>JAKTTW010000003.1:0-392972 GCA_030560525.1 Diutina catenulata
ACTGAAGTCGGAATTTCTCGCTCGAGATTGGGTCTCACCGGAAGTTTTTTTTGCACTACCCGGATATCAATTTTGAACTCCTGTATCTAAAAGTTTACAAAAATTATTGGAACGACTGTACCCCAAACAGATCAATCAATAAAAAAAAAAAAAGAAATGCATGAGGTGCATAATCTCTTATCAAAAGCGGGGGTGGGGCTGAGAATCGATCGAGATCAAGTGAAAAATCGAGCATCCCAGACCGAGTGGGCTATTAGAGAAATACTATTACTAAACACCGATACACCTAATCTATGCGCAAGCTTTACGCGTCCGGATCATCGTCTTCCTCGAAGTCGCCAACAACTTGTTCTTCGGCGATAGGAGCTTCTTCGTAGACCTGTTCTTGTTGCTCTTCAACCACGACTTCCTCGTCGGTCTCTTCTTCAGCAGCCTCATCCTCCACCTCCGGTTCTTCCTCGTTAACCACAGGCTCGTTCTCTTCAACCGCAGGTTCAGCCACGTCTTCGACTTCGAGCTCCTCAACGACGTCAACCACGTCAATCACCTCTTCAGCAGGTTGCGCTTGGTCAACTTCAGAATTTTCCTCGGCGTCCTCCTCGGCGTCTTCCACTTCGTTGTCGCCCTCTTCCACCTCTTCCTCCTCCTCGGCCTCCTCGACTTCAACCTGCTGCTTGGCCTCGCGCTCAGCCGCCACTTCCGCTTCACGCTGAGCCGCCTCCGCTTCACGCTTTGCCTCCTCTTCCGCCCGTTCCGCCTCCTCGGCTTCCTCTTGCTCACGCTTCAAGGCCTCCTCTTGCAACTGCTCCTGGAAGCTCTCGCGCAACTGGAACGCAACGTTGCCCTTAGCACGCATTAACTGCAAGTAGTGGTCATTGTCGCCCAAGAGAGCCAGGATGTGGAAGTCAATACTGCTCACATACTCCAGCCACAGCTCAATCCCCACCACCGCTGCCGAGCGCGACTTACTCGTCTTGTACTCGGTAGCCACGTCATACAACCAGTCACGGTAGGCAAAGATCTCCTCCTTGATCTTGTGGAACCGCTTCCAGGCGTCCCACAGGTCAACGTCCTCGGAGCCATTCTGCAGAGCCACTTCGAGTGCACTTGTCAACTGGCGGTTAAGGTCGCCCACAGTGGAGTCGGCAAACAGGTCGAGCACGTCAATCGTCTCCTGTAACAGCTTGAAGTACTGCCTAAGGATCTTTTCGTGGGCTGGATTCAACAACTGGGCCACCGCCTGGCCACCAATATCACCCTCGTCATACGCCTCCTGAAGCTTATTGCGGTAGTCCTGGCGGGTCACGTCACCGTCCACGTGGCTGTTGGTGTCAAGCATGCGCTCGTAGTCCTTGTTGATGTCGGATATCATGTCGTTGAGTTCCTTGTACCGCTTCATCACCCCGCTTTGGAGGTTCTGGAGCTCCTTCGACACCTTAGGCTTAACTTTGTCAAGAAGTTCGTCGATGTGGGGCTTCATGTCCGCCTCAAGGGAGTTGGTGGCCAACTCAAGCGTACTGTTGACCCGCGAACCGAAGTACAGCAACAACTGCTCCACCATCAGCCGCTCGGGCGACACGTCTAGCGACAGGTCGACGATGTCAACGCTGTCGTCAGCGTCCACGGTGACGGTAGGGGTGACTACCTCCACCACAGTCACCGTACCATCAGTGCCAGGCTTCACCTTGACGGTGGGGGTCACCACTGTCAACACAGTGGCGGTCCCATCGTCGCCAGTGCGAATCGTCACGGTGGGAGTAACCACCTCGGTCACGGTGACTACCTGGTTGGCGTTGGCGCCGTCCGCATCAATGATCTCTTCGGGGTCCGCTTCCACGGAAGCGGTGGCGTCATGGTCACCCACCGTCTCGTAGATAGTGCTGGTAACCCGACTGGTGATGGGCTCCTCGTCATAGTCGAGCTCCTGGGGCTCAGCGTCAGCAGCCTCGGCCTCAGCCTCCACGTCAGCCAACTCGTCAATCTCGTCAACCACCGCAGCCGGGGGAACCTCGTCCACGGGCTCCGCAATGGGAGCATCGTCCACGGGGGTGGCTTCCTTGCCGGGCTTGGCACCAAACTGCACCTGAATGCCATCAATCAACCCCTGGATCATCTGGCGGAGACCCTTCTTCTCCTCGTCGGTCTTTTCGTCCACATAGTTCATCCACTTGGGGAACTCCTGGTTGATGAACGCAGCCTTGACGTCATGGGTAAAGTCGGCCAACTGCGCGCCATGCTTGGTGTTGCGGAGCGTCTTCACCTGGTGGCTCACCTTGCGGTATCCGTCAGTGTGGCTTAACCACGCCCAAAACGCCTCCAAGTAGTACGAGGCCTGGGTCTCGAAGATCTTCCAGTAGAAAAGCGTGTGGGTCCACGCCACCCGCGAGAACCGGTGCACCTTAGGTTCCAACTGCGCCCACGTACGCTGGGCAGTGGCGATCAGGGTCTCCAACGCGGTGGCAGCCTTCTCCAACAACTGGTGGTCGCGGTCAAGCTCCACCACCTTGGTCTTAACCGTAGCAAACGCGGCCGAGGCACCTACGGCCTTGTCGGCGGCAAGCAAGTGGGGAACAACCTCCCGCCGTACAAAGGGCTCGACGGTGGCGTGGTATACGGGACGGAACTCGTTGGCAGCACGGCACACCATGTACAGCACTGGAGTGCGGCCCGAGAGCTCAGCGTCCTTGGTATCGGTAATTGGACACAGCTGGGTCCATAAGTAGGTCCAGTACGCGGTGAAAACCACGAAAAAGAGCTTCCACTGCATCGGCGATAGCAGGATATCTGGTGTCTAAGGTGGTGCGTTTGGGGATTAAATTGTTCGTCAGGGGATAGTGGTGCATACAGGAGATCACGTCGCGTACGCGGGTCTGGGCGTCGTAGAGGTGATTTTGTGGCTTTAAAAGGGTCAATTGCTGTGTGGGCAGGCAGTATTGTGGCTTCGGTTGTCTACGCTTGCTTGGGAAAGTGTTTTGCGTGGTGGGAGGCTTCGGCAAGCGAATTTCAAAGGCACGGACCACAGAAAATCGCTCTAATTCAGGCTACGACAGGTGATATCAGACAATTTAGGTAATGTGAGATGGAAAGTGCAAGATTTCACGGCTTTAACCACGCCAGAAGGGGGATTTAAAGTGGGTTAATGTGATTAGTAGGGGCCAATGGTGGCGGCGAGCCGGTCAAATGTTGCATTGGCCACGAGAACCAGGGCCAGCGGACGGCTCTACTGCTAGTCAGACAATAGTACTAATTCGAGCCGCTTACGAAACTATACGACCATGTGACACGTCTACTTTTAGATATCCTGCACGGATGGGCTGATCCGCTGTTGTGAGCTCTGGGGTAAACGGCTGAGAATCTGATAGGGGTTGGAGCTCGGATTGGAATGTTATGTTGTGATTTCAAAGTGGGCTCGTTCAATGGAAGACACTCAGAACACTGTTTTCCATCCATTACCTGGCTACTCTGTGAAACCTGAGCGTAAAATCGCCCACTTGCTTGTATCTCAGTGAGCCTAATTCATCCTCATCTCTTCACTTCAATCATCGTCTGAGTACTCTGTCCTTCCTCAGCACTCAATCCCTTCTTTCGGGGTATCTCTATTTTCACCACTGATCGGTTGCAACCGGCTTTCATGTACAGTATGCATTAACCGAGCATCGATTCACCATACCATGCTCAGTGTGCGAATAGGGTTGCGCCCGTGGACCCAGGCGCGACCATTGTGCCGGTCGTTCCTGGTTTCGATCCCTCGCCTCAACATTGAGGAGTCAGAGTGGACTCCCGAGCAGCTTGCCCAGGCGCGTCAGTGGCTTGACCGGTTCCAACCGAGTGACATTCCTCGCGAGGAGTTTGAAGTCAGCTTCAGTCGTTCATCCGGCCCTGGCGGTCAGAAAGTCAACAAGACGTCGTCCAAGGCTACGGTGACGTTGGAACCCCACAAATGGTTGGACCCCCATTACTGTCGTTGGATCCCCGTTGCTGTTGCTGCCCAGCTTCGTGAAAAACCGATCAGATACCAAACCAAGTTTGGAGGGGTCACTATCCAGAGTGACTTGACGCGGAACCGCGAGACCAACACCGATGAGTGTTTCCGCAAGCTTCTCGAGGAGATCAACGAGAAAGTTGAGTTCGCAGGCGAAACCAGTGCTGAGACGGTCGAGAAGTGGGAGGACATCAAGGCGGATAAGAAGGAGAAACGGCTCTTCAACAAGAAGAAGCAGAGTGATAAGAAAAAAGCCCGAAGCAAGAAGTTGTCGTTGTAAATATCTCATGTAAATATATAAAGTTTTCACATTTTCCAGAAAATTTGATGTCTAAATCATCCCCGTGAGAAATTACTCCCACAGCATTTAGTGTCAGAAGCTGTTGGTACAGCAACAAACTTAGAACATCTACTCTTATTTACCTAAGCACACTTATAGCTCATAGCTTCGAGTACCGTACTGTCCCCGGTAGCCTACCAGCCCAAGCCGCGTTCAAATTTCGCGATCTACTGCAGACCACTGAACCACAACAGACCCGTCTACATGGCCCCCACTGAGCTGCTGGATAGCCAAAAGGGCTTGCAATCCCTTACAAAGCATATAGAGGCGGTTCTGGATGTGGTTGCTGCTCTTGTGGCAGCGCGTGACTCGTCATTGAAGGCCCTCACTACCCAGTTCCCCAAACTGACCATGGAACCATACAAAACGCAGCTCGACGAGCTAGTCTCCCAGCTACCAGCACCCACTGAGGACAAGGCACCCAACATGAAAGAGACTGTGTTGTCTGGTGGCTTCACCCAGGCTGTATACACCATTTTTCAACGGGGATGGCTCGGAGACAAACCCGACAGCGACACCGCGCTCGCAGAGTTTGCGGTAGTTCTTGATTTCATCATCAGTTTGCTGGAACTGTACTCCGAGGCCAAGCGAGTGTTCTATGATACCTTGGGTTGGATTGTCCGCGAGCTACTTCCAGTCCGTGGCCAGGCACTTGACCAATTCTGGGATTACATGGAACTGCGCCAGCAAAAGATTGTGGAAACGATGTGCAATGCCAGCATTGTCTCTGACCGGATCAATATGCTCGAGTTGTGTAATCTCCTCACCGACTACTACCGGGACTATCATGGAGGTTCGCTGAACCGGCCCGCTGCTGATCCACGCAGAGCAGACGCGGTACGTGATCGTCTACGGATGCGGGTGCGTCAATTTGTGTCTGAGGTATTGCTGTTTGAGGACAGCACGGGGTTGAACAAGTACTTCACCGTGGCCGGCCGCAAAGTAGCTGAGATGCCCAAAGGGGACCATCTTTTTGAGGATTTATACCAACTTCAACAGATGTTCAACCATCCTTATGCCACTCTCGGGAGAAACCCAGGTCACATCAACGATAACCTCAAAGTGTTGCGGCGAATTTTCTTTTACATCGCCCCAAAGATTAGTTGGAGCGCATTCTCACGCAGCGAGGAACCGGAGAAGGAAGAAGCTACGACGGAGACGGTTGAGAATAGCATACCTGACTCCATGTGGGACATCTACGGCGGTCCCAAGGCAGACACCCAAGGTTTGAAGCGCTGGATGACCCGTCCGTTGGCCAAACTCACGTGGGTGTGTCAGACATTCATCATCACCAACTTTTACGTCGAGGCTGCGAAAGACGGCTCGTTAAAAACCATTGCCAAGTACGACATGAATGCCGACTCGCTCAAGCAGTTCACCAAATTCCGCGACGATTTGATTGCTGAGATATCCAAGTCCGATGAAGACATGGGTAAATTGCTCAAACAGTTGGGCCTTGGCGAGCAGACATGGTGGAAGTGGTTGATCAATGGCAAGGATGCCGACGGTAAACCCGTCATTGGTGGAACACCGCTCACCGCCGAAGAAGTTGAGGCGGCGAGCGAAGAAGCAGCCAAGGCCTACCCATTGAAGAACAAACTCTATTTCAACACCTACATCACCCCGCAAGTGACTCGCAAAATGCGCACAGCGACGGGGATTGAACGCATCAACGATGGCACCACTGACGTTGACATGGAAGATGCCGCGAGATTGGAGACTTTGCAGGCAGAAGTGGCTGCAGGCGACTACTCCCATTTAGATGAACGCAACACGTTGTTGTGGAAGCTGTTGCGCAAGCAAAGAAATGGAGAATGGCTCTCGCTCACCGGCATTTTGGCCAAGGAGAAGTTGGTTGAAAACCCCTTGGATTTCAACGCTGAGTCCGAGGATGAAGAGGAAGAGAAGTCGAACGATAAGGAGGGGAAGAAGGAAGAGAAGGACGAGGCGAAGAATGCAGAGACGAAGGCGGACGAAGGCGCTGTTCTGAGCGAAGCGAACGGTAACGGAAAGAGCGCTTCTCGTGAAGACACTCCTAGGGAAGATACTCCACAGGTTCGCAAAACCGACCGGGATGAAATGCCTCGTGAGGACACGCCCCGCGAAGAGACCCCTCGTGAAGACACGGCTCCTGTTGAGGACATCGGTGACGATTATTCGCGGGAGACCAACGACCGGGACGAAACTCCCCATACCGAGGACACACCGCAGGCTGAGGAAACTCAAACAAATGACACTCCACGTGAGGACACTCCCCGCGAGGACACTCCCCGTGAGGACACTCCCCGTGAGGACACCCCTCGTGAGGACACCCCCCATGAGGAAGAGCAGGAAGCTTCGCCCGATGTAGAAATGCGGGATGAGACTCCTCTTTCGCCTGATGATCATAAAGAGTCACCCCGAGCGGAGACACAGTCGCCTCGCGAAGACCGTGAGACGCCCATCGAAGACCGAGACGAGACTCAGTCTCCCCGTGACAGGGAAGAAGCCCGCTCTCCTCGCGAAGACCGAGACGAGACTCCGCTTGACGACTCACCCCACCTGGCACAATCGACCCCTCGAGGAAAAGACGATTACGATGATTACTCGGACCGCCGCTCCACCTCACCCTCAGCCCTCCCCTCCCGCGAGGACACACGCAGCCCCGCGGCCAACGACGACCAGATCACGTCCAGCGTCGCAGCGACGCCCGAGCCCGACACCCGCAAGCGCAGCCACGGCTTGATCGAGTCCGACTCAGACTCAGACGAACCCCTCCGCAAACGCGTAGCCCAGTAGTAGATAATAGATAAACGCGTCTCTACAACCTTTAAGTAACCTATTTACCCCACCCAGCACCACCTTCCGCCTCCTCTGGGCTTTCCGTAGCTTTCTTGGCGCATCCCCTCTTCTGTCCGCGTAGTCATCGCGATCCGACGCGTAACGCACCGCGCGTTTAATCTCTGAACCTGCCCATAAGGGAGAAGTGCCCACAAACCCCTTAGGACACGTTTGCCGGCCCCGACCTGAAATGGCCCGTAAAACACGCAGCCGCCACCACCCGCTTGCGCTCGATGTCTCCAGCGACGACTTCGAGCGCCCGGTGGTGGAGATCGACCTGAGCCCGATAAAACCGGTGGTGTCTCCGCCCGAGTTGTCGCGACAGGTGTGTCTGAGTCCGATGAAGAAGCCTGGCGCCAGCCCCAAGAAGTCGGTGACGTTCTGCAAGCAGTTGGTGACCCCGTCGAAGCAGGCGGTGCGGGTTCCTGTGTTGGAAACCCCTCCTCCCAAGCTGATTTTGAAGCAGCAGCCACAGAACCAGGACTCGCCCACCAGCAACAAGTTTGGCCGGGGTGGGTCGCACCGCCAGTTCCGGGACCCCGACTTCTGGGGCCCGGGAGTGATCCAGACCCTCCACCGTCCCGCCGAGCTCGGAGCGTTCCTCGACGGGTGTCTCGCGATGATCCAGCGACCGCTGTTCCAGCGCCGGTTCGAAGTATACGCGTCGTTGGCCCAGGTGTACAAAACCCACCGCAACGACGAGATCGTCAACCACCTCATCCACGTCCCCGCTGGCAGCAACCACAGCAAACTTGGGCACTTTCTGGAGTTGATTCGACGCGACGTTAACGCGATCGAGACCCGTCTCTTTAGCAAATCCGATGGCAACAAGGAGAATGTTGCTCCTGGATTGCCTCAGGAAATGCAATTAGTCCCTACTACGGGGAACGACCCGTTCCAAATCCGTACCGTCACCCTGGCCCTCAAGGTGATGAACTACTTCATGACGGACGAGTCGCTCAACAATTACCTACCGGTAGAAGACGTCAAGTGGTTCTACCGCCACGCCGCAGCCATGTTGGTGCACCCGCAGGTGTCCAAGGCCCTCATTACCCCCTACGTCCAGATGATCAAGGAGTGCAAGTTTCTGCGGGCCAAGCGACGGCTCATCTTTGACAACTCGGACTTGATCGAAGTGATGCTCGCGTCGTTGCTCAACATGAAGTGCTTCTACTCGCTGACCATCTTGATCGAGCGCACCAACTGTCTCCGCAACTTCTGCACTACTTTCTCGGCGATCATGGCCAAAAACGCTCACCACTGGCTGGGATTCCTTATTCTTGCCGTGGTGACCCAGACAGTCTCGTTTGCCAAGACCGGCCCCCAGGGGGTCGCTGCTTTGTCCGACCTTGCCGCGTTGGTGCGCAAGAACCCTGGGTCTTTGCGACACCAGTTGCAGCACTTTTTGCAGTCGCTCATCCCAGAGAATTGGCTTCCGTTGCTTCGAGAGACCCGGTTTGGCCTGGGCCCTCCTCCGCCTCCAGGCACTCCCGAGGGAGTAATGAGCCCGTGGGAATTACCGACAGGGACAGCTTCCGAGTACATACTCGCGCACTTGCGGCACCACGCTTCGCTACTGGAGACTTGTGCCGCCCAGGCCCTCGAGATGTGGAAGCTGATTGTGGTCAGCGTGGAGGTTCTCGACACCGAGTGGCAACAGTGTGCGCTTGAGCTGGTGAGAGACTACGGTGACACCGTGGTCCTGGTGTGGCGTGGGTACGTGTACATTGTGGGCACTCGGCTTGGCGATTTGAAGCAGATGATGGACCGCATTGACGGGCTAGATCTGTTCAACTCTCGCGTGAAACAAGTGAACCAAGAATTGGAAACTTACTGGTCGATCATGGTGGCGCCGTTCTCGTGGCCTCTGGTGTCGCCAACCACTTTGCATGACTACTTGCTCACGATACTCTATTTCACCCTTCACCAGTGTGTGGCGAAGATGGCCACCAAGCACTTGGGTGTGTTTTGGAACCAGTTGGTGGCGCCGTTGCTCGTGCGTTTCTACTTTAACGACGACGGTACCTCGCAAACTGCTGAACTAGGCTACAAAGTCTTGATGCATTTGCTCCTGGCCCTGTCCATCCACTTGTTTGAAGAAGAGCGTGGCCTCACGCCAGCCTGGATAACCTTTGACGAACTCAATAACTTGCCTCCGCGGTGGATCTTCAACCATCGCACCGACTTTGTCCCTGTTGTGGCTCTGGCCATGGCTCTGTCGCATTTGTCCCCTCTGCACAAAAGTTCTTTGGTGGCTCGTTACATCACGTCTATGGCCAGCATTCTTGCCCGTGAGTCTTCAGTAGGTCCTGAACCATTTGCTACCGAAGCTGCAAGCATGCTCGAGCACACTGTGGCTCTGTGGCCCACAGAAATGGTCGCGCATGTGGTGAAAGCCGTGCTGGCACCTGGGGCATTACCACAACTGGCATTGGTTGCCACACGGTTCTATGCAACAACCCTTGGCCAGTGCTCTCCCACAACGGCTGCTACCGTGCTCGAGTCGGTTGCAGTCCCAGGTCTTTCTTTCAAAGAGGCCATTGCTGTCGTAGGCAGCGTAGCATCATCTGTGGGGGCCCGCTCGCAGAAGTCTGTACCCGATAGCCAAGAGCCCATCCACGACCATCGTGATCCCGCAACAATTGTGTGGGATGGGTGTTTGGGTGCTCTCACCGCAGAGCCCACCACCGACCAGTACGACCAGATCGTCAAGTTCCTTGCGAAAATGGACTCTCCACTGGAGGCATCGCTCGTGGCGGTGATCCAGTGGCTTGGAACCCTCCCCAAACCCAAGAAAATTCGCCTCGACGCCTGGTCAGCTAACCTCTTTTATCGGTCATTACGTCTCGTTTGCAACCATCCGCGATCGACCATCGGGCCGATGTTCATTCTCGCTACCCAGAACCGCTTGCTCGAAGGCCAGCTCCCACACTTTGTTGCGGCCATGGAGCAGTTGTGCGGCGACCCGCAGTACGCCGACATCGTTTATCGTTTCACGGGGGTCATTTACCGACGGTGTCGGTGGGTGCCCGACGAGCTCCAACCCCGTTTTGTCACGGCATGGCGTCGGTACTTGGGGTGGCGTGTAGACTGGGCACGGACCCAGGGAGAGTACGAACGTAACCAGACAGACGACCTCTTGTGCGAGTCTCACAAGAACACGGGTATCGTATTTGACCTCACGCCCGAAGTCTTGGAGAGCTTCCCGAAGTACCGGTTCATGTGCGTGGGCTCGGAGGACTCGAGCGAGGACGAGTCTGACGAGGACACCAACGATACCACCGCTGATGTTGGGACGGTGGAACCGCCCACCCTCACTCCCATCGACCCCGACGACCCCGATGGCGAGTTGGCCGATGACGACGACGGCATTGACGTTGTGCTGGTAGACTTTAGTGTCATTGAAGACGAGTCGCTGGTGTTGATCGACCCGAAACTGGTGGTGATTGACTCGCCAGACTCGTCTTCGCGCGAGGAACGAGCGACCCGTCGGCGAACACGGTCACAAACCGATAGGGAAGAAGCGAAGGTGTTGGTACCTGACACACCCCCTGTGGCGCCCGAGCCGACGCGTAAGCGACGGAAGCGGATGCTGACCCGCGCCAAACAACTTCGAGAGATCTACCAAAAGTGGTCTATTGAAGACACTGAGCTGCTCACCCCGGAAGAACGCAGCGAATTCGAAACAATGTCCCTTCAGTTTACGTTGGCACTTAGGAAGTAACTTTATTTAGCATTAACCATTAAACTTGCATTGAACACCCAGAAACACAGCAACCGCTCAGACTCCTCACATCATAACCCACATCTTCCTAATTATGCTCGTCGAACCTGGCAACAATCTCTCCATATAGCTTCGTTATCTGTACGTCATACACGCATGATCTGATCCCACGATACGCGCGCACATCCAAGGCACATGTGCAGCTAGGAGCCTACCGACATTGCCCTCAACACTGCTAGCTGAGACTGAACCTGGATACCGCGATGTCGGTCGTTCCATACAACTCCTCTAACCAGATTGTGTTTTACGACAAGAACGATGGCATTCTCGTGGTGCACGACAACCAGCAAAACACCATTGAGTTGCTCACCAGTGAGCCGGAGCCGTTCCAAGGAAGCAACCAGAGCGCACACGGAGAACGTAAGCTGCGCCTGCCCCCCACCGAGTGCCCCAATTGCGGGTACGCGTGGACTCAGTACCCTCCTCCGCCTCCTGAACACTCACGTCGACGGCTGATGGCTCCTCCACCCCAGTTTGTCAATTTCAAAAGCATCGACCCAAGGGAGTTCAACACGCTATTCCGGAGTTTACCTCAGAGCTTTATGAACCATGAGTACTTCAAGATTTTGGAGAAACTACCGATTGGCCCTGATGGGACCGCTGCCCCAGTGGGTGCGGCTCCGGCAATTGGGACAGGTGCTACTGGGCCCACGGGAGCCACCAAGGCGGACATTTTCAACCAGGGGTACTTCAATCGGTTCTTCAAAAAGGTACCCCCTTTTGAGTTGGGTCTGGGTGCCCGGGCGATAGTCTACAAAGTAGTGCACGTGCTCAACGACATTGCTTTGGGCACCTACGCCGTCAAGCGGATCTCTGTCGGCGACAACCTTGAGTTGCTTGACCGGGTGCTTAACGAGGTGCTCATTTTGTACGAGCTCTCGGTGAAGGGCGCCAACGAGAACAACTTGATCCGGTATAACCACGTGTGGTTGGAAATGGGCGACATGCAAGACTCGTCTACATTCTTTGTTGGTGGCGACGGAGGTCTCGCGTCTGCTGATAGCGTTCCTTACGTGTTCATTCTCCAACAATATTGCGATGGTGGCCACTTGGAGAACATGGTGACGAACAACTTCCAAAAGGAGAAGTTTTTGTCAGCAAAGGAACGCATGGACGCTGAGCGCCAGCAGCGCCGGAGCCGCCGCAAGCTGCTGGCCTCTGGTGGGGTGCTACCGCCTATGTCCGCTCCCTGGCTCACCGAGCTTGAAATCTACAAATTTTTCACTGACATTGTCCGGGGCGTCAGTTACCTCCACAACCACGGCATTTTGCACCGCGACTTGAAGCCCTCCAACTGTCTTTTAGAGACCCAGTACCACTCTGGGCTTGCCCCAGGAGCCGGTCCGTATTCTCCACGCCAGTTTGCGGCCAACATGGCCCAGCTCCCAAAGGTGCTCGTGCTGGACTTTGGCGAGGGCCAGTTCATCGACACATTGAACATACCCGAGCCCAACAAGTTTATCAACGTGGAAACTGAAGACCGAGTGGGAAATACCGGTACCCTTGAATTCACGGCCCCGGAACTCTGGCTTTATGCCCACGACCCGCGCCTCCAGCGCCGTCGTTTCATCAACAACTTTACCTACGAGTCGGACATTTACTCGCTTGGGCTCATTTTGTGCTTCCTCTGTGTGGGTACGCTTCCTTTCTCACACATAATTGCTGGGCAGACCGATCCCGACGTGATTCGCAGTGGTATCCTTGCCTGGTATGAGGAGTTGACGCAGCAGTCGTTTCACGAGTGGTTTGTTGCTGCTTCAACCGCCGTCACCGGACATTCCGAGCTTTCGCCCGTGTACTCAGACTTTGGTCAGATGATCTACGCCATGCTCAAGGGCGACCCCTCCAACGCGCGGGTGCCACTTGCTGAAGTGGCCCTGGCGTTGGAGACGATGCCTGCGCGTAGGTTCATTGACGAGGACGACGAGAATGACGCCGACTACGAACCCAGCGAGCCGGAGGAGGTATCGAGCATCGACGAGAAGATCTCGGTGATCTCGCACCTGGTGCCCGAGCCCCGCCCAGCACTGGTCACTGCGGTCTACGTGGCCAACCTCGCGCTCCTCGAGTGGCTCGTGCCCTCGCGTGGGTGCAAACTCATCACGTTGGCTGGGATGGCCATCGATATGGCGTATGGGCCCTCCAGCTGGCTGTGGGCACGCTACGCCGCAACAACGATTCTCCTGGGCATCTGTGTATACTTCGGGTACTGACTATATCTTTAAAGACAATTTTAAGTAGCTATTTTTCATTAAAACGCTTATTCCACATCCAACGAGGGGACCCTGCGTCGGTTGCAGCACGCGCGCGCGATGATGAGATACATCGGTTTTCGGTAGGAGGAGACCCCAGCACACGATGACGGGGAGCAAGCGTAAGCGGGATTCGACAGACGCTATCGATGCCATCAAACGGCCACGGGCCTCACTGGACGCCGATGACGCGATTTTTGACCACGAGCGTCTGGCGCTGGTGGAGCCCGAAATCGTAATGGTGGACTCCGACGATGATGCCTACGAGCCCAAATTGACGGAGGTGGATGATGAGATTGTCATTGACCCCGTGAGTGACAGCGAAGACGACGACGACGCGCCCTCTGAGCACAACGAGCTTCAGGAAAATGCCGACTTTATCGGCTTTGGGTTCAGCGACTCTGAAGACTCGGACGCGGGCAACGACAGCAGTTACTCCGATGACGGGGTTGTCTCGGGCGATGACGTCCCTTCCCACCATAGCAAAACCGTTTCAGTGCCCTACCCGTGGATCAAAGACCACGATCACTCGCGGGAACGCGAAATCGCCGACTGGCTCACCGAGGAGATGAAGGACTTTGTCAACTACATTTCACCGCTGAAAGAGGAGATCTTGGCCCGAAACGAGGTGATCACCAACCTCAAAGCTACGATAAAGCAGTTCTGGCCCGCGTGTACCGCCCATGTGTTTGGGTCGTCGGCTACCGACCTCTACTTGCCCGGGTCTGATATCGACATGGTGGTCGTATCGTCCACCGGAGACTATGAGGACCGTTCGAGGCTCTACCAGTTGCTGTCGCATCTCCGCCAGCGTCACTTGGCCAAACAAATCGAGGTCATCGCCAAGGCCAAGGTGCCCATCATCAAATTTGTCGACCCAGACTCAAATATCCACGTTGACGTGCTGTTTGAGCGCACAAACGGCATTGATGCTGCCCACAAAATCCGCCATTGGCTCGATACCACCCCTGGATTGCGGGAAATGGTGCTCATTGTCAAGCAATTTTTGCGACTGCGCAAGCTTAACAACGTCCACGTCGGTGGTCTTGGTGGGTATGCCACTATTATCATGTGCTACCACTTTTTGCGCATGCACCCTAAAGTCTCCACAGGCGTGATGAAGATCATCGATAACTTGGGGGCCCTTCTCATCGAATTCTTTGAGTTGTATGGGCGTAACTTTTCTTATGACAACTTGATCATCTCGTTGGATGGCGATGTTCCCCGCTACATGCCCAAATACAAACGACCCCTGCTTGCTGCGGGTAGGAACCCGTTCGCGATCGTCATCCAAGACCCCTCGGACCCGGACAACAACATCACCCGGCTGTCGTACAACTTGCGGGACTTGAAAAAGGCGTTTGGAGGCGCCTTCCAATTGCTCACGGCCAAGTGTTACGAGCTCAACCAGGCATCCTACAAACAACGGTTGGGCCAGCTGATATTGGGCGACATCATTAAGTACCGGGGCAAGGAGCGTAACTTCCACGACGAGCGTGACCAGGTGGAAAACGAAGCATTAATCAAGTCGGTGTTGACGCCTACTGACTCGCCAGCGACGCTGGCACGGTCGACGCCGCCTCCGGCGGTGGAGTTCACTGCAGCATCGGACGACGACGACCTCAAGGTTGTCAAGGACGCCAAGAAGAAGGCCAAGAAGGAGAAGAAGAAGGAGAAGAAGGAGAAGAAGAAAGCGAAGGAAACGGAGTCCCAGCCGCGCTCCGCCGATGACACAAAAGCCGCAGAGAAGAAGGTGATGGAGATCATGGGCTTGGAGGATGACGATACCAAAGAAGGCTCGCGCAAACGACGTATGTCCGACAGCGACAGCGACGAGGCTCCAGCAAAGCGGGCGAAGCTGGTTTGCAAAACGACCAAGCGCGACTTTTGGGTACAAAAGGGCAACGGTCTCTCAGGTTAGTAATGCATCTACGTTTGTAGCGTAATAAGTCTCCTTCACGGAGGTCCCAGGGCTGAAATCGTATTCATAATCTATTTACAAAGGATGCGGTCTGATACATTAGTGGGGGTTGCTGATCACGGGGATCTCGGCTTCCGGAACGGGCTTGGCCTCGGTGAGCTTCACCAACTCGTCCAAGATCACCGAGTGGTCTTTGTTCGCACAGTTGATGCTTTGGGAGCCGTCATTGGTGGTGTGGACGACAATCTTGGCCTTCATCTTGGCAAGGTCTTCGTCCTTGTTGACGGCAATGCGGGTCATGGCAAAGCCAACGTCGTCGTTGTGGAAACGCAACGTAGGCATGTTCTCCTTCCAGAACTTGCGGAGTCCCTTCGACGGGGGGTGTGCGTTCTTTTGGGTGAGGAACACCTCGATTTCCCGCACCTTCAGCGGGTCAAAACGGAAGGCAGTAGCAGGGGTGCCGGCAATCTTGTTCAACCGGGCGACCTGGCGAAGCACCGGACTGGTGGGGAGGTCCTTGAACGCTGACATCACTGGTGCTTTCGTTCGCTGCGGTGATTTTTTCAGTCTGCATCGATTTCGCACGGGTTTGAAGCACCGATGTAAACTCGGGTCACGAGCCTTGGTTGTAGTTGGTCTACCGTTTGCAAATCCCTGTCGATTGCAACTACCCTACCTGGGAGTCGGAGTCTTCTTAACCGACCTGCGTTATCGTGTCTCATATCGTAACAATGCAGTAAGAGACAAATCCCCTTGACTCGGCCAACACCTGATCGGTGACCTAGGTGGCTGAATATCATGAGATGCTCCATGCACTAGTGGGTTTGTACTACGTCTAATTTGAAGCATGGAAGAACTCCTCGTAAGGGTCAATGGCTCGTTCAGGAACCAAGACCCCTTTGTTGCGCCGAGGACAGCCGTTGTTGCTACCCACACGTGCATACAATACTTCGGACTACTTTCGTTGCGGCCGGGGCACCCCGCAATGTTCTCGCTTATAGGTTGTGCAAAGACGAACGACATCGTAGACGCCTGTGTGGGGCGATTGTCTATGTCATGACAGGACAAGAGGTTTAATCTCCAATGACAACGCGCTTAGAGGCGCAAGCACGCGGCATCGTTTGCACTGTCTAACGAAGCACATTATGAGCCGTTGCCGACACCTTGACGCGGCATTTTACCCCTAAGGAGACGTTCAGGTCAGGAGCCCAAGGGCATAGATTGCGTCGAAGTCGGTGGCTTTACTGGAGGAGAGTATATAGGAGTCGGCAATGCCTCCAGTTTTGTAATTAAAGATATTATGAGAGGATTACCTGATGAACAGCAACGGCCGCGGCGATGGGGCGTTGCAGCCTTTGGATTGGTGGTGGTGTTAGCCTTATTCTTTGGTCTGCCTATCTACCAGGGATTTAAAATTTGGAACACACCCTTAGATGCTCCCGACATTTGCGTGCTCCACGACAAAGTGGTGCCTTCGTCTTACGAACACGACAAGAAGATTCTCAAGGACATCATCCACAGTGAAAAGTTCCGTAAGCACGCGGTTGACAAGCTCGCTAAGTCCGTTAAGGTTGACACTGTAGTCATTGATGAGCAGCCGCCACCTAGGGATGCGCCCAAGGTATGGGCTAAGTTCAAGAAGTTCCACGAATACTTGGAAGAGTCGTTCCCCGATGTCTACGACAAGGTCGAAGTGGAGTATGTCAACACCTACGGTTTGGTTTACACTTGGAAGGGTACTGATAAGAATCTCAAACCGTTCCTTTTGATGGCCCACCAAGATACCGTTCCTGTTCAGGAAGCCACTCTTGACAAGTGGACGCACCCGCCCCTCCTGGGTCACTACGATGGTAAGTTTGTATACGGCAGAGGCGCCTTGGACTGCAAGAACCAGTTGGTTGCCATCATGCAAACTCTTGACATTCTCGCCAAGCTGGACTTTGTCCCCAAGCGCACCATCGTTGCCCTGTTTGGGTTTGATGAGGAGGCCCAGGGCTTACAGGGTGCTCTGGAATTGGGCAAGTTCCTCAAAAAGCGCTACGGCAAGAATGGCGTTTACGCGATTGTTGACGAGGGCTCTGGTCTCATGGAGGACCCTCTGATCGGCAAGGTGATTGCCGCCCCTGCCATCGGTGAGAAGGGCTACATGGACTTGCACGTTGATCTCTTCACTATCGGTGGGCACGCTCTGATACCTCCTCCTCACACACTGATTGGTATCATGGGTGAGCTCCAGACTCTCATCGAGTCCGACACTTACGCTGCCAACTTGACAACCGATAACCCGTTCTTCTACCACCTCGAATGCGCTGCTGTGCACTCCACTAAACTTCCTGATATGCTCAAGAAGATGATTTTGAGAGCTCGTACGGATGAGAAGGCCATGTCTAAAGTGGTTCTGTCACTTGAGAACACCTTTGCTGGCAACCTTATGAGAACTGTTCAGGCGCTCACGATTGTCAATGGCGGCGAGAAGGCCAATGCGCTTCCCGAGCATGTTACCCTTGTGACCAACCACCGTGTTGGTGTCGACGACTCTCTCGATGCCGTGCGTGAAAAGTTCACCGGGCGGGTGATGAAGGTGGCCAACGACCACAACATTACGGTCGTCGCCTTTGGCAAAAAGTTGCGCGAGGGCGATGGTGGACTCTTCAACATTACCAGTCCCGCTGACTTGGACATTGCTCCCCAGACGCCCCACACTGGTGCTGCCTGGCGTTTGTTGGCGGGCATCAACCGTCATGTGTTTGAGGACTTGGGTGCTAAGCCCGAGATTGACTACCCTCTCTTGACGGTCCCTACGCTTACCACCGGTAACACTGACACTCGTTACTACTGGGGTATCACCAAGAACATCTACCGATTTGCTGGGTTCCTTTACACCCCAGAGATGGTTAAGGGGATGCACTCTGTTGACGAAAAGGTTGAGGTCGACGCTCACTTGTCTTTGATTGCGTGGTTCCACCAGTACGTCAAGGCGGTCGATGAGGCTAAAGACTAAGTAAACAATGACGATAAATAGTTTGAATTGCGATTACCGTATCAATGTAACCTTATCCCAAAGGAGAATGGTACCTGGGGATTGCCTATTGTAGGCACGTTATGATGCATGTAAATGCATCACACCACGACAATGAGGGAGGAGATAGACGAGCAGGATGGCGAGTTGATGGCGCAGCTCGCGCACCACGTGTGCCTGCTAATCTCAACGGCATTCTCCGTACCTTCGTCTGCACCGAACCTCACACTTCATTGGCTGCCCGTGAACAAACTCGCAACCACCGATGGCGTACGCGTCGAAAGCTTTGTGGACATGATCGACGCGACGATGGGCGAGCTCTACACTAAACACCGGGGTCGTCACTGGAAAATGGAGAAGCTGGTGGAGGCTCGTGAACCCGGACTTGTATATATTTGGTTGCAGGACGAGTCGGCCATAGTCGGCTATCTCTCGGTTAAAGTCGTCCTGAATGAGGGCCAAAACGTCCTTTACTTGTATGAGATCCACATTGATCCAGCCGCCCATGGCCGCGGCTGGGGCTCCCACCTTATATCGTGTTACCACCGACTCGCCCTGCGAATTGCTAAACCAACCCCGTTAGACTCTACGTGTTTGACGGTCTTCGCCGACAATGATCGCGCGCTTAAGTGGTACCGCGACTTGGGCTACGAGCTAGCAGAGAACAGCCCCACCGACAGAAAGCTCCGTGGGAGCATAAAGCGTCCTTCCTACTACATCTTGGCACGTCCGACAACCCACTAATACACATTTCTCGGCAATAAATACCCTAATTTTCACCTTATCGGCCCGTATGCCGCACTGGCTCCACTCAATGAAAAACCGCGCTAAAATATGCGTGTCCCCGATCTACCCAAGGTTACTATGCCGCCAAGTATACGTGAGGCGTATTTTGGCGACGCCATCGGGTTCCGCAATACCAAGGACATTGCGCTGGCGGGCCTGCTTGCAGGACCCCCCGATCTCTGCCATGTGGGCAAATATGTCGGTTCCCACACCGCTACGTTTACTAGCCACGACTTTGGGGTCACCGACGATAGCCGTCCCAACGATGATGAGGGTTACATTGGCTACTACCACTATGTCAACGGCTTGGACACCCAGAACTTGGAGGCTTACGTGTGTCTGTTAGTTGGTCTCAGTCGTACCAGCTCAGCGGCCCCGAGCCACGTCACCGGGCTTGGAGGGGGAGAGCACGCTCCTCGCCGCCGCAAGTCGTCTACTCCGATTCCTTTGAGCACCAATTCCAGTATTGTGGACTTGGGCCACACCCCCGGTACTCCTCCCACCACCCCAGGTGAGTGGTTCTTCCCCAAGGGCGAGGATCCTCCCAAACGGGAAGTGGTGGTCACCTACTGTGCATACAATGTGTTTGGGCGGGCTGACTTTCGGGCCCGGTTTGTTGTCTACCCTGCGAAAAAGGGACCGGTCCAGGTCGATGCCCTGTACCAGATCGTCGGCGCGATGCGTACACATCTGTTCAACAGCAACACGGTCCACGAGTTACCCCCCCTGTTCTGGGACGAGCTCAAGGCATCTCAATTGGTGCGTCTTTTCCAGCACCGCGACAACCAGCAAGATGCAGTTGCGGGGTTGTGTCTGTACTCCGACTTTATTTATTCAGCTCCGGCGCTCATTCACCTGGCTTTTACCCTTGTTCGCCAGTTGCCTCGCGGTTCCATGGTTGGCTCGGAGGTTGGCTGGGGCACCTCCACCACCTGTGGCAACGGTGGCGACAGAAAGACTCTGTTCTATCGCAACTACATAGTCGACTCGCTTGTGCGGCTCGTCCAGCTCGACTTGCTGGGCCATGTGTCGCGGTTTGTTGTCTCGGAGATTGCTGCCCAGTATCCCCAAGACTCTCCCTTTGACTGGGTGATTTTGCAGATTTACAAGGCAACCAACGGTGAGAACACAGAAGCAGCATTTCTTGGTTTGATCCACAAGCATTTACTGACCCAGCCTCTCTTCACCACCCAGCTGGGTTTAGTGCTTCTAGAGCAAGTTCATTTCCTTCTCACCAAGGGAAACTACCGATTGGCGTTGCAAATGTGTCAGAAGTGTATTCTGATTTTACCATTGGATTATGACTGCTGGCACACATTGCTGCTTTGCTACCTTTTGAATGGGGATCTCCGTGGTGCGCTTATGATGCTTAACTCGCTACCAGTGGTGCTTGCAAACAAGCAGTTCACCAAGAGAAAGCCGGGTGAGATTGTTGTCAGCAGCACTCGTGATCTCTACATGCAAACTTTCTTGAAACGCATGGGTGGTGACAGTGAAACCATTTCAGAACGCACATTCAACGAATATTTCTCACCCCCTCGTGGGGGCAACGACCCGCGGGCATTGGACTCGTCGAAAACGAAAGAGGTTGCTAGTCCTTTTGGCAGCCACGCTCATTTGGGAAGCAGTGGTCATTTACCACGTAGTCGCAGCGGTAGCGCCCACTCTCTGCCCAAGAAAGAGGCTTCGCCAGCCCCTGTTATCCCGCTCACTGTTGGCACGGGAGTTGGTACCAGCTTGGCGACCACTTCCACCGCGACCACCATTGCTGCCACTACGTTGGCCTCGTCGCTGGTGCATGCAGCCCTGAGCTACTTTGCTGGTGCCTTTGCCCACAAGACAGACACCGCACCCCCACTTACCGCATCAGTGCAGCGTATTTGGCTTGACACGTTTGTGTTCAGCCCTCATTTGCGCCACCCCATTGTGGGACCCTTTTACCAGCTGCCCCTCATGAACATGAACGTGAAGGAAGTGGCCAGCGTTGACCACAATCTTGTGCGACTTGCCCTGACCCAGCTGGCTCGGGCCAACTTCTGTCAACAACTGCTGGGGCTGCCGGTTGTATCCTTGCTCGACTTTTCTCGTAAAAGCACCTGGGGTCGTACGTACGACTTGTTGTGTATGATGGTCGCCATGGGGGGTTGGGACCGTGTTCTCGGTCTCAAGAACCAAGTTTTCAGCCTGGATGAGAACCGTGGTACCATCGATGTCGTCAACCACAACCGTGCTGACTCTGGTACCGATGTATGTGAGAGCTGGCTCGAACTGTTGTTTGCCATCGTTTACGACGACCTTCGTACAATCACTTCGATCACTGCACAGGACAATCAGCAACACTCGGCGGCTGCGTGGTTGATGTTGGGAACACTCGGGTGGACTGTCAAGCACAACTTGCGTGAGCTGATCCTGGCGCTTGTTACCGCAGTAATGGGTGCATCACAGGCGGGCGGTTTTGATTATTTCGGCACCGTCCAATTGCTCGAAATCTACAACGAATTTGTGTTGTCGGAAGACGCCGACACGAAGCTCGACACTTTCCACGAGCCCGGTCTTCGTTTCTTCTCCAACAAGCTCATTTTGAAGCTCATAAACCCGCAAATGTTTGATGAGTTTGTCAATCAAATCGAGCAAGAATACTTCCAGATCGAATTTGTTTTGTTGCACCTTATGAAATTGATCAGTTGGAACGTGCGGTGGTACCTGTTTGTGCCATCGTGGTTGGAGTGTCGTATTCTTACAAAGCTTCTAATGAAGCACGACGCCGTGGTCATTAGAACGAGGTTGCGGGTTGTAGTGGAGCAAAATAAGCGCCGGCGCACGCCGTCAGCCAAAAAGGGCTGGTTTGGAGGGTCGTCGCTGAAAAAGCCTCGCGAAGCCTACGAGTTTGTTGACGACGACACCATCTTGGACTACATGGAGGCATTAATCTCCTGGATCGAGGCGATTAGCGTCGCCCCTTAGCATTAATACACAATCAACAGTGGCAACTGCCACATGGCTTAACCTTAACTCCTAGACTTGCGCGGTGCCGCACCAACGGCTGGATCATGTGCTTCCATGATGGTAGTGATCCTGATTACACCTGCTTATTTTCCCGGGATTCGAGAGCAAAAGCAACTTCCCCTCAGCGAACCTGTCACCGAAACATACGTCAGCATGTGACCAACGGGAATATTCAGGCAAATGAAAAGGAAACTGACAAATCATAAGAGCTGGAAGCAGTGGAGAAGATTCGTACTTTTGCCAACCCTTTTGCCCTACAAAATTAGCCTTCACCTTTGCTTCTGAAGTGCCTGCTAACATTCACTAAACAAGCTAAACTCCGCAGTTGCATAATGCGTCAACTCCGACGGAGATACTCAGTACGCACAAATCTCATAATACAGAAATCGGAATGGACAAGAAAAACCCAAAATCAATCGGTCTCTCTTAAGCTGTACCACATATATTTCATGAAAGCTTTACGATTGCCCTTGTCACTCTTGATCTGGCACGATCGCCTCCTCCAGAATCTCCGATCAGAATTGTCACATGCGCCCCTGCATCGTGAAATATGGGGTACGCCAGTATAGGGCGGAGAAACTCCAAACACCTCCTGACCGTAAAATCTCATGCATTCTGCTATTAATATATACTTCAGTCTGCCGCAATTCGTAAACAGCCAATATGACCAAGCCTGAATTTAACCCTGTGGTTTACATGCGCCACCAGCGCTCAGACGAGGCAGCTGCTAAACGTTCTGAGAACGTATTACTGTTGTTGCATGGGGCTAGCATTATTGCATACTCCGCAATGGGCTACCTTGCTTACACTAACGGCGCTCCTGAGGGCAAAGGCAGCAAATTGGTGTGGATGTTAGTGTTGGCCCTTGTTTTCCAATACCTGTGTGAGGTCAGTGGTCGCCCCTTGCGTTTACCCCTGCAACGTCATCCTGAAGAAACCAACAACTTGGTGCGCAGCGGCGACTTGTTTGAGCCTGTGTTTATCTATTATTTTGCCCTTATTTTTGGCACTTGGGCGGTAGTGATTGCCACCCTCTACACCGGTAACCCCGTGTTCATGAAAGCGTGGTGGATTGTTCCCCCGGTGTCCCTTTATCACTTGACCACCAAGTTCATTCTTGGGTGGTACGTCCCTTACATCACCACGAAAAAGTCTGACATGTTGAAGACCAGAACGCTGTTCCCTGAGGGTATTTATTAAATAAACGACGACTAATTGAGCGGGGATCTTATTCACAGCTAGTTCCCACTTCATTTGCGGTTCTTTTTCTTCTTCTTTTTTGTCTTTTTTGGAGCTGGAGGTGGTACCGAAGGGCTCAGCAGTTCTTCCGGCGAAAAGTCTACGGGAGGCGTGTTGCTGGCGTTTTCTGTCTCTTGCTCGTATAAGCGCTCGCGGAAATCCATCACCTCTTCTGGCTCATGTGTGATACACGTAGATGCCGCCTCCTTCTCCGCCGATGTGCCTTCCTCTGGTTGGGCTCGTCCAAAAAAGTCAAGCTCACCTTCGGGATACTTAGGTGGGAGCTCTTCACCTTTATCCAACAATTTGTCAACGTTGTCGTCCACCAGGTAGCGTGGCAATGCAGCGGCTCCGCGTTCTCCCAGAAGTTTGCGGACGTCGGTAGTCAGAATGAACCCGTACTTGCGGACGTTAGCTTCAATCCATACGTAACCGGCTTGACCAATGTTTACTTGGAAAGTAGCCTCAGTACTGAAGCAACCAATAGCGGGGTACAAATCGAGATAAATCCCCTTCATCACATCAAGCACCTTGCGTCCGTTGCGAGTAATGAAGATAGTTCCCAGTGTCTGAACGTATCCGAACCCAACAATGTCTGCTGGCTCTAGCGGTGGCAACACACGGGCGTTGAACTCCAGGTCATCACCGCGGTGTTGTTGGAGAGGGGTAGGGAATGGCTTGTTGATTTTGAGGTTACCAGTGCTCTCATAAGCAATGGAGAACTTGTTGTAGCCCGGGAGACGGAATTGAGGGTACGGCTTGGTCACCAAACCAATGGCAAAGTGCGAGTTGGGCTTAGGAGTGTACTCGAACACCTTCGTCTCAAAGTACACCGTATCCAGATACAAGCGTCCGCGAACGGGCATGGCCATGTTGAACACCGCGGTGGCCGTGCGGTAGGGTTCCCCACATCGGAAGGCAACCTCCGTTTTGTCGCGGACAATGAAGTCAGGATCGCGCACGTCGGTCGCACCGTACTGGGCATACGTGGGATGGGGGTTTCTGGGAGCCTCGGGCTTGCGGGGAGGTTGGGTTCCTGGCGCATATCCTGGAGTATATCCGCGTGCTGGAGTGGGGCGTGGACTGGCCACACTGTTTGTGGTGCTGGGCTCCTCGCTGGACAACAACGGGGTGTACTCATCAGACGGCTCCCCTGGAGTTTCATCCTCTTCCGGTTTGGGAGGCACGATGCTGGGCTCAAACCACCACGCGTGGACACCCATTTCCTTGATCTGACGGTCAAGCTCGGGGGTATACAGCTTTCCCCGATTGTGATCGAACCGTGGCGGATAGTCTACGGTAAATTCTTGGCCAGCAAGATAACTGAGTTGTTCCTCCGGGGACAACCCGGTAAAGTCGAATTCTTCGGCTAAATGTTTCAACAGCTCCTCGTCATTGAGGTAGTCGCGAGGCACAGCGCGCTCCATCACCTGTCCGTACTCATCTTCATCCTCACAGCAGACTAGGTACACCGCAAAGAGCAAGAGCCCACAGGCAAAGACGGTGATCGACACCAAAAACCACACCCACGACTCCATGGGGGTGAGGGCGAGGTGTAATTGTTCCAAATGTATGGTAGGGTAAGTGCAGGTGGGCCGTGGTGCCGGTACAATTCAGCAGTAGCAGTGACGGCGTAGGCCAATGGAGTGAGGCTAGCCGTTGGGTCCGTTTTTGGTGGTTGGATTCTTGGCTGATAACGATGATCACCGGGTTATATGCACACACTGTGGGGACAGGGGCTAATACTAGCGAGGATAAAATGAATTACAAAACACGAGCGGGAATGCCGTGTTCCTAATCGAGGTAAAATGAATTTCAGGTTGTGTAGATTTTAGGTGAAGTTAACAGGAAGTGAATATCGTACCGGTGGTGGCGGGAATGTCAGCCCCTTGTTGCTGGTCAGGTGGGCAGGTATACAAGACAACTGACTCAGAGGCATAATCGTCTCATTCATCCGGATCAAGCACACATCAGATCTAACAGTACAGGTCATCTAGAAGAATCTAAGGGTCCCATGCAATGTAACCTATAGACGATCTGGTTGGGTGTTCCATCAACCAATCTGAATCGTACCACAGAACATTTACAGAGCTCTATTCAGTTTGACCGTATTTGGGCCAACGTGGTCACCTTCTCTTAACTACCGCACGCCATCCTATTGTTACCCCTGCCCGGCTATTGCTCCGGTCGATTCCTTGCTGTTCGCAAATCCAAAAGCCACGAACGTTTATTTTTCATATACTCGCAAGCACGCGACCTGCCGAATCAAGGAAGCCAATTGACAACGCCATAGACGGGTTATGAAGTTATTGTACCAAAGCGAGCCCCGGGTGCTTGCTTTGTCCTCCCTGACCCATGCGCTTGTGATAAGGGCCATTCCCAAAAGCCCCTCCGCCGGCGAGGATGCGCCTCCTGTGGTGGTGGTGGACGTGGTCACCAACGACGAGCTCAAGCGGGAGAAACTGTGGAAGAAGCTTCTTCACAGTAACATTCACGGGTGCCTCGGTTTCATTGAGGTGAGTGGCGAGATCTTTTTTGCGGTTGTTACCGGCGCTGTGGAGCTGGTGGCGCTGCCTGTCCACTTTGAAAGTGTAAACCGGATTTACTCGGTGGAATTTCCCTGTATCACCTCGTCAGAGTGGGATGACTGGGAAGTGGACCCAAACACGGTGCCTGGGCTGAGTCTGGGCACCCCGGAGCCCCAGATGTTCCACCCATGCAACGACATGCAAAAATTGTGGTCCAACGGTAGTTTCTACTTTTCCAACGACTTTGACTTGACCCTGCGGCTACAGACTCGTGGGGTGGATAAGGCCAAGTTCTACAACAAGGAGGAAGACCTCGATTCGGCTCCCTCAGGTATTGAGTCTCCTGACTTCATGTGGAATCACTTCATGATGAAGGAGCTTCTCAAGTTTGTGGCCAACCTCGATGAGGCAGGCCAAAAGAACATGTACAGCAACCGGTTCTTGACCACCGCCATCCGTGGTTTTGCCAAAACCGTGGGTGGTTCGGGGGCTGCACCAGCCATGACCATCATTCTGAAGCAAAGTTGGCGGCGTGCGGGTACCCGGTTTAATGCTCGTGGTATTGACGACGCCGGCCATGTTGCCAACCACGTTGAAACCGAGTTCATTTGGCAGCTGAATGACCTGGTATTTGCATTTGCCCAAGTGCGCGGACTGGTTCCCGCGTTTTGGGAACAGGACTCCACCCTCATTAACCCGAAGATCACCATTCACCGGTCGGTGGAGGCGCTGCAGGACGCGTTTAATCGTCACTTTGATTCTCTTATCGACAAATACGGCATGTGTCACATTGTAAATTTGTTGAGTTTCACCAAGAGTGCTGAGGTGCAAGTGCTGCGACGGTACAAGGAGTTGTACCGCAACTGTCCCCGTCGGGATGAGATTGACTACACGGAGTGGGACTTCCATGCTGAAACCAAGCAGCTCGGATTCGCAGCTGCCACCCGCATTTTACCGCTTCTCAAGGAGCTGGTGGCCCAGTTCGGTTGGTTCGAGTGGGAGGTCAACCTGGGTAAGACTATCACCAAACAAGATGGTATCTTCCGTACCAACTGCTTGGACTGTTTGGACCGCACTAATTTGATTCAGCAAGTGGTGCTGTGGGCAGTAGTCAACAACTTTTTGCACGAAGTGGGAATCCCTGCTCGCAGTGGAGACCAGCCGCGCCACAACAACTTGTGGGCCGACAACGGTGATGCCATTTCGCAGATTTACACCGGTACCAACGCGCTTAAGCTGTCGTTTACCCGGCTGGGCAAGATGAACTTGGCCGGTGCCTTGCTGGACGTAACCAAGCTGGTGCTGCGTATGTACCAGAACACGTTTGTTGACGGTAAGCGCCAGCAAACCATGGACATTATGCTCGGAGTCGACCGCACCCTGCGCAAGATCCGTATCTGGGACCCTTGTTCCGACTACGTGACCCAAAAGCTCGAGCAGTCCAAGGGACAATTTAGCTCACACGCCAACATCCTGTTGTTCACCGGTACGTACAACCTTAACGGGCGGGAGCCAATTGCTGCCGACCTTGCCTGCTGGTTGTCACCTCCTGAGCAACAAGCACAACCCGATGTCTATGCCATAGGCCTCCAAGAAATCATTGAGCTCAGCCCCAGTGCTGTGCTCAGTGCCGATGGCCTGCGGGCTCAGAAGTGGGCAGCGATTTTTGGCCGCCAGCTTGGCGACAACTACTTGTTGATCCGGACAGAGCTGATTGCGCTGATGTGCATTTTTGTGTTTGTCAAGAAGTCCCAGGTGGGTCGTATCACCCAGGTGGCTGGTGGACTGAAGAAGACTGGTATGGGCGGTATCACTGCCAACAAGGGTGCTTGTGCCGTGCGGTTCAAGTATGGCGATACCCTGTTTGCCTTGATCACATCGCACTTGGCTGCTGGTACTTCAGCCACGTTAGAGCGGTACAACGATTATACCACCATCATTAATGGTCTCACGTTTACTCGAAACTACCAGATCCAGGACCACCACCATATCATCTGGTTTGGCGACTTGAACTACCGTATTGACTTGCCCAATGCTGAGTGTCGCGGTTTAGTCGATGCCGGTGCCTGGGACGAGTTGACGAAGAACGACCAGCTCAACGCTGAGATTTCTCGGAAGGGTGCGTTTGCTGGTTTCAAAGAGGGTGTCATTCGGTTCTACCCCACCTACAAGTTCGACAAGGGCACTAACGACTACGACACACTGGAGAAACAACGGGTGCCCCTGTGGACCGATCGAGTGGTGTGGTTGCTGCCGCGTAAGTTCCGTCGTGGTGCTGATATCATTCAGACCTTCTACAACCTGTCGATGGAGCTCATGATCTCCGACCACAAGCCCGTGTACGCTGGGTTCTCGGTGCAGTGTGAGCTCATTGACCACGAGGTGAAACAGCGGTTGAGCACCAAGTTCGCTTCCGAGTGGAAGCTGAGCCACGGACCGGTGTCCCACGAGGTGCCCGACCTTGGCCTGGACCAGGGGCTGATGCTGTCGCTGTTTGCTCTGGACACGTTGTTGGACATGAACTTGCCCATGAGCGCTACTCAGGCACCCCCGCCTCCGCCTCCGCGGAAGCTGACCCCGCTCATGTCCAACTCGATGCTGATGAGCTCGTCGTCGATGGTGCCCTTGGTGCCCTCTTCGCAGTCGATCAACACGTTGCCTCATCGTAAAGCACCTCCTCCCGATGTCGAATCCCCCCGGTCGTCACCGGCTCCCCCGTTGCCTCGACGGGTGGCTCCCGCGGGGTTGGCCTTCTCGGCTGCCCCCTTGCGCCCGTCCAACTCGCCGTCGCCTGCCCCGTCGCCAGTGCTTCTGGCCACCCCGCTGGCCACGCTGTCCACCAAACCTACAGAGACTCTGGCTACCTCGCTGACTTCATCGTCGCTGGCTGCTCTGGCCCAGCAAAAGGCGATGGCTCCCATGAAGCCGAAGAAGCCTGACGCCCTCCACCTGGAGAAGCTCAAGCACGAGGCCCCTGCGTCGACTTCGTCGACCGCGTCAACCCTGCCAAGCATTAAATCACTGCCGCCGCCTGCGCCTGCTCCAAGACAAACGAGCAACCAGACGAAGCAGTCGATGATGGACTGGCAGCCATTAGTCCCCAAGTGAATGCATAAATACACATTGCTTTTATCTGTCACCTGTCAACCACCAGTTCCAGGGTGAAATCTCAGGTTATGTAGCCCTGATGTAAACTTTAATTGCTTTTCTCCACAGAACACCAGGGGTCTGCAACCGCATGCAGGCGCGCGCGTTGCACAGCCGATTTTCCATATCAAACCAAGAGATCAGCAACACCACCGGCTGGTTCCCTTTGTGTCCTATTCTGTTATTTGGAACATGTTGAGAATCTACCAGTTCGTGCTTTTCTTCCTTGCATTTTTCGGCGTTGCCGTGGGATTGGGCAAGCAGGACGGCGGTGAAGAGGACGAGACCACCACTGCCAGCCCTTCGCCGACGATGGTGTGGGTGACGACGACTGTGGGTGGCATTACCACCGTCGTTCAGGCCACCTATACTCAGACCTTTGCTCCTGTGCCCACCGAGGCCCCCGAAGTCTCGCTGGGTAAGGTGGGCATGGGGTCGCTCTCGGGAGCTGTGGGCACCACCCGTACATACGACACGACGACGGTTTCCGGGGGCGTTGCCGTGGCGGGTGTGATTGGTGCAGGCTTCGTGGCTTGCGGGGCACTTTTTTTGTAAGCCCAGGACATTCTATATTTGGTTAGGTTATAAATGAAAGTTATAGCTTGGTGTAGGGCACGGTTGATGAGGTTGGTGAGGTATTCCTGCTCCAGTTTACAAACATCCGCCGAGATGATACGATAACCACTCGATGACCATCTCGCCAACGCGATAACCTCCTGTCAAACGCGTGCCGGAGATCCAGATCTTGACCCCTCCTTGTCTTCGTCCCTGGCTGGTAACGCGTTCTGACCTGCACACTGCCAGTCACAAAAATTCACACACAGCAGCGGCTGGCTATCCCACTAGAGACGCCCACAATTGACAGTCACCTGTGAGTTGGTGCTGATAGCGTTCCTTTCTATCTGGCCCAAACCCTCGGGGTTGTTTTTTTAGTTGCTATACAACCCGTTCCGAATCTACTTTCGCGAACTCGATCACGGAAGCTCCATCAGGGCCATGCGACATCATTACGACAGCTCGCCAGAGCGAACAGATGAGCTACGGACTCCCGAGGCAATTCGTGGAAACTACGGACGTGCCCCTCCTCGTCGAGCTCCGTCGCCTACCCGCACTACTCAACCCTCCGATAAAACCCTGTGGAACAAGATCCGGCTGGCCGACGTCAATCCAGGCAAGGGTATCGCGGAGAGATTAGCTCGCTATAGGGCAACTTCACCACCTCGCAAAAAGGGTGCGACCAGCCCACGACGCACTTCGCCCTTGCGTAATTCTACAACAGCCACCGAGCTTATGAATGACCAGCCCGCGGGCGGCTCGCCCCCACAAGCGGCTTCACGACTAAATGGCGTTGAGTTGGGTGTTCAAAATGGTCGCACAAAAAAGGTAGCACAATCCATTGCTGCTCTCAGTCCCCGGCCCGTGCTTCAACCACCGTCAGTGGCCATTCGAAGTTCTCCGAGCTTCCAAGCTGATGATTCGGTGGTTAGCCAGCGGTCAAATCTCCTTGATCGATGCGATCGGGCGATTTCGTACGGGCAAACTCTTGATTCTTCACCGCAAATGGTTGCGAAAGATGTTCAAACCACACTCGAGCCTCCGCTTGTCTCACACGAGGGACTTACGGATATCACGGCTGACCTGGAGTTTGACGATGAGGAGGGCCGGCCGAAATTGCCAAACGAGCCGCATGAGCTGACCAAGGGTGGGTCTAGTCGACTCGGTCGCTACATTTCGAGCCAGCCTAAAATTTCAAAGCCAAAACCGCGGAAGCATTTCACAGGAGAACTGCACTCTTCGCTCTTGAAATTTGCAGTCCGCAGCCACGAGCCTGTACCTCAACGTCGGCCGCAACCACACAAGGCCTTTTTGGGGCCGCTGCGCTCCTACGTCCCAGAGCCTGCCAGCTCCTCATCTCAAGCCCCGTACCATCCTCCAGCTCTGGGTATCTCCGAGCCTCCAACTGTTCGGCCCCTGGTCCTTTCTGAGCACTTGTCTTCTCCACCGAAGTCTCCTGAACACCCGCCATCACCGCGCAGGTCGTTCGAACACCCACCATCGCCACGCAGGTCGTTCGAACACCCATCGTCTCCCCTCAGGTCCTCGGAGAAAGCCAACAGTCTGGTGCAGAGGGTTTTTGAGAGGGATTTACCGGTTGCAGAAGAAGCGGCAAACCCATTTGTCTCGAGCCCGCCAAAACCGCTCGAATTCTCGCCCGTGCAAGTTTCGACTCGGGATTTGAATCGAAAGCCGGAAGAAGTACCCAATCTACGCCCCGACGGCCCACTGGCGATTCCCTCATCGCCCCAGTACCGCCAGTTCCTGCCACCTCGTCATTACAACATCGACAAAGCAGTGGACCGCGTGCTCCAGGATCCTTTACATTCCGCGTCCCCACCGCGGAGACCCCTTCCCAAACACCCGCACTCTTCACCGCACCCACACGATAGAACCCCTCCTCCGTCATCGCCGTCATCTATTGCCAACGAGACAATTGATCTGCCTGTCATCTTGCCCATCGACGAAGACGTGGATGGCCGAGATTCCAATCGGGAAGCCATCGAACCGGCAGAGCTTGATCACGCTATTGAGCTGATGACTCAGGGCTCAGAAATCAGAGCTGTCCAGGAAGAGGAGTTTGCGGGTGCTAACGAGTCCATGGCCGTGTTCAATCGGTACATGGAGAAAACGAAGGAGGACCGTGATCGCCCACAACCGAAGCAGGTCAAGCGCACACGCTTTGAACTCAACGATTCTCCGCCGAAACGACGTCGCATGGAAGAGCGGCCGGTAACCCAATCCACCCCCAAACGAAAGTCTCTGTCGTTTACCGAGTGGGTTCTTCTGCCAGTCCGCTACTTTCGCTCGCCTCCTAAGGTACCAGCTCAAGAGGTACCGTCTCAAAAGGAGCAACCACCGGTTGAAGAGGTATCTAAGCCTAACCGTGATGACCTCGTCCCCAATGAAGACATTGCCCGTGCGCTTCAGGTTCTTACTGAGCTCTTGGCACGACTCCAACCTGAACAGTTCATCAACAACAAAAAGCTCCAGGAGTCTCTCAACATGTCGGCGGGCCAGATATCTCAGTTCTGCTGGTTTCTTGAGAGACGCCACGACTTTAGGGCTCGCAGCCGCAAGGCACGCCAATGATGTACATTAATTCACCTTCGTGGTGCCCCAAACGGGGTTGTATTATGACTTATGTATCACTATTAAAAGATTTGGTCGATAACCGAGTTCAAAGTCTTGCCCGCCTTCTCCTTCTCAAACTTGGATGAGGCATCGGCACGAGTAGAAGTAATGTTGCGCTGAGCATACTGGCGATGAGCACGCTTCTCATCGCGGAACTCTTGGTCGTTCTCCTCCGCCAACTCCCGCTTGCGGGAGATCGCACGTTCCATCGCCTTTGCCCGTTCCACGTTCTCCACAAAGGTCTTGTTGAGCTTGCGTTCCTGCGAGATGTCCAATTGCAACTTGGCCTGGCGCACTTCGTTCTCGGTGGCAATCTGTTGTTGCAAGTCTTGCCAAGTGAACTTGCTGAGATATTTCAAATTCAAAATGTCGTCGTGGTAGCGGTCACCTTTGCGACCGCCAATGATGTTACCGTTCAAAACTTCCACAGCGCGCTTGGCGTGACGCTTCTTCTCAAACTCAACCCAACCTTGCACGTAACTTTGACGCTTATTCCCGCCAGACTTGATCCGGTTGCGCCGCAGTTTCTCCTCCTCGGGTTGTAAAAAGAGACGATCCACCTTGCCGAATCGCAGCATGATTTGTCTAAGTTTCTGGGGCTGCATGAACGGTGGCACCGTTGTCAAATGAACCACACCCAGCTTCCGTACACGTCTTTGCAACTTTGCGAGATGCTCAGGGGTCATTTTGAGGAGCTTTTTATTGAGGGCATGAGGAGTGTTTTCATTCGTGGGGATATCTAGCGCCTCTGAGTCTTTCTTGTCGTCGTCTTCGTCATTCTCGTCTTCGCCATCGCTAGCATCATCTTCACTCTGCTGTTCAAATCGGGTCAGCTGGGACTTTTTCGTGGTAATGCTAGGGAAGATGCCTTCCTCGTCACTTGAGGCATCGAAATCGTCAGCGAGGTCTTCGGGCTTGATCTTAGAAACCATGATTGAAGGCTGTATGGGCTGAAATCGGGTGGTTATTCAAATAGGTAAAGTGCTGTGGTACGCGATGCCTGCATCGCATCGCTTCAATATGAGAGTCTAAGGTACTGCATGTAAGTGGTAAAAATATGATAGTTCTATGCATTAGTCTATAAGTACAGTGATTTGAGACGCCATCCTTTGGCAGTGGCGTCCCATTGAGCCACCTCCTTGAGCATGGCTCTTACAGTCAATAATTCTTTTTTCAGCAGCATTGCCACCCCTGAAGCATCTAACACCGGTTTAGAAGGGGAGAAATTGTCTGGCTGGCTCCGTAAAAAGTCCACCATCTTCGTCAAAGTGGGATTCTCGACAACTTCTACATCGTCGTCCGCAGCTTCGCGCTTCCGTTTGAGTGACGACAAGATCAGTGATGACAGGTCACGGCCTCGCTTTTTGGTTCCGAATTGGCCCTTCAATGCACCGAATTTTCCTGTCCAGGTTGGTGTACCGATCTTGTTTTTGCGTGCCACTTTAGACAGTTGTTTGAGAGCTTCCACGGCCTGCTTTGCCAATTTGTTCGCCTCGCTTTCGGCCATGGTTGATTCCTCGGTGGAGTTGAGCACATCGTCATGCTGAACAGTGGAATGGACGCCCAAGTTAAAGAAATCCGACTCCGGTTCTTGAGAGCCTGTTTTCTCTTCGAAGTCGTCTAGTCTGCTTACACCGGCAACTTCCAAAATATCATCGGTACCCTGTTTGTTGGTGAGCTTGGTCAGTTTACGAGCTTTGGAACCAGCATATTGGGTCTCGCGACTATTAAAAATGTCCGCAGTCTCAGTACCCTTCTCATCATCATCACCCAACGTGAACAAATCGTGGAGCTCGTTGACCTTGAAAAACCGCTTTTGTTTCGGATCAGACAAAATCTTGTTTGTAAGCAACGTTTTGAAAATCTGGCGATGGTAGATTTTCTCCTCGATTGTTCCAGCGGTCATGAGGCGATAAATGACAATATCACGCGTTTGGCCTAGTCTCCACGCTCGTTCACGAGCTTGAATATCGGTACTGGGATTCCAATCGGGATCGTAAATAATAACACGGTCAGCGCCAGTAAGGTTAACTCCGAGTCCACCTACCTTCGTCGTAAGCAAAAACAAGTCCATTGTTGGCTCCAAATTGAAACGGTCCACAAGTTGTTGGCGAATTGCAATAGGGGTTGTACCGTCCATCCGCAAGTAATTGAAAGGATTGCCGTCAGCTCGCCGCATTTCTTGCAAGAACAATTCCAAGATGTTCAACATCTGGCGTGTTTGACAAAACAAGAGTGTTTTATGGCCCTGTTGCTGCCATTGGGGCAAAAGAGAGTGGAGAACCACCATTTTACCACTCTTTTCGTAGACTCCGTAGTCCTTCTTCGTTGTGTGTTGGTGCACAAGATCAGGGTGATTGCAAATCTTCCGCAAAATATCCACACCGTAAAGCACGTTGCGCCGACCATTCATGATCGAGGTCAAATCCTCCAGATTCAAGAACGTGTGGTACAATTCACGTTGTTCCGTCGTGAGCTTCACAAAAACGACCATTTCTTGCTTCTTTGGGAGATCACGAGCCACATCAGCTTTCACTCTGCGCAACAAGTAAGGCGAGATAAGATCACGAAGCACCACTGCACACTTATGGCCAGTTTGCACTTGCACATTGGTGGCGTTGGCGTATCCACCCATATTGATTGGAATGGAGAACTGTTGCTCAAAAACTGGCAAAGTGCCCAAGCGTCCAGGGAAGATGAAATCAAACAATGACCACAACTCTTTCAAGTTATTTTGAATGGGGGTGCCCGACAATATAAGCCGATTATACGTCTTGATTTGCTTGCAAGTAAGCGAGATGATGCTATTAGGGTTCCGGATCTTGTGGCCCTCGTCAAGCACACAATAGCCCCACTGCTTGCCCAATAAATGTCGACGATAAATACCAAGCCCAACATAGGTGGTAATAATGACACCAGGTCCATCACCGTCAAACACTTTAGTTACAAGCTCGCCGGCGTTCGTAGTTTCAGCCCCAGACCCACGGCCCAAAATGGAGTTTTCCTCTGATTCCAACATGCGTTCCATCTGTTCCTCTTCCAGAAGCTTCTTCTTTGTAAGTCCACTACCAATGCCATGAAGGATGACAACACGGAACGCTGGCCACCATCTGTGAAATTCATTGCTCCACTGGGACAAAACAGTAGCTGGAACCACCACCAAGACCGGCTTGGTGAGAATCTTTGAATGATGAAGCCCAGCTAGAAACGAGATAACTTGTACAGTCTTTCCTAAACCCATTTCATCACCCAAGATTCCACCCGTCTTTTGGTTGTACAATTCCCAAAGCCACTGGACGCACGTCTTCTGGTAGTCAAACAAGGAAGGATGAATGTCCCCGGGCAAGCGAAAAGTATCATCCAAAACGGCATCTTCAATACTGGGATGAGGGAGGTATGGTTCTTGCTCGAGAGATGTGCTTTGGTCGGATCGCAAGTTCCGCCGCAGAAGCGCCCACCGATGGAATCTGATTTTCCACACTTCATCATCGCCATCATCAACGTTCCGCTCAGACGAAGGAGCCGGGGTATCTGATAGATCAAGATCTTCATCATCATTAATGACCACCGGGAATTCTTCCTCTTCTGAAGCTTGAGCATCACCTTCGTCAGGGTCGTAGTCGCTTCCATCAACGTCAGACTCTACCTCGCTCTCGTCTTCTTCCTTGATCTGCGGCGCGTCTGACCTTACAGATTTGGGTGGCAGTTTTGCAGCCATTCCGGTTTGCTGCACACCAGGTTCGTGTAAATTTTGGTGATCCTTCAACGTAGTCGCACCGCCTGTGAACCCCTGTTTGCTCCCAAACGCGGTGATTTGCCCCGTTCGAACCAAGTACTCACGCTCACTTTCTGGAGACGCGTCACCCTCAATTCGCAGATTGATATCATCCACATCCTGTTGTTGAGTCTTGAGATCGTTCTCATAAGACTCGATTTCTTCTCGAATTCTTCGGCGTTCACTGATTTTAGCTCGTGGAAGCTGTCGATTAAGAATGGTGAGCTTTCCCTGTGTCTTTCGAATTGCCGCGCGTGCCTTCTCGAGTCGTTTGAGCTCGGTCTCTCGCAGCTTCTTGTCAATCACCTCCTCTGCCTTGGTCTCAATCTGCTTGGCCAATTCATCTTGGTCCACAAGCACGAGGTCATCCATGGGTGTGGTTGCCTCTTGATCTCTGCGCGGTATACTAATTGCTTACATGAACCCACTAGTTGTATGCAGGGTGATATACTGATGGGGACAACTACATGAAATCTTAAGTTAATGAGTATGGGTTTCTTATTTCTGATCCGCTTGTTGTTGGGTTGCTTGATAATACCAATTCTTTTTGATGTTGTATAGATAATTTTGGGATCTTTCCTAAAAATTTGCAGAATTCTATGAGATGCTGTATTAAAATATTATTTAGATGCTTTGACTAAGGCCCTGAGCTCGGCATAACATTCGCTGTATACCTCCTCTTGTTCCTTAGTGAACGATACCTCATCGATGTCGATAGTACCGCGGCGGGAAACACTATCCGTCAATTGGTTGAACCACTTAAGCTCACCCTTTCCGAACGTGAAAGTCACCGCTTCACCCAGTTGGTTAGCACGGGCAGTTCTACCCACACGGTGCACATATTCCCGAGCAGAGTTGGGCAAATCGTAATTCACTACTGTCTGGATCAGCAGCAAGTCGATACCACGTGCAAACAAATCGGTGGTGACAAGGATACCGGTTTTGCCTTGGCTAAAGTTGTCAAGGACCTGCTTGCGCTGTTGGGCCTTATTGTTGGTAGAGTTAATGTAGCTCACCACCACCGGGGTTGCGAGACGCGAAATCAAAAGCTCCAAAAGCTTAGCAAGCCGGAGCGAAGCATCGTTACTCTTGCAGAAGACCAAAGTGTGCTCGGTCTTGTTTCTGCTCAACAAGTATTGCGCAAGTGCCAACGGCTTAACACCCAACTTGGCCAGACCCAAGTGTACCCGGACCTCGTGAAGAGTGGGAGGTATACTGAACATTTCATTGACCAACTCCTTGGTGTCGTTCACGACCAACAAATGGGGCCGTTCAAAATTGAGAACCAGTAACTTACCAGCATCAGTAGTCAAAGTAGCCGAAAAAACCATCTTTTGGCAGGCAGTGGCAAAAGTAGTGGCCACATTGACGTGGGTAGTAATAGCCGCCGAGAGAATCAGTGCCCAGTTTTGGAACAGCTGGTTCAACAATCTATCGGCTTCATCGATGATGAGGAAGCGGAGGTCCAGCACGTCAAGAGCACCACTCTCCAAATGCTCAACGAGTCTACCGGGGGTGGCCACCACAATATCAGGGTGGTTATGCAACAATTTCTGGCCTTCTTCACGAATAGAACGTTCACTTTTAAGTGCCATAACCTTCAATGGCGTACCCTTCGTGAGAACACTGATTGTTTGTCTAACCTGGTTGATCAAAGGTTTGGTGGGAACGAGAATGATAGCCCGTACTCGCGGCACCACTCGTGTTTGGAGGGATTCGATAATTGGGAGACAATAAGCCAAAGTTTTACCCAGACCAGTAGTCGCATTGACTAACAAATCACCCTGTGAGTCAGGACGCGGGATACGTCTGCGTTTTGTATTGAAGTGCTCAAGAACAGCGACTTGCACGCTGAAGCCGCTGTCAAAGCCAAGACTCTCAAGATTATCGAGAGTGTTTTTAGACAAACCAAGCTCCTTAAAAGGTTTCGTAGAAGTGGGATCAATGTATTGTGCCTTAGTCAACCAGTCCAAGTTGTTGGCCACCTTACCTGCCAGCAATTTCTTGTCTCTCGGAAGCGCAGGCTGGGGCATGGGGGCCAACGGTTGTTGCTCTACCGGCTGTGAAGGTTCAGAGTCCTCCACAGCGATGTCAGCGTCGGTGGTAGCCTCGCGGCGTGCCGTTTTAGCCATCGACTTGTGGAACTTCAGAAGAATGGCTTGATGCTTAGCAGACATTTCGACTTCAGAGTCCGAATCAGAGTCGGAGGTGTCGACCTCGGAATCTGAGGTTTCAGGGGTATCCTCTGGGTTGGCTTGGGTAACAGGTGAAGCGCTCGTTGGCGCAGTGATAACCTCGTTAGCCTCTTCCATATCAACGTCTTCGTCATTGTCATCACCTGAGCTTAAATCATCGTCATCGCTGGAATCGCTGGAGTCGCTGGAATCACTGGAGTCGCTGGAGTCAGGATCTTCGGATTCACTAGCCGTGTTTGCGGACTCATTGGCGTTTTCGGTGCCTTCATTGCCCTCATCCATCAGTTCATCCTCATCCCCAACATCATTCACTGGTCTCTTCCGCTTGCGGAATCGATCCAAGATGCTGGAATTAGGCTGTGCAGCCGGTTCCGGTTGGTATCGACCTCCAAACATATGCTGCTATCGATATGGTTAATGGCCCAAATCAGTTTTCAATCCATCGAGCCGCACGCGCTTTAGATGCGAACCGCGATGAGCCAAGATACGGTGCAGTCTGAGGCCAAACACACCAATATTGAGCAGGCGGAGACTTCAACTGCCCATCAACTATACATAGGGGATATCGTTACTTTACTCTTAAATTTTTAGGTTTAAGGCATCTTCATGATACACTTACAACAGTCAGATAGCACCTCTGAGGCAAATAATACTCCATATTTGATGTCTTTTATAGCGGCAAATGCTCTCAATCCACCACTATAAACACTAATGCAATCCTGGGCTTTGTTCGGTGTTCTTCTCGTGTTTCAAGAGCGAACGCAGAACCCGTTGGTATGATAAGGTTCACACCCTACACCGTGAGAACGCTAGGAAAAAAGAACAAATGTTCCAAAGAGTCTCACGGTAGAGCACCATATTTACAGTGTGCACCTTTCTAAGAAACCCCATTCATACCTCCCTTCGTAGTATTCCCGGATTTTTCATTTTTCACTACCCGCCGCACTCTTGGGATCGCCAAAATTTTATCGTCCCGTTGAACCTTCGCCAACCCACATAATGAGAGCGTGTGTTCCTTTGCTCAAACGCCTGGCGTGGAAGGGCCCGCACGTTGTGCCTCTTCCTCTTGCCGACGCCATCAAGAACGGTACCCCCATCCGTACCAACGCCCGTCTGTGTGACATTTTGCCTCAGTTTGTCGGTCTCCGCTTCCAGATCCACAACGGCAAGGAATACGTCGAGGTCGAGATCACCGACGACATGGTGGGCTCGAAGCTCGGGGAGTTTGCCCCTACCAGAAAGAGATTCATGTACAAGTACACCAAGAACTAGGCTGGTATCCCCCACAGCTACGCATTCCCTTCACCCATGTATATAGCACCATCAATTACAACGAACAGGAAAAATAAGCGTGTAACTGAGTTTCAAAGCAGGTGAAACCAGCCGTACCAAGCTGTAACTACTGCAAATACCCAAACTTACCCAATTTTATTACTCTATACAGTGTGGCACCAGGCCGTCACTTGCGCCGCGGGTTGTAGTCACGGAGCCGGGCCGTGCGAAGCTCACCCGTGCGGTCGAGCACTGGCCACAAGCCCCACCCGTTGAGGCGAATCACAAGACAGGTGGCGTTGTCGTCGCCACCCACGTACTCAACAAACTTGATTACTTCCTCAGCACCTAACTGCGGAGTGGCCGCGGGGTGGCCGCGGTTGTTGTAGTGAACCATGATGATGTCCGCAATCTCCTGGTCAGTCAAGATGTCAGTGATGCCATCCAGACACAAGATCAAGAACAGCTCGTCACCACCAAGGCCGTTGGGAGTGAACTTTTGGATTTCCTCAGGAGTCAAGTGCTTTGTAATGGCGGCAGAATCCCCCACAATAAATTGCAGAATGTCGGGCTCCGCAGTCACCCCCAAGTTTTTAAACTCGACGTCGCCAAAAGCGCGGGTGTTAGCAAGCAGAATGAACCGCTCTTCACCAAACAGGTCGGTCATGAAGTTGGTGGCGTACTTGGTGAGCCTGCCCAGCTCCAACGGGTTCAGAGGGTGGTGAGGCTGGGTGAGAGCATTGGCAATGCCGTGGCGGTCAACAAGAATCGCCTTGGTGTCACCTACATGGGCCACCGTGAGCATCAGCACCGTGTCCCGCATAAAATAGTAGTCGGTGGGGGCGCCGATGATGGTTTGTAAAAACGCGTTGGTGCACGTCAGCCCCAGTTCCAATCCCTTCTCACAGAATTTGTAGTCAGCTTCAAGGTAGGACATTGGTAAGCGCAGCCGTAAGTCGACGACCAGGGTTTGTGCGTCTGCCAACTCGAGAGGCTGGCCCTTCAACAGCTTGATGTGCTCGTTGCGGTGCTTGTACCACCGCCGCCAGTATCCGCCAATGTTTTTGGCGTAGTCCTTGACCAATTGGTCTACCAGGTCTTCGTTGAAGTTCTCCACAGTTGCTGCCAAGTTGTCCACAAGGTACTGAGAACACTTGTCGCCCCCATGGCCATCAAAGATGGCAAACAGGAACACCTTGTGCTCGTCTATATCAAGTACCAGCGCTGCGTAGCGATCCTCATTGTATGGTCGGTTCACGCGCAGAGTCTGGTGGCCAAAGTACAGCGGCAGCTTGAGAAGAGGCACCCGGAGTTTGGTGGTTGATACGGTTGCGGCCGAGGTCTGGGGAGGCAGATACACCCCCATGGTGATGGTGGAACTCACCGACCGCGTGAAAACTCGTGTTCTTAGCATGGAAGGCTATGCGAGATAAATGCAAGTGGTTTTGGTTGGTGGGTACTCCTCGTGTCGGTATCTGTTCAAGATGTGTCAAATGGATGCGCGGGGATTAACGTGCGGGATATCTCTGATAAGGGTCACCAGTTATCAGAAATAGGGGAGCGTGTGTGGGGAACGGCAACCACAAACGATAGAGGCAACAATCGACTACACGAGCTCGGAGTAGGTCAGGTGTGGTGAAATAACTTTTTTTGTGCTTTTGATGCCATGCAGATTGCGTAGATTAAAGTCCGCCCGGGCAATCTCCCGGGCGAAGTCGCAAAACACGCCCTGATAACGGGCCAAGAGCAGAAGCGGGGCTCGGAAAACGCGTACATACATCTAGGCAAGCTGTTACAGCAGTCAGTTCACTTTTGCGCCTACGGGTGTGGTTCTGGGGGGGCCACGTTGTTGTTTACCTTCGGTAAAGTGGGGAAGAACTAAGCCCTCTACACTGCGCTTGAAGTGTAGGTACGATTCGGAATGGTATCACATTGGCATTCCGTGGAAAATGGCACCATTAGACTTGAAGTCCACGGCTCCCGAGACCTCGCTAGCGACATACCCGGCAGACGCCGTTTCCCCTCTCTCCGCACATCGCCCCAACAATTTTATGCATTTATGCGACTGTGGCGAATGCTGCGGGTCAGCTCTAAACGCGGTGCGAAGCAGCTCGCGATTCCTCAATCTGCAACTCGACCCAATGTCTGAGAGATCTAAGTGATGTGGTAGAGAAACTGGGGGGCAGTAGAATTACCGTTTGGGTAAACGGAACCGAGATCACGCGTACCGCATGCTGAGCAACGTTTGCTGTAAACCTGTGCCTTGCGGCAAACGGTGATTCTCGGCAATGCCGTGGGCGAAGATCGATCGTGAATACATGCATAACTATTAAACAGGCGGTTTCTCTAGGGTGTGCCTCTTTCGAAGCGTGAAACTGGGTTCGCCGGACCAGTTGCCGGTTGAGGCTTTTCGGGGGTTCTTGGAAGCGAAGATCGCATCCATCTCTTCCAAGGTCTTACCCCTGGTCTCGACAAAGAAGAAGTAGACGAACGCGAACTCAAAAAGGTCCCAGATAACAAAGAATACGTAAAACCAGTAACGAATGTTCTTCATGGCAATAGGAGCGGCAAACATGTTGATGAATGCCGCGATACCTTGGGAGATGTTCAACAAAATCATAGACTTGCCTCGTAAAACATTCAGCGTAACTTCTGCCGGGTAAATGGGTTGCATAGGGGTGAATGCAAACGAGAACACCACACCGAACAAGTATATGAACACGAGCGAAGCGTGGGACGCTGCATTAGTGGGACTTGCCATATACCGCGCGGTGGCCACCGCCAACCCTGTTAAACACAAGGAAGCACCGAACGTAGAGCCCAAGAACATTTTGCGTCGCCCAGCGATGCCGTGGCTGAAAGACCCTGCCACCAGTGCCACCCACGACACTATCAGGTAAATAGCATTCATCAACACGTTGGTGTTTTGCGAGGTCATCCCCACAGCGTGCAACATCGACGGCAAGTAGTAGGAGCAAACATTGTTACCGGAGAACTGCCCAAAGAAACCCAAAGCACAGCACAACATCGTACGATAGGCATTATTGTTCTTGAAGATCGGCCGCAAATCAAGAACCCGCCAATCCCGAGCCAATGGCTCGACAGCGAACGATTGGTGGATCTCGGCAATCTCAAAGTCGATAAGTGGGTGTGTCACGTCACCACCGCAGTGATATTTGGCAAGTAATTGACGAGCTTTCTCCTCGCGACCCGTACCAACTAACCACCGAGGCAGCTCGGGAATAAACCACACCAATACAAATACAATACCAGGGAACATTGCCTGCAATGCAAGAGGTAGTCTGAAGGCAGCCTCGCTGCCAAGAAAGTGGATGTTGGCACCGTACGCGGAAAATGAAGCTACTAAGGAGCCAACGTACCATAGGGTGTTGTAGCAACCAGCTACCACCGAACGGTGCTCAGCAATGGCAATTTCCGTGACGTAAAGAGCTGCTCCGCAATTAGCCCAAACGGTGAAAAAGCTCAAAAGAAAACGGCCACCAATGATCGCCCCAGTGTTTTGAGCACACGCGGTAATGATGGCGCCAACGATAGTACCCAAGGAACCAGCCAACAACATGAATTTGCGGCCAAATATATCTGAAAGTGGGCAAAAGAACGCGGCACAGACCTGGGCTATATTGTAGATGGAAAAGACCAACGAAGTTCCCGTAGCATAGGGGTCTATCTTAAAAAAGTCCATATAGTCATCTTGAGTATATATAGATGACATTAACGACCCGTCAAAGCCACATGAGCAAGAAGCAAAATACACTACCCCCACACAACACAACAACGGCATCATCTGTCGGGAAAGAAGCTTGGGAGCCTCGGGTTTCTTTGGAATTTCACTAAAACCAGTCACATCGCCATCATCGCTGCTATAAGTCACTTCTTCCAGGTGGGTCACCTGTGATTTCTTCGAGGACATGGCAGAAAAAGGCGATCCAACACAAAACGCTTGACGGTGGAGTTTTACCAGCTGGCGGACAAGGTGCTAATGGGTCCCCATATATCGAATCCCCTCGGCTATTGTTTTCATGTGTCACTGAATTTTGCGATGCTAAGGCGGGTTACTGCATTTGAGGTACGTGTTAAGCCTTCGACATGGGCGACACTACGCCTCAGGTGTGCCCAGAGACGAGAAGCAAGCATAACCCCATGCGTTCGTTTCTCGTAAAGTCTCCCGATTTTCAATGCTTCATCGTACGCGTAATTGTAGGCTCGGTAATCACACACCTTGTTGACGAAAAAATTACGTGGAAGCCCTATTGTCATTAAAGTTTGATCGTGAGCGCCGCTTGTCGCTGCAGCTTACCCCACAAATCGTCAGCCGCATGATCGATAGGGATTTTATCTACCCATTGAAGCTCAAAAACAATAGGTTTGTGCAAAGTCTCCCTAAGAGTCTCAATGGTCTTAGTGTCTGAATTCATCTGAGATTGATATTATTTTGTGCACGTTGGCTGAGGCAAACTCCGACGGTCGGCAAGGCTAAGGTAAAAATCGTGCGTAATTCAGGCGGGGAGCCAACTTGATATCGTCTAATCGCCTCGGCATTTGGTGTTTTCTTGTATACAGTTTGATCCTTGGCCTGCAAACACCGTGACCATGCGCTAGAGTGAAACGAAAATGTACAATAAACCCTTTGTACTTTCAGACATGGAGGTTGTTTGTTCTGACAGTGGGTTAACAATAGCTACTGTCCGCACGTTTAGCCTAACATGTAATACAAACCTTTCAAACAATGTAGATCTCCACAAAGACTAAAATACAATAAGAGGCTGTCGCACGCGTGATGAGTCGCGTGAACGTTGGGTACCGTTATAATCAGCAAAGGTGCCTCAAGAAAACATATGTTGGCGCCCGAAATTGTGTTTGAGCCACACTCGGCTTCTTCTTCATTGTGTGTCCGTTTTACGAAAACATTATGGTTTCGGCAGCAATGTGGTCAACGATTTGCTGAGCAGTTTTAAACCCAGAATAGCACAACTATCGTCAGGCTGAACGCTCGGAAATAAACTTGCAGAAATTTGTCAGTATCTACCGATGTATCAAGACGTTGCACTTTGGTCCGCTGTGGGTCGGGTCATGACTAATAGGGTTTGTTTCCTTCCGATTGAGGAGTTCTAGACTAAGTGCCACGGGCAGCTAAATTCTTTACGAGGTTTTACATCGCCATGCTGTGTCGTGTCTGCATTATTGCACGGCTTTGCAAATCCTCAAAAGAGGCATATTTGTCAATGCCTCAACCAATCCAACGTGGGTGCTGTCTCTTGTTACTCCTTCTGGTAAACCATCGAATGAGCCATAACTTTTTGGATTTCGATTCCCGGATAAGGTTATCGGAGCGTGTTTAAAACTTACGAATCTGCTGTGGGACTATTCTGAAGTACAGAGGTCTCGAGTCCAGGATCTAGGACTGTATTAATGGACATTGTATACAAGATCCAATTAAGGGCTATCGGTCGATCGTTAATGCCGTTCACGTACACGCGTCAGATTTTTACGTTTCACGTCTTGATGTGACGATGGGATGAGCATGCCAACGCCGTTATTCATTTTACTGAGCAACCGTCGAGGGCGTTGTATTAGCCAAAACTGAGCAAGCATTAACAGCAAACGGGCGGTAAAAACTTTAAACCCACAGCCCCCTTGTCGTCGTGAGAGTTTACATCAACCAGGAATATTCGCCTGTGGATCACCTGCTTTCCCAAAGGGGTCGAACAGGTCAGCACCATTCGTTGCTTCAAGACAATTGGGGTTCTTATACAAACAAGCTGAATATTACGACTTTGACGCTCATAATGAATTGTTGTGATGGTAACGAACTCGGATGTGCAGGATGTACCTGAATCAACGTATAGATCACAAGGCTTAAGTACAAGAATCACGCACCATGAATGCCTTGCGTATTCTATCGGCAAAATTTGGCATTTCTCCGATCCCTGCTCGTCGACCAAAAACATTCTTACCAAAATCGTTGCGTTGTCAATTGCCCCTTTTGGTAACGAGTTCCGATCTTTTCAGGGGTAACGCTGGTTCCGAACGTGGATAAACCTTGCGCCCGAGTAAGCTGCATGTTCTGCTTTGTTTAAGCAGGTCTCCATTCCCGGATTAACTGGATTACCGTAGATCTTGAAACATGGCCGCTATGTAACATTCCTCACGGATTTTGGGGGCGGGGCTGTACCTAACCGTGATTCTGACCTCGGAAAAGGAGGTATTACCTAAGTTCTAGTCTGTAAACAAGGGCCCACAGGTGTTTTGACGTGTCCAATGTTCACCATTTGTCTTACGGTGTGGCGTTCCATACCACAGGTCCCGAAATAGGCTGTCGGTAACGCAATACCTGCACAAAACAAATCACACATAATCCGTTGAGAGTGAAGGCTTGTTTGATCGCTGCATAATATTTCTAGGGTACTCCTCAAAATTTCTTGCTCTGATTTCCAATCAGCAGACATATATTCACAACGGTGTTCATCTGTGACTATTTCGTGGTGATTAACGTACCCACTGATCCCACTTTGCACGAATCATGGCTGAAAAGATCGTGAGTTCGGCAGTGTCGACGCCAACAACCGTCAAGCGTCCCGTCGAGCTGTTTCTCAAGTGGGATGCTGGCCAAGTGTCATCGTTCATCCGCCTGATTTTACCCCAAGAGGAACGCGGGTTGTCTACGCATTTCCTTGACCACAACATTGACGGCCTGCTTCTCCCTTTCCTCACCACCGAGCACCTTAAGGAGCTTGGCATCACCTCGCTCAACTCACGTCTTGTCATCAAAAAATCGATCCTGGATTTGGTGGTGTACCACTACCAAAACCATCCCCCCAAACTGACGGGCGACCCTGAGTACGGCCTCAATAACGTGTTTATCAACTCAAACTATGTGCAGTTGGAACTGCTTACCCTTCTGACGCTATTGGTGAAAGACATGGTTAAGAAGCTTTCGCAGAAGGGAGTGTCGCTGGCGGTGTCACTGGCAGTGGCCAACCAGCCTTCTCCTACCGCCGACATTGTGCTGCCAGTGTCTCCGCTGGACAAGTATGGCACACTAACGGGTCTGGCCGGTGTCACTCCAGGCCTGGCCAGTGACGTTGATGTCAAAAAGCTCAACGACAACTTCTTGAAGCTTAAAAAGGACTTGATTCCCGTGATTCGGTTGCTCAAAGACCTGAAACCGTTGCCCACTCCCACACTTGATCCCGGTCTGGCTGCAAACAAGGAGCTGCCGTTATATCTGACCTATCGTGGTGGCGAGCTGTCCCCTGTAGATGACCCTCCTACTCTGATGACTGCCATGGCCCCTCAGGCTCGTCCAAGAGTACAGAAACTGGGTAGCTTCAACCTGGGCATCGAACAGCCACAGGCTCTGCCCCATAAGGTATCGCTATCAAATGGAGGTACCTCACAAGTGAACAATCGCTACTCGCTGGCCACTCTCTTGCTGATGGGCACGGGTAAAGTGGTACAGCAACTGGTACCCAAGCTTACCGAGACCCGACTGCTGCCTGAGTTCAAGCTCCAGAAACTTCCCAAGCGCCTGGACGAAGTGCGTACGTCCTCAGCACCAACGGTTGCCCCCGAACCTTCGCGTCGGATGCCCCAGACGCTGCATCTGCTGGGTCTGATCCCGGCGCTAGAGGGTAAGGCGCTGGCGCTGACTCTCACCCTGCTGAAACTGCTGGGCCAGGTCCCAGTGCTGAAGCTTGCCAACGAACCTCTCAAACAGTTGCGCGCTCTGTCCGATGACTCGTGTCTCAAGATCCTTCAACAGGCGATGAAGCGTCACCACATCCCTCGGGATGACTGGCTGAAGTACGTTCTCGTAATTTGTTACGGAAACAAAGAGCGGATTTTGAAGCTTGCGGAAAAGCCAGTGATCATTTTCAAAGAGCTTCAGGAGCTCGGTAAACACCCCGCAATCATGTTGCGGCAGTTGGCTGTGGCCCCTGAAGACGCTGCGTACGACGACCTGCGGATTGCCGATGACATTCCCGGTGGTTCCCTTTAGAACGGTCCGACCAACCTACCACAAGCTGTATTCGTCATTAATTAATCTCTACGTCGTTAAATACACTTTCAAGTCACTAGAAACCCTCATCTTCGTCGTCCTCAAGCGACTCCTGTTTACCCTTACCCATGGCACGAGCCTGGGCCAACTCACGAGTACCCTTCTGCTTCTTGACCTTTTGCATCATCTTCTCGATCTCTGCTTCAGCCAGCTCAGAGTCCTCCTCGGCGTACTGCATCACTAAACGACGGCCCAACAAATGGACACCCTTCAATTGGTCCATGGCAGCCTCAGCTTCCTTAGCCAAGTTGAACTCAACAAAGGCAAAACCACGAGCCAGCTTGTCGAACTTCTTGGGCACACGACACAGCTTCAACTGACCGAAAGCACCCAAAAGCTCCACCACATCCTTGCGGGTAGCCTCGAACGGCAAGTTTTTGATGATAACCTTGCTCGACTTGGCCTTCTTCTTGTCCTTTGAGGCCAGCTCCAGCGAGCCAGGACGGTGAGAGATCTTGAGTTGGATCTTGTGGCCATCGAGCACATACCCATCAAGGGTACGAATGGCCGTCTCTGCTTGGTCACGGGTGCGGAACTCAACGAAACCAAAACCCATGGACATCGTGGTGCCTTCCTTCTTGGGGTTGGGCTTCGATTTCACCACGGCCACCACAAATCCGGGCAACTCACCAAACAAGCGAGTCAACTCGGTGTTGGTAGTGGTGAAGTTGAGGTTCTTAACAAACACAGACACAGTGGGACCAGTGATAACATCCTTCTCTTCCTCATCCTCGGCAGGGGCGTTCACGACATCATCAACCGATGGCTTGATTTCAACCACGGGCTCCTCCTTGGTGTCCTTCGCTGTGTTTTCAACCACCTCAACCTCTTTGGCAGTGGGCTCACGAGTGAATAACCCAGTGGGACCCTTTTCAAGGTACAAGATTCCGTCTTTGAATCGACGGTACAGCAACTTGGAGAAGGCGGAACGAGCGCTAGGCTGGTCACGGAACTCAACAATGGCAATGGTAGCAGCCCGGGGAGGCATCAAGATCCGCTTAATGGCGCCATAGGGAGCGAACAACTCGCCAATCTCCTCGGGAGTAGTACCATGAGCAAAGTTCTTCACCAAAATGATCTTGTCGTCCTTGTGCTTCTGGGTTTCAAACTGAGTCAAGTCAACGCCATGGGACTCAAAGTAGCGGCGCACCTCGCCAATAACATCGGCCTCGGCCAAAGCTTGTTTAACAGCCAGCAGCGAGTTGTGCGGATCAAGCAACTGCCACTTAGTGACACCCATCTTCGCAGCCACCAGCTCCATCACCGCGTCAGTGCTCATGTAAAGAGAGTTCCACGAAAATTGGGTCTTGGAAGCCTGTTGCTTACGTTTGAGTTCACGCTGCTTCTTGAGCGGCATGTTTTTGAGGTCAAATTCGTCGAGAGTGTGGTCCTTCTTAGCCTTACCGGGCAAGATGTGAAGCAAGCGACCCTGGAAAATAGTCTTATCCAAGGTGTGGAATGCTTCAACAGCATTCTTAGGGTTGGAGAACTGAATGTAGACAAAGCCCTTCGACTTACCGGTACGGGTGTCAACAGCAATGTGGACTTCCTCAAGCGAGCCAAATTGAGAAAACAAGTTGGAGAAGTCGTCCTCAGTTGAAGTGTAAAGAATGTTACGAATGAAAAGACGGCCAGTGGCAAGGATCTGGTCCTCAGGGGTCTCTTTTTGACGACGAGGGGGAGCTTCGGGAACATTCTCTGTGGTGGCGTCTTCAGCTTCCATGGATTCCTCCTCCTCCTGTGCCTCCTGCTCCTCGTTCTCTTGGTTCTCCTTCATCCGCTTTCTGCGCTGGATCAACCAATCCAAGTCAGACACGTTTTCGTCCTTTGCAAGACCGTCGCCTTCTGCGATCTCCGCGTCCTCGTCTTCGCCCTTCTGCTCATCGTTGGCCGTGGTGGGTTCGCCTGATAAAGGCATCATCATCTCCTCGTCCTCGTCCTCGTCTTTTTTGTTATCAAGGGTCTGGTACTCATCATCGGAAGCAGCGTCCTCAGCCATTTCGATCTCAGGCAACTTCTCGGCGGCAGCGGTGGCTTCACCATCCAATGCAGACTCTAATTCCTGGGCCAGTGGGCCACCCAGCCCATCGGCCCCGGCATTATCAGCCCAACTCCGCTTGTCATTGATCGCCCCCATAAACTCTCTGAGCTGAGGGTTGGCATTGATCTCGTCATCCAACGATTGGTACTTCCGCTGCTTCGTAGGGCGTTGACGCTGTTGCTCCTCCAAACGTGCCTCCTGCTCTTCAAGAGCCTGGCGGGCACGCTTTTGTCTCTCACGAACCAGCAAAGGCACAGTGTCGTCAGCAAATGACTTGGCCACTTGCACATTAACGCGAGCGGTGTCAATGAAGGAGTTGTGAAAATAACGAACAGCAGCCTCGGCATCGTCCTCGTTCTTGTAACCAATGAAGGCAAACCGTCGTGACTCGCCACCACGTTTGCGCATGAGTTTGACATCGGTCACCTCGTACTTCCCATCGTGGGTGAAATGCGTACGAAGCTTATCCTCGGTGTAATATTGGGGCAACCCCTTCACAATGATACGTGACATGCTGTGATATGACAGGGATATGCGATGCTAATGGTACTTCGGGAAGTAGATAAGTCAAGGATTGTATGCTAGTGCTTCTGATGCGCGATGCTCTTCTCCGATGAGAAGCGAGAAGAAATGCTCATAACCATAGATGAAGAGTACGGGGAAAGCTTCGGACGCGACGGGTGTGTTCATTTAGAGAAGTGTGAAAAATACGTTGATCTGTTCAGGGGTTCTACTAGCTATGAGTATTTCATGAGGACAACATAGTTGAACCATATAATGGGTACCGAAATAGTATCTCGATTTTACCGACAAGAGAAGGGAGAAGAACAGGAGTGCTTGTCAAATTCTACGGACTGTTCACTATTCTTACATTTTAATTGCCAACTGACGCCGGCCTTCTTTAAAGTACGTGTTTCCGAATGTTCTTACCTACCCGAACATGATGGCGTTCTCGACCTGCATACAACCACGTAAAGGTAAATAGTTGATCTTCCATACAATCACAGAATCGCGAGATACCCAACACAACGAGAGCACCATGAGCCACTACGAAGTCCTCGGAGTGAGTTCACTGGCTCTGGAGGCTGAAATCAAAAAGGCCTTCCGCAAATTATCGCTACGGTACCACCCAGACAAAACAGATAAGCCCAGCGACCATGAACTCTTCCTCAGGATTAAGGAGGCATACGAGACCCTCAGCAATCCTACGCTGCGAGCCGCGTTTGACCGCACGAACTACACAGCTCCCAGACAACCAACACATACCTACGAACTGCCGTTTACGCGAGCCGGGGCCCCCCGCAAGACTGACCGCTACTTTGGTGGCTTCAGCACCACCAACCATTTTGCTCTGTTTACGGGAATGTTTGACTACTTTAGTCACTACAAACGCGACGACGAACATCTCCGAGAAGCCCACAACGAGCGCAAACGCGCTGAAGAGCGCAAAGCCCGCGAGAAACGGGACCAGGATCGCATGCAAGAGGCTATCCGCCGTCGTGAGGCTGAACGACGCGAAGAAGAGAGACGCGAAGCTGAGAGACGATCAGAGAGATTACGTCGAGAAGAGAAGATCCGCAGAGAGAAGGAGGTGCACGAAGCACGCCAAAAGACTTTCACCGCGCGCAAAACGCCTGCTGATGCCTCCACAAGCGAGGACGATGCATTTGAAGAGTACTGGCGTGGTCATGGAGGTAATTCTCTGGATCCTATTGTTGTTGACGATGATGAGAACGAAGAGGAGGACGAGGGTGCTACACATGAATCGGCTGCTGCTGATCCACCGGATGCTGCTGAGGTTAATGGCCTGGCTAACGGTGTACTGCCCGAACGAACACCCCCTTTGGTTCCAGAATCTCTGTCCAGCGGGACCCCAGAGCGAGTAGCTCCGTTTGCTCAAGATGAGCCTTTCAACTTACGTCCTAGATCACGACCAAGTTTCATGGATCGACCGAAGCTGCCACAACGCCAACGTGCACCGAAGCCCGATATTAACGAGGAGTCTTCGACCCCGAAACGCAGGCGTACCCGTGCTGCTTCAGGTAAATTGGCGGCAGCTGAAGAAGCTGTCAGGGAGCAGGCGAAGCAGAACGGCGGTCTGCGTGAAGACAACGCTGCCCTGGCTGGTAGTGAGGACTGGAACGGAAACCCAAGCTCACGTAGCCAGGGTAGGGCCTTCGCGGAGAACCCATTTGGCTTTGGAGCCATGGAAGAAACCTTAGACGAGGCAGAAGCTGCCGACCGGGTAGATATGGATGCATTGCGTGACACACTTCCTGGTCATGCTCGACGCTCGCTGGGCAAGGAGCCGGCTCCGAAAAAGTTCAAGCCTGAGTTCACCTCTGCAGACAGTGGTGAAACTTTACACACCCCTGTCAACCGCCGACTGGTGCGAGGGCATAAGCCACCTCTTAGTGCCAAGATCTTAGGAGCATTACCCCTCGATCTGTTCTTACCACCTCCTGTACCAACATTCCAGGTGGTGACTGAGGAGGACTGGTCCCAATACGTGGTGCTGGTACAACATTACCAGCGGGCATTTTTGGAGTACAGGGAACATGTGACAAGATATCAGGCGGCCCGCGTCAATCTTGATCGCGAGTATGCTGGCGAACTTACAGCCCTGGGGGCGAATTTCGAAGCATACCAGCAAGCGTTGCTGGCCGACGCCCAGGTTGCGAAGCAATTTGCGGAAGAAACCCAAAAGCACAGCGTGTCCATGGGCACTTTTGAGGTGAACTGGGCTTGGTATAAGCGCATGCATACGTAGCATTGTATTACATAGCATTTGAGTCGAAGGATTTAAGTTTAACACGTATAAATTTCGAAATGACTAATCAATTAGTGGTACGGCGGAGGGGCTTCTTTCTCATCCCAGTTATTGTAGTGACCAGCTGAAGTTTGTCCTCCCGTGGCATGGTGCGTTGTGTAACCCGAATTGGTAACTTGCAGCACGTTTGAGGTGTATGCACTATTATGCCCTTGTGGGCTCCCAGAGTAGTTAACTGGAGGTGGCATGTTATGATGGTTGGTAGGATATCTCAGGTACGAATTCATTTCCCAAGCTTGGCTTGGAGAAATCGAGGTACCGTCTAGATCACCCTTCCAAGTATCGAGGGAGCGCAAATCTCTCTCTTCGCCCAAATATGAATCATACATTGGATCGCAACCCCTTGCACTGCGACTAGAGCTATCTACTCCGATTAATCCATGGAGTGTTTTGACTGCCAAAACGGCGAGACCCAGACCTGCCGAATGCACCAACCCAACCTTACCATAGTTCTCCGGGTGGTATTCGCCATTAAACAAGTCACGTCGAAGGCGGCGTCGACCTTCGGATTTCAGCAATTTGCGATCCTCTCGTTGATTGTACCTTAGTCTCTCTTTTTCCTCTTTTATATCATAGGAGTCTAGCCGGCCATACGGAGCGTAATCTTGGGGTTCACTAGGGTGCTGCACGGCGGTAGGTGCAACCAAACCGGGTGACAACTGTTTTCTCTTATCACGAGCCATAGCTACTACGAATCACCCGCCTACAAGTCTTTATGTACTTGAGACATCGTGCCTCTCGGGTAGTGTTAAAGATCCTTGCGATTAGGTAATCGCTGTCCATGCACGGAACAATGTTAGGGTTTTATTGTTTCGGAATAGTCATTTAGAAGTCGATAAGTGCTCTAACACGGGTTATGCGGCATTCTGAGCGGCTGTGCTTGCTTGCTTGGCTGACATATCTGCCCACGTGTTTAGCCACTCAGTTGACTCGCCCAAAAGAAATCTAACTATTATGGACATTTAAGTCTCGAGGGATACATTTCGATAGTGAGTACAAGAGCATTGGAATATCGACTCGACCGCAGCCACTTATAGCCATCGGACACTTAACCGCTAAGGAGTAAACCGGTAAGTTTTCAAGAATCGTATACTGAACAAATGTACCAAACGACACCGCCCACTGCGATTGATCCAATGGCCCTATTGTTATCCCGGAGTTGCAGTCTTGTTGACTGCGTCTTCCTAGCACTTGACTCTTCGGATCATGAATCTACATTTGTCCCGCGCGTTGTCCCGCATAAAGATTAAGCGAACGCGTCCCAAAAGCACAGGGCGATGAGCGACGAGTCGTTCTCGTTCAGCAGTGACGAGGAGTTGGATGAGATCATTTACAATGGCTCTCGCGAAAGCTCTCAAAAGTTCCCACATCGCATCGACTATGGCGCCTTGAGCGAGTACTGGTATCCGTCTAACATGGAGGCGCGTCTCTACCAAGAGAAGATCATTGCCACTGCGCTTCTCGATAACACGTTGGTGGCTCTACCCACCGGCTTGGGTAAAACATTTATTGCTGCTACTGTCATGCTCAATTTCCACAGATGGTTTCCTGATCTGAAGATCATTTTTGTGGCTCCAACCAGACCCTTGGTGGCCCAGCAGATTAAAGCGTGCGCAACCATCACTGGTATTCCAGCACACGAAATGGACATTATGATTGAACGTCCGAAACAGCAGCGCGTGCAATTGTGGGAGGAGTCTCGCATCTTCTTTTCAACTCCTCAGGTCGTGGACAATGATTTACGAAATGGCATCTTGGATCCAAAAACAATCGGGCTCTTGGTGGTGGATGAGGCCCACCGAGCTCGGGGAGCATATGCATACAATAACGTGGCGAAGTTTATGGCGCTACACAACCCCCAATATCGTATTTTAGCCCTTACCGCGACGCCAGCTTCGAATATAGAAGGCGTCCAAGAGTTGGTCAACAACTTGGGAATTTCCAAGCTTGAAGTACGTACCGAGAAGCTGGACGACATTGTTCCGTATCTTCGGGATAAGCCTATTGTGCGGAAACTGCTTGACGTGCTGCCAGAGATCGATGAATTGATGTCCCTTATAGCCGATGCTGCCAAACCTATCTTGGAGGTGGTAAACCAACGTCAAGTGCTACACATCAACAACCCAAGATGGTTGCTGAAGATGGCATGTATGGAAGCACTGAGGAAAATGCATCTTGACCCCAACGTCAGTGATGGTCAGCGTTTTGCCCTGGCTCACCACTTGAAGATATTGGTTATTGTTGGTGACGCCATGACGAAACTCCGTACTTATGGAGTCAAAATGTTCTACCCGTGGTTTTCAGAAAAGGTCAAGGAGTATAAAAAGAGTAAAGGTAAAGTCGCTCGCGAGTTTTTTGACCATGAAAACGTCACTGAGGTGCTTGAAAAGGCTAAGGAATTGACAGACGACCCGAGTGCTTCTGGCCACCCCAAAACTGACGCCACCATTGCTGAGCTTGAAGAGTTTTTTGCCACAGCAGACCCTAGTTCACGTGTGATCATCTTCACTGAACTCCGTCTACTGGCTTTAGAGTTGGTTACTGCAATTGAAAGGCGTCAAATTGGTGCCAAACCACACATCTTCATCGGTCAAGCCGGTGGCAAGGAAGAAAAGGAGATACTAGAACCTGGTCAAAAGCGGACCCGACGGAAAGATCAAGTTTTTGACAGTGGTACTGACTCCTCCAAAGACGCGCAGTCTCGAGGTATGTCTCAAGCAGTGCAAAAACAGATCATTTCTCAATTCAAGCTGGGTGAGTACAATGTCTTGGTGGCCACGTCCATCGGTGAAGAAGGTTTGGACATTGGCGAGGTCGATTTAATCATTTGCTACGATCTGACGCTGCTGCCTATTAAAAACATTCAACGCATGGGTCGTACCGGGCGTAAGCGGGATGGTCGCGTTGTGCTTTTGTTTTCTGGTAATGAGGAGAGAAAGTTCAACACGGCAGTGGCGCTGTACGAGCAAATTCAAACTAAGCTTCAGCAGGATTCGCTGGCGATTGACTTAAATGCCCAGGTCCGCATGGTTCCAAAAGGTTTTACGCCTAAGGTTAGGAAGATCTACATTGATGTTCCTGACGAAAACACCACAATCCAGCAAGAGGACGACGACGATGAGATTATTCGAATTGCCAGCGAGTACTCGAATCTGAAGTTGAAAAAGAAGGGCAACAAGAGACAGAAGAAGGAACCCAAGAAATTCAAATATCCAGATGGTATGCCCCAGGGTTTCACTAGTGTAATGGATATGTTGAACAAACGGAAGAAGCCACCAGCAGACCCAGGCCCCGCATCCACAGAGCTTACGGAGACAGCACCGGCACGCGTGGCACCGGGGCTGGCTACCGCTGAATCTGTGCTGCCTCCTGCTGGCCTGGCGCTCACCTCCGCTGAGCCAGCTCCTGCACTGCTCGGTGTAGTGGCACTTGACTCGGATTCCGATATCGAAATGGAGGACACCCTCAGTTTTCTCACAAGCAAACCGGACACCGCTGATATGAATCAAGGCGTGCCTTCAGCACCCAGCGGGAACGGTGGTGCGGTCTCTCAGGACGACGATGACGACAGGCCCCTAGTTGACCGTGGGCAACCACGGCCCTCGTCGTCGCCTGTACCTCCTCCAGCTACCAAAAATGTGACGGAGGAGGATGAAGACGATTTCCCATTGTACAAAACTCGCGTGCTTCTGAGACACGAAGGCTCTGGAGAAGGTGATGATGATGTGCCTTTGGGTAGGTCCCGTCCAACTAAATCGTTGGCTGGGTCCAGTACAGCAACTTCACAGACAGCTCCTCGAGCTAAACCGGCTACCCTTCAAAGATTCGAGAGTCATTTGAATGCCTTGGGTGTGTTTGATGACTTGGAAGTTGCCGCGACATCCACGCAAGTACTACCCTTCAGCGGATCGCAAGCGCCTCAGGCTCCTCGTGGCCCGCCTGCCGTGAAGCCACCGCCCCGGACTAAGCGTGTTGAACAACCTACACTCAAACCTCTGCCCGGTTTTGTCGTGTCGGCCACGCAGAAAGACGATTCTGCCAAGCCGTCTTTGAGGAGAACATTTACTGCAGACTCTGACTCTGAAGACATGTTTGACGATGGTCTTGATGACATGTTGCTTCACTTTAATGCCCCAAAGACAGAAAAAGTCGACGTGTGGGCCGCATCAAACGACGCTGGGTTGTTGACCACTGACCAGCGCCGCCAATTGCATAGTTACCACCCGGTAGGCCTCGAGCCCACCGACCCGCGAACCATCGATCCTATGGCTGGCGTTCACAGCCATGGGTCGATGGGCCACAGCTCCACCTCGTCGACCCTCATAAACATTCTGCGCTCGAGGCGCTCTAATTAATTACGAATGAATGAACTTTTAATAATCATCTAAACTAGTGAGTGCTGACGTTGCGGTTCATCTGCGCCTCACGGAAGATCTGGTGAATTTCATGCTTCGACATGGTAAACTCCACATCGGGGTAGTTTTGGCGCAACACCGACGCCAACCGGGTAAAGATGTTGGTAAACTCGATCTCCATGTCGCTCCACAACCGCGTCATCAAGTCGCGCTCGAAGTAGTCAATACCCAAGTTGAAGTGGTGGTCGAGCTTGCCATAAATGTCCGCTGCCCGCGCGGCAAGGTCGCGGTGGTTGAAGTTCTCGAGCAACGCCCGCACCGTCTTCTTGTTGTACTTGGTGTTGGTCTTGCCGTGTTTTTCGTGGGTCGACACAAACTCAAGCAACTTGCCCAATGACTGTTGCAAGTACACCGAGAACAACCGGCTCTTGACCTGGGTGAACACCAGCTCGAGTTGCGACAGCATCTTGGACGTCGACGGGCCCAGGATCTGGCGCAACAGGTCAAGCAAGTAGAACACATTGCGGATGATCACCACGTTCCGCAGCTGGCGCTCGCCGTCGTCAAACTCGTTTTGCTTGAGAAGAGGGTCCTCGCGTAAGAAGAGCAGCACCAACGCACGGGTGGTATCGGCATAGGTGGAATCAATCATCTCCCGAACAGAAGTGTCCTGCAAGTGCTTTGACGACAGCACCAGGCGCTCAGTGGCCATAATCACCTCGTTAATGTTGCGCACCGCGGGAAGAACACCCACGGAGGGCGCCAGCACCATCAGCCCGGCCGCCACCAGGTCGATGTGGTGGCCAAAGAACTTCTTCCACGTGGTAGTCAACTTATCGATCACCCGCTTGTAGAAGTTGTACACCAAGAACTCCAGGTTCAGTCGCGACGCCGCCTGCAGTTGCGAGTACTCCAAGTGGACGAGGATCTGGGGGATCCGGTAGTCGATGGGGTTGACCTGCTTGAGGAAAGTGTTGATGTAGTTGCCAAAGATCGCCGTCATGTTCAGGATGAGATCGCTGGTGTCGTATGCGGGCCGACCAGCGGTGGCAGCCTCCAAATCAATGAGGGTACCGTTGTACTTCTCGCTAAACTTACGCCGCGCCTCGAACGGGTTGTGGGCCAAGTACTCGACAAAGTCCAGCAGCTGCAGAGCCAGGTAGTGGAAGAACGACCCGACAAAGAACTGGACCATGTTGATCAGGTCGCGAGCCTCGTCGATGAGCGAAAAGATGACAAACGGGTCCTCGGTCTGGCCTGGTTTGCCCTTGAGGAAGTCCGGAGGCGGCGGGGCCGGGACCTGGGCCTCGTCGGGCTCGGAAGTGTCGTGGCTGAGCCCGCCAAACCGCTCGGCCGCCGGGGTCCGGAACTTGTTGCGGAGCTTCTCCTTGCGGGTCATCCGGAGCGTCCGCGACTTCTTGAGCGGGTTGTTCTCGTGCAGCACCAGCGACGTCGGCAGCAGAATCGGCAGCTGCGGGCGCGAGTAGTCGGAGGCGCTGGCCGTGGCTACCCGTTTCACCAAGTTGCCTTCGAGCTGGTGGCTCATCAGGTGGTTGAAGTACGAGTTGATGTCGCTGATCGCATCGGGCATGAGCGCCTTGCAGAAGTAGGACACCGCCAGGTACACCAGCAACTCCACCGCGATGTCGTTCACCAACGCCACCCCGGAGCCCAGGCCCAGCAGGTGCGAGTATCCGTCGAGCCGAGGAGTCACCCCCAGGGCCGCGTCAAACTGCTCGGTCAACTTGTTCTTGATGAAAGACACAAACGTCCACGAGAACCGCTCAATCACCTCGTCGTAGTGGCTCTGGTACTGCTTGAGCGCCTGCATAGTGTCCTCGGAGTCGTCGTCGTTGGTGACGGTCTCCACGGCCAGGTACAAGTTGGCAAGCTTGGTCTCGAGCGACGGCAAGTACTGGCGCCATTGGTCAAACTTGTTAAAGTTGGCGATCTCCACGAGGTCACCCGCGTTGACGTTGACCTTGTCGAGGATCTGGCGAAGCGTCAGCGCCAACGTCTGCTGGTTGGCAAACTTGAGCTGCAACCCCTTGGACTTGTGATCGATGTCGTTGATCTGGGGCAACAACAACTTAAAGTCCACCTCCATCCGCTTGAACACCGTGGAAAGGTGCTCCACCTCGGTGGACGCGGTGGTGACCTCCTTGGTCACCAGCAGGTCCGAGAACGCGTCAAACGAGAGAAGCTCGTGCACGTTGTTCTGCTTCACCGCCGTGAGCTCGCGCGTGAGCTTTTTGACGAGGTCGTCCGAGGTGTCGCTGACACCCCAGGCAATCTCTTCAAGCAACTCTTCGACCTCGGGGTCGCGAGGAGCCTTCTTGACGTTGAGCTGAGGCGTGCCGTCGTCAAATGCCTCGGCCGCCGTGGCCTTGGGCGTCGCTGGCTCGGGCTGGTCAAACAGACGCCGCTCGTCGTAGTAGGCGTCCTCGGTGGTGTTGGCACTGGTGACGGTATCGTCGTAGTGAGACGCCTCGAGCCCAGGCGCGGCTTCCGGTACGCGCTCCTGGGGAGCAGCGCGCGGTTTGCCGTCCTCAAACGCAAACTGCGAGTCCAACAACAGCTCGATCTCCTGGATACTGGTGTCCAACGCGTCGGTGTTGACCCGTTTGGGCCCTGGAGGCACGAACGGAGACGCGGGCGCCGCGGGAGCACCTCCCTCCAACGCGTCAAGCGCACGATCACGCTGGTCTGACGCGGGTTGGCGGGCACTGCCGCGGTTACCGCTGGAGCCAAACATGGCCGCGTCGTCCTCGTCGTCGGTGATGTCGTCGTGGGCCAGTTGTTGAGTGAGAGACGACCGGTCAGGCAACAGCTGGCCAAACTGCTGGACCACGTCCATGCTCTTGCAGGCACTGTCGTCGAACCGCGACGCCACGGGCAGCTGGCCCAACAGCGAGTGGCGCAGCTGCAACAGCTGGCGCAGTTGCTGGCGCTGGTGGCCAAAACTCAGTCTCAACGGCAGCTTTTGCGCCACCTCGTCGTTCTGGACGTACTCGTGGATCAGGTACAGCAGGGCGTCGCGGCCCATGGACCCCTGCGACGGGCCACGGCGGTCGGCGGGCTCGGCGTACGCCAGCGGGCCGCCAAAGTCAAACAGGGCGTCGTCGTCGCCGGGCGTTTCCACGGGCGGCTGGCCAAACGGCAGGTACGCGTGGTTCTTTGTCGGGGTACCCGTAGGCAGAGGAGCAAACGCTGCCGACGGACCGGCGCGCGGAGGCGGGGGCTTCATCGCTTTGATGTTGGCTGCGCCTCCAAGCTGTTGCTGAGGCGGCTGCTGAGGCGGCTGCTGAGGCGGCTGCTGAGGCTGCGGGGCTCCACTGGCTATCGATGCGGCGTCCTCGTCACCGCCAATCGGCATTTTCGCAGGCACCCGTGGCAACCGCAACTCGGCCTCGGTTACCCCAACCAACTGCGGGTACTTGCCCGTGTACGACCCGTAGTAGCTGGCCAACGCCTTGATGAACCGCAACGTGCGATCGGGGCCCTCGTTCATCTTCCAGTAGTAGTCCTTGTTGAGGGTCAACACCATCTCGTCGGGCAGCACCCGCTTGATCGCACGCAACTCGTCCATGTCCCACGTACGCCCGATCTGGTACAAGTGCTTTGCGTCGTTGTACTTGCCCTTCTGGATCATGATGCGTCCCGTCAGGTGCTTTGCGCAAATCACCAACACCCGCTCCTTGACGGCGCCGGGGTTTTGCGGGTCCGGCGGCGGCAGCAGCGGGTGGTGGCTGTACTCGTTGATTAGCGTGTGCGTGAGGTAGTAGGTTTCCACCACCCGTTTGCCGTTCACCACCAGCAACTTCAGGTACACGTCGTGCACAAGCTTGTCGGCGATGTATTTGCGGCCCTTGGCAGGGTCCTGGGCCATGAGCTTTGCCGGATCCGGCGGCGGAGTGCCGCTGAGCTCGCGTCCCAGGGCCAACAGCGGCTGACTCCCGATTCCGGGCCCTCCGAGCCCGCCAGGACCCGGACGCGGGTACAGATTGGCCAGTTCAAACGTGCCAATCGAGTTGTTGGGCGACGCAGCCCGCGGCAGGCCCGGTGGATGGCGGAAGATCGCCCCCATCGTTGGAGGCTGGTGGTGGTGGTGCATGGGTTTGGGGCCCACGGGACCGCCGGGGCGCTGGCCGGGAGCGTCCGGGTAGCCATTGGGGTTGTTTTGCGGCGGCACCATCAGCTGCTGCGGTGCCATGGGCTGTGGAGGCCCCGGGGGTCCGTAGGGATTGTTGCGGGGAGGTTGTTGTTGAGGTTGACCGTAGGGGTTGGGCGCGTTCGCGGGTGGATTGGCGCGGTTGCCTGGTCCGCGCGGCAACCCAGGTCCGGTAGCACGAGGATACATGTGTCTGTGTCGGTTGTAGTGGCCGAGGCACGGTGTCCAGCTGTTGGTGGGTGTAGTTATTTTGGTGGCAGATCGTAACGTTGAGTGTGTGCAGGAGGGAGGCAGTGACCGTCAAACGACACTAGTGGCAGCGGTGAAAATTGCGGATGGCCGAAGAGGTGGGCGGGAGACGTGTCTAGCTATTGGGCTAGGGTGTTTTTGTTTCTTTCTGAGTGTGAGAGGTGCTAGTTGTCTAGTCACTGTTGCTGACTCGGTAGGTAACACGTAATATAGACGGTCAGGCTAAAAGCAGCAAGTGCACGGCAGCTGTTAATTAAAGGTAGCACGCGATAACAACATTGTAGACCTTTTGACAGATACTACCACTGCCACGCCTCAATCGTACACCACAGGCACTTTCAATTCCACTCTCTACACTTCACACCCCGTCATCACTATCACCACCTATTTACATGTGTATTATATACAAGATTACTTCATCAACGCCAGGGTGTCTCTCTGGGGCATCCGCTTGGCGGCCACCGCCCAGTCCAAGCACTCCCACACGTTGTCCAAGTAGTGCTGCTTGCCAAACACCCCGTAGTCGCCAAGGTAGGCGCGAGGCGATGCGTCAATGCACATCAACGGCACAAGCCGACGCGAAGCATAGGTGCCGTCGGCCTGCTCGGCCTGGTCCACGGTGCCCAACTCGAGCTTGCGCTCGGCGGGGGTCTCAGCCGCAAGCGCAGCCGCCTCGTCGTCAAACTCGTTCTGCTGGCTCCGCTCCTGCTGCTGCTGCTTGAGCGCAGCCTCCTTCTGGGCACTGGCGGCCTGGGCCTTGTGCAACTGGCCAGCCCGCAGACCGTCGTCCACCACGCCGGTGCCAAAGGTGTTGACCACCACCAACTTCATGTAGCGAGCGTCAGCAGCGTCAAGAGCATCGGCTGCCGGGTGGTTGGCCGCGGCCGCCAACCAGGTGTAGCCATCGCCCTTGATGGCATGGGCCGCGTTCAAGAACAAGGTGCGGAACTCGTCCATCAGACCAAACAGGTCGACGATCCACTTGTGCAAGCCCTCGTCCGCGGGCACGTTGCCGTAGGACAGGGTGGGCGTCTCGAACAACGCATTGTAGTCGGCTTTTTCCACCGCCCATCGCGGTTCACTGGGCTTCAACAGCTCGAAGAAGAACTGCAGGTTGTACAACAACGACGCTCCGTGGCAGATGGAGGCGGCCTCAGGCTTCTGCATCGTCTGGGCAATCAAAGTGTGGAGGGGAACGTCGTCGTTCGCCAGCACGGGGCCCAGCTCGAGGGCTGCGTTCAACGAGTCAATGAGGGTCTGTCCGCGGTCAAACCAGAGCTGGCCCACGGTTTTCAGCAGGTAGAGACCGGGGAACGGCTCCGAGCTCAGTTTGAGAGCACCGATCGTAGGGAGACGGTAGTGCAACCCCCGGACGGCCGTTTTGAACATGGTGGGGGAGATATGGGTTTGTTCTCAGACTGAAATTTTTTCAAACGTCAGCAACCCGGGCTGCGAACCATGGTAAGAGGACCGGCCAGGAGGTTCGAAAAGGGCACTGACCGCGCCACTATCTACATTTTCAACTACCGTGTGTCTTTAGATCGCAGATCTGCTCCTTCGTCCACCTTTGTTCCTCTTCACGTATTATCCATTACAAACATTAAACCTACTTGGCAGCCAACAACTGGGTGAACTCCTGAATGTCAATCTCGCCATCGTTGTTTGTGTCGGCCTCCTTGATCATCTGGTCCACGTCGGCGTCGGAAAGCTTCTCACCAATCAGCGTCAACACGTGGCGGAGCTCGGCGGCAGAGATCTTGCCGTCACCGTTCCGGTCAAACACCTTGAACGCCTCAGCAATCTCAGCCTCGGAGTCGGTGTCCTTCATCTTGCGGGCCATCATCGTCAAAAACTCGGGGAAGTCGATCGAGCCGTCGTTGTCGACATCAACCTCGTTAATCATGTCGGTGAGCTCAGACTCGGAGGGGGTCTGGCCCAACGATCTCATCACGGTGCCGAGCTCCTTCAGGGTAATCTTCCCGTCGGAGTCCTGGTCGAAGAGCTGGAAGACGTCCTTAAACTCCTTGATCTGTTCGTCAGACAACTTTTCAGACTAGAGGTTAGTATTGAAAATGGGGTGGGGGAAGAAATTTGATGCTCTGGTTTACGTCGCACGTCGCATTTGTTGCACACGTTGCGCTGTCGCTAATGCTTTTCGTCACTTCAAGCCCACTTGGTACGAAATTGAAATTTCCACTTATCAGACAGGTACAAGGCACGTGCACTCGGGGATGGCACAAATTCAAACATCATGGCATTCCTCTGGCTGCGAATGTCACACGTGCCCAGTCTCGTCCACGTCCAACCAGTCAGTGGCCCCAAATCAACGTTGCCCCCATACGAGCAACGTGCGACGCGGTCCCCACACAGGGGCGCGTGGGCGCAGCACGGTTTCTCAATGGGTCATTCAACAGCAAAACAGACGCGGGCACCAGCGACAGCACCATTCACGCTTTCCTTCGGTCTCAGGCTACTCACCATTATTGCTTAGTTGATGTGTTGTTCGTTGGCGGATCACTTTTCCTTTAAATGACGCGCAAAAAAATTGTTGCATACACTCCTAAACAGGGCTTGGAATGAATGATTGTTGTGACGTAGACCAAGAACTAATTATAACCTGGCGGGGTAAGGTCGTATTCGCTCGCATATGGCACGGCTGCGTCGTCTTTTGGGTGAAACTGGCGCGTCGAGGGGTGAATTGGCTAGGAAAATGGCCAACGCACCCTCGGGTCGTGCTGACGATCGAGAGCACAGCCATGGAACTCGTCATGCCAAATCAGTTGATTTGTATGCGTAAGAATGCAGGGGCCTAACGGCGGCAACGCAATTGCCGAGCTCCGAAGGCAATAATAGTTATGTAATCGCGAAACGGTCTTGCCTCGTTGGCCGTGGGAGTACTTGTTTGTGTCGGAGCCTGGCATGTGCCCTGCTCAGCCTTGCGTGAAGCCACTTTTGGCGAGGTGGAGTGGCTTTGGTACGTGGACGAAGTGGCTTTTATACGAGAAACTGCTTTATACGGTCACAAAGTACGATGACGAGTGGCATTACTATAGGGTTTGTATCAATGCTAATCTTGGCGGTTGATCGAGTCCTTCGAGTTGTTGTTAGACGTGAAGGGACGCGAGGGAAACGGCCGCAGTAAAAATGACGACGAGGGAGCCAACCGGGGGGTAGGCGCACGCGCAGACGGGTTGGGAGAGGTGGCGCCCGGGCCAGGCAGCGGCACGGGAGCGAGAAAGTCGTTGTCGGCGAGGTTGATATTAGACCGGGTGCGGAGGAACGCCGACTGGGGGTTGAGCAGCGGCAGCGAGTGGGCCAGCGGGTGGGCGTCAAGTCCAGCCTCCAAAGCGATGGCGTCGGTCTCATACTGGTCGTACGCCGACTGGTTGAGGTAGCGACGCAACCGGTCCACCGCGAGCGCGGGGCGTTTGAGTGCCCGACGGAAGCCCGTAGTACGCCTCCGCATAAACACAAACACGGCAAAACCAAGCACCACCACCACGAAGAGGAGCGACCAGCCCGAGGCACGCTCCACCGGAGGCGCTACGGGCTCACCACCACCCGCAATAAACTTCTTCTCGGTGATTTTCGCCGGGTAGATCCCCACCGACCGAGGCTCCGCGTTCTCTTCAGTGGCCTTGGCGGGGATCTGTGACGAGGCAAACAACAACACCTTGCCGAGGGTCCACGAGAGCTCGGACCCGCCAACGTCGGAGGCCAGCGAGAACCCGTGTGACGGGACAGGCGCGGTGTCAAGCCCCTTATCAGCGTCGCCCGCTTCCGCATCGGAGATGTCCAAGCCCAACCGGGGGAGGCCAAACCCCTCATGCAACACGTTAAGCACCCACAGCGCCTTGAAACATGCGTTCTTCAAGTAGCGGTCGGGGTCCAACCCGCTGTAGTCCCCGTTCTTGGCGTTGGTGGTGATGGAGTCCCACGAGTCGCGGCAGTAGTCACGCACCTTTTCGTTGAACGAGTGGTAGTTGTACTCGCCCCCCAGACCAAACACATCGTTGGCGGTGTACCAGTACTCCAGCACGCCAACAAACCGGTCCTTCTCGAAATCGAGCTTGGGGGTGTGGATCCCGTCAAACGTGCACGGCTCATCGGGACAGGGAATGTTCTTGTTGAGCAATGGGTAAATCAGCTTGAGACAGGTTTCGTAGTCACCGTTGCCCACTACAGTGTGGTCGTCAAACTTGACCTGGGCCCCACGCGGCATGCACGCGTCGTAAACGGTGTCGCCCAGGCTCAGGGCCACAAGCATCTTGAGATACCGCTCGCGAGCCGCGTTGGCTCCAAACCCAAGCCACGTCTGGACAAACACCCGCCAGTCGCGTTCGGTGCCGTCGGTGTTGCGCAAAACCACCCGGCCAATGTCATCGTCGTGCTTTTTGATCTCCTCGGTGTCGCTGGGCACAAACGCGATCTGCGTCAGTGCCCCACCCATGTCCATAAACCCCACGGTGTGGTCCCCATTGAGCGAGGCCATCAAGTAATTGAGGGCCAACCACCCGTAGGTGCCCTCGGTTTCGCCGTCAATCACCTGGACATAGTCGTCACACGCGTCCACCCGGAACCCCAGGTGGTCTTTGAGCAGCTTGCATATCGTCTTGAGCAACTTTTGCTGGCGGTCCTTTTTGAGCATCCGCATCCCTGCGGTTGCCAACACGAAAACCGGGGTGTCGGCGTGGTTCTTTTGCGGAATACGCTCCGCCGCAAACTGCATGAGCTCGCGGTAGTGGTCCAGCCACACCTTATCGGGCTTGTGTTCAAACAGCAGCACCCCGGGAGTGATCTTCTTCAGCCAGTCCTTGTCGTGGGTGATCACAGGGAGCGAGCTGGTGCCCTTTTCGGGATCAAACTGCCATTGGTAGATCTGAAGGCGACTGCCCAGCAGGCCCAGGTCGACAACAATCCCGTATTGCGTACTCATGATGCTACCAGCGGGTTGATTTTCGATTTGACTTATGTGTCAGGGCTCGTGTCGATGCGACCACACGCGTAAACGTGGCAATGCCGCAGAGGGGAAGTGGGGAATTTAGAGTGGTGTGAAATTTAGTGTAGTGTGAATGGCACGCATGTGGTTGCTATGAGCATGCTGGCCTTTGTTGTCGGCAGGGCTGTGTCGGCATCGACCCGATCTCGCTAATGCCGTACGCGCTATTGACATACCGATCAAAGAATGAGCAGAACGGTGCTCGTGTGTAGAATCTATAAAAAGAACTAAATGTCGTGAATGAGGGATGGTGAATGAGGGATGCTGCCCTGTATGTGTCGGGTTAGATAAGCATCACCAATGCAGCGATCCAGGCAGTGAAGCCCGGGCCGACAGCGTAGCCGTGGTTCAACAAGTTGCCCACCGACCGCCGCGGCTTGTCTTCCAGCACCAGCAGCACGGTGTAGATTTGGCCCACTTCCTCGTAGTTCAGGGCCAGCAACGCGCCGGGGACCGGTTTGCCCGCGCCGACCATCTGGGTGTCGGTTTCGGGGGTGTACATGATGGGGGCCAACAGGATCTCAAACTTTTCCTGATCGTAGACCACGTAGGCGTGGCGCAACACGTTGTCGCCGAGCACCACGTACGGCTCGCTGTGCGAGTACACCCCCAACTGGCACTTGTTGTTCCACCGTCGGATTAAGTCGTTGACGGGCATGTCGAGCTGGGCCCCGCCGCCAAAGTTGAATTGCACCCGAATGGTGCCGTCGATCTCGCAGGGGAGCGTGAGATCGGTCTTGTCCTTGAGGTTCAATACCTCCAATAATTTAGCGTGGAGCGCATGGGGGAGAATGGTCCACCGCTGACCCAGGTTGAACACCGTGGGGTAGGTGTGATGCGTCACCACGTAGGGCTTTTTGTTGAGCGTGGTCACTGACATCCCCGTCATCGCCACCTGCATCATCGTTGGCTGGCCAAACCGCGCAGACTCGTTGGTCATGATCATTGGCAACGTCGTGAGGTTGCCCTGGAACTTTTTGGTGTTGACGGCGCCAAACAAAATGGCTCGAGACCCGCCGTCAATCGAGGGGCAGTACACCAGGTACAAGCGCTTCTTGATCACCCCCTGGCTTTTGAGCTTTCCCAAAAAGTCAGGGTATTGGTACCCGTCGGGCACAAAGTCCGAAGCGCCCATGTAGGTGCTCTGCAAAATGGGAAGCCCGAGCCCCAACTGTCCTTGGGGAAACTCGGAAAAGTTAGCGACGCCAAACAGGAGGTCCAGCACCGTCAAGTTATCCTGCTGGGTGGCCAACGACACCTTGTCGCGGCCCCACTTGCCCTTCACTTCGCGTTGGAAGTCAAGCTGAGTGTTGTGGTATCCTACCTTAAAATTAGTGTTGTTCCATTTGAACAGAGACAGCTTCAAGGGATTGAATTCGGCTGTAGCCAGACAGTCGCTCCAATAAGTTTTCGTCAGATAGGTGCGTCCGGGAGTGGACGAGGTGGCGGTGGCCGTCTCAAGCACCACCTGGTTGTCGTAGTTTTCGGTGGTGAAATAATCGATTTGCACTTGGCCGCAGTTGCCGTGATCAGCGATCACCCACATGTCCAGCGAGTTGAAATCGACCTGGACGTCAACCCACTGGCGCTGACCAGACCCGATGAGAAGCTGGGCCTGGTAAAATGCCGTTTCGTTGCTGGGAATAATGGTCGGGTCGACGTCCTGCCCGAGGACAAACCGCTGCACCCCCGTGCGTTCGAACGTGAACTGGAGGGCGCCCGCCGATGCAATAAACGCGAGCAGTGGTAGACTTATTCGCATTAGTGACTGTGGCGGGGGCCTAGGGTACTTTTATTTATTTTTTTTGGGGCGGTTGTACAATGTAGTCCGATCGTAAATTTCCTAAGTTCTAGACTTGGAGGCAGGATGCAGCGACGCTAATTTTTTCAGGGGGAAGCCGCCTGTTCCTGCAATGGTTGCTCAAGCGAGCGATTTTGCGAGTACGGCTGCCAATAGCTAGCAAATTGCGGGCTTCGCGAGCGATTTGGTGTTTAGGGTTGGTGGCCCCCACATTCTGCTCCATCGTCTACACAGTGGTGGCCTGTCATCACAATGTCCTCCTGCCTCTTTCGGCAGTTGACACGCCCAATTTTGATAAAAAATATCGAAATTTTTGTGCCTAGGGCCCGCAACCAGATCGTTGACTGATGCCTCAAAGTAGAGTCAAGGCGGTGGTGGGCGTATAACAAGCTGAGGTTATGGAATTAAGGATCGCTACAAACGTACAATAGGTTGGTGGCGATGGTTGCCTCCGCTGCCGCCGCCACCGCCCGCACCCTGCTCCAGGCATCCCCCGATCCACTCTGAAACAGGTTTACGAGATCGACAGTGAAACGGTGCACACCGAGCGAACCGTGTATTAAAGTGGCACCACCGACACGCGTTCATCCCTCGCGTGTTTCTTGGGCATTTGCGATGTTGCTGTCTCATTTCTCATGCATTTTAGCTCCCTAGACCCAAATGCGTTGGGCGGTACCATGGGCATCAACACTGCGTCGGCTTCGCCTACACGCGCCAGTGGCTACTTTTGGTTTAGCTCAAGTTTAGCCGGGGTAGATCCTAGCCAGCCAAAATTAAACTTCATGGTTTCGGGCTGGTCGGTTCCACTTGGGAAAAGTATGGGGGGGATCTGCAATGTACTGCATGTGACCTAGATTAGTACTGTTAACGACATGCGCGTATCGAGACAACGCTCGTGGCTGTAAATAAACAGAACGGAGAACGCGTTGGGTGTCGTCTAGTGGCACAGACTATTGTCACTTGGCTTTGGTAGTGTCCCTCTCTTAGCTGTCTGTCTATTTAGCAATGTGCGGTATTTCTTTTCGTCGTCGCGTATTCAACGGCGTTCCGCCTCGGCAAGCGATGCAGCTGACAATTCTATTCTACAGACACCTTCGTTCGGGAAGTTGCGTTAATCAGGCTTTGAGGGGCGGAGTAGATGGAACTTTAGTTTCAGGGAATATGCCGCAACGGTGGTGTTTTGAAACCAACTCTAATTGTTTGTACCTTTTGCACAAAATCTAAACAAGCAAAGGTAAATATAGTGAGCAAAGTAGTACAAAACCACTCTCCACAACCTTGATGAGGTTGCGTGGGGACGAGTATCTCCCGGCAAATAAACGGCAACCGAATAGGCAATATGAGCCCACTAATTTTCTATGTAACCTCCCGACGTTGAAGACCTTTAAGATGGCTTAGTCGTCAAAAGGATCTTGGCACAATGGCAGAGGCACAGCCTCGGTAAATGACGACGCGAAACTTCCCTTGCCGGGTGGCGTGATCGGTTGACGGGGTCTTGGCCGTTGCTTTGGCCGTCCCGTTCCTGTATACTTGACCAGTGGGCTCCTGTATGTCCGGGGGTTGGTTCTCCTGTATGGCCCGATCGTACCCCTCACTACTTGCCTCCTCAACGGCAGGGGTCTCCTACTACTGTCAACTTTAGCCCCACCGCTCGTTATTCCCTGCCAATTTATCAACTATGTTCCCCCCTCTCTGATAACACGTCGCGTCTATCGTGCATATTTTTCAAGCGATCTAAACTCAAGATGATGGAAGCTGTGCCAATGGTGGAGTGGGTGTGGGACAGAGTGTGGTACTTTATCGCCTTTTACTGCTCGCTCCCGATCATTGTATACTACATCCTACCATTTTTATCATCGCCGAGGCGATTGCGCCTGCGACCCACGGTGCTGATCATGGTACTCGGGGACGTGGGACACCTGCCGCGAATGTGCTACCATGCCCATCTGTTTGCCCAGCTCGGGTACTTTGTGAATTTGTGTGGCTATCTCGAGTCCGAACCCGCGGACTTTGTTACCGATGACGTCAACATTGATATCCATGCTATCGCACCCATTCCCAGAAATGGGTTACCTTTCATTGCATTTGCCGCCAAGAAGATCTTGCTTCAGCTGTGGCAGTTGTTGCTGTTGTGTTTCGAGGTCCGAGAGCTGGACTACATTTTAATCCAGAACCCGCCATCGCTCCCAATTGTCGCCATTGTCGCCGTGTTCATCCGTCTTTTTGCCCGTCACACTAAACTTGTCATCGATTGGCACAATTTGAACTGGCTGGTGCTCAATTTGCGGTTTGACAATGAACGCCACCCGTTAGTGCGGGCTATGAAGGCTTATGAACACTATGTCGTGGCTCGTCTCGCTGACTACCACCTTGTGGTGACTAAAGCAATGAAGAAAACGATCTGCAAAGAGTTTGGCGTGGTTCCTCTGACCGTTTACGTGGTCTATGACCGTCCACCCCAGCACCTCGCGCCTTTGGAAGACCCCGCGTCTGAGCGCGAAAGTCTCTTTGCCAGGTATGACATCACTGCTCCCAAGGACGCCAAAATGGTGCTCTCGTCCACATCATTCACTCCAGACGAGGATTTTAATGTGTTATTAGACGCACTAGAGCGCATGGCCCCGACATGTCCTCCGCTCGTTGTTGTCATTACCGGCAAGGGCCCTATGAAGGCTCAGTTTCTCGAACGGGTCAAAGAGCTTGCGTTCGATCCCGCGCGGGTCGTGGTGGTGCTGGTATGGCTCTCGGTGGAAGACTACCCGCGTATGGTGGGCTGTGCTGATGTCGGTGTCCTGCTCCATACGCTGTCAAGTGGGGTGGACCTTCCCATGAAGATTCTTGACATGTTTGGTTGTGGCGTGCCTGCGGTGTCGCTCGACTTTCCAGCCATTGGTGAGTTGGTTCACGACAAGGCCAATGGCTTGGTCACCAGTCCAAAGGACTTGGACAAAGCGTTGACGGCGGCATTGACCGACGATGCGCTTTACAAGACTATAAAGGAAGGAGCCATGGCTGAGAGTGCTAGCAAATGGGATGCGAACTGGAAGAAGTCGGTGTTGCTGTTGTTTAATTACGAGTAAATATTGAGATTACACGTTTTCATCCACCATTTTGCCAGGCAGCAGGTTTTGTGGGGTCCAGAACATGAATGAATCGCCTTCGTATTCGTCGAGACTTGGGTGTTCAGGTAAGTAATCTTCGGGTTGGGGAGGGGTCAACCCACACAAGACGTGGGTGAGATAGGCCCAAAACTTGCTGGTTTCGCGATGGTTGTAACCACCACCTCCGACTAAGAGAACAGGACACCGACTGTGATTAATTGCTGTGGTGATGGCATCGCACAAACCAGGGATAGTGAGGTTCCACTCGCGGTACTTGTCAGTGCAAAGGCCATCTGCGCCAGCGCAGATGACCAAAGCCTCGGGTTGGTACTCCGTTATGAGAGGGAGGACCTTGTCTACAATGGTTTTGAGTAGGGTTTGGTCAGACAAACCCTTTGCAGTAGGAAAGTTGGCCTTTTCAGGGGTAACACAGGCCTCGCCCGTGCCAGGAAAGAAGCCCACGTCGTAGCGGTGGATTGAGCAGGTGAATACAGAACCAGCACCATCGTACGCGTGCTCCACACCGTCTCCGTGATGCAAATCAACGTCTAGATAGAAGATCCTGCGGAAACCTTGAACCCGAAGCTGCTGAATCGAAAGCACTATATCGTTGACATAGCAGAATCCCAGTAGTTTTGTCTTGTGAGCGTGGTGGCGGCCACCGTACCAATTCATCACGATACGCCGATTCGAAGCCAGTTTACGTCCCATCGCCTTGGCAGCGGCTAGCGCAGCACCCGCCATGTACAACACGTAGAATCTCATCAAGTCGAAAGGATAGCAGTCGCCAATGAGCCCAACGTCAGTGTCTGCAACCTCTTGCTCGACTTCATCGCGAAGCTCTTCGTCAATGTCATCAAACTCGTCTTCACTATCGTCCGCCTCGTCGCGATCGTGCTCATCTGGTCTCACCTTGAGCAATGCGTCCACCACAGGCACACTGTGGAACTTGAGCAAATCATCGCGGGTAGCCCGCTCCACGGCCACGGGTGTCGCGTCTACCCCATACGCGTCTACCAACTGGTCCACCATCAGCTGGCGCCCTTCGTTGGCAGGCACGCGATCCGCCAAACGCGTCAAACGCTGGCTACGCACGAGAAACACCTCTCGTTCGCCCATGTTACGCGTAGTAGTTCGCACTTGGATTGATTCTATAAACACACAATGCCACCGGTAGACTTTCCAGCGAGAGTTTATACGCTGCAACAGACCCCGGTTCTACCTATCCGTAAAACAACTGGGCTAGCCCGCCACACTAAACTTCTACTTATAGCTCTTATCCAACTCCCTGTTGAAGCGTTCGTTATCGGTGGCATCACCCCGGCCGTGGTGTAATTGCTTCGCCTGTTTTGCACGTCGAAGGTTATGGTCACGCACATGGGCTGCCATCTCGTCCACCGCATCCTGTCGGGGAGTGTCTTGGAGCATACGGAGCTGCTTTTCCACGTCCGATTCCTCCGGGACGGCGGCCATCTGGCGCTCGTACTCGTCATAGTCGGGCTTCACTGCCGCAAGCTCCTTTCGGTACGTCAGGGCCGCCACATTGGCGTTTCCGCGCTTGGTGGTGGGTTTTCCCCGCGATGATGCCCACTCCTCCACCTCAAGCATCGTCATGTCCATCGGGTCCTGTTGCGGCTCCACGGCTACCGCTTCTTCGTCAACGTCCTCATCATTGGTGGCCGGTTTGCGAGCCAGCCGCGACTTGCGGTTGGCGTCCGCGAGTGCCCGGCGGTTGGCCTGCTTGGCCTCCTCGACGGCCTGCTCGAGTTGGTCCATGGTGAGGGAGAAAAAAATGAACGCTTAGTAGAGTACGAGTAGAACCAGGTACACTACAATAATGGACCATGGTTCTTAGTCTACTCTGACCCAATTACACACCATCCACTCTACGTAACCCCAATTCCTACACCTACACACTGACCACTCTATGTCTTGACGCGCGTATACAAAACAACGCGTATCGCGTATATCCCCACGATGTACTACGATCTAGATGACATCCTCGCCGTGCAACAAAAGGTGCCGTGTCGTTTTAATTGCACTGTGCCTGGGCTTGGCTACCTCGAAGGTAACCCAGGCCGAGCCCTTGAAGCCAACACCAAGGTCGATCTCCCGTTCTGGCTTGCGTCGGTGTTGAACACCATCCTGGCCCAGGATGACGCTAGCCAGGACGACTACACGTTTCTCGACATTGAGGACCCCGAGTTCATTAACACCAAGGTGCTCAATGCCATCAGAGCCAGCGCCACCACCATCGATCTCCACAAGATCGCCCAGCACTACTACAACTTGGTGATCCGATGGTGCACCATGTACAGCCAGGACGACTTGGTAAAGACGGTGATGGAGATGTTGCGACAGCGGGCGGTCGAGATCAACAACTTTGCCTCCAACGCCAATAAGCTGGTGCACAACGAGTTCCTCTACTCGCTAGACGAGTGGGAGAAAAAGCTTTACAAAATTACCTCCGAGTCCAACAAAGACATGCGCGAGTGGCTCCGCGAATGAGTAACTAATCCTTTTCACATAGCCTACATACCCCTAACTCGGTGCTCCGAGCATGCATTATATACAATCACGCGAACTGACTCAAGTCGTAGTCGATGACGTTGATGACAATCACCAACCCGTCGCCGTCGTCGTAACCAAACGCCTGGGTCCGTGGCAAATTGAAGTCGTTGTACCGGTTCAATGGGTGCGACACCGCTGTCATCTTGAAACAGGTGCGCAAGAACAACACCAACCGGTTGTACTCAAACATGTCGCGCACCTCGATGATGGCCTCGGTGATGTTGGAGTCGTTTTGGGCCTTCTGTACCACCACAATCCCCTGGTGGTCCATGCGGTCCTCATACGCCAAGTTGATGATGTTGGTGCGCAAGTTCTGCGGTTGCGGGGTGACAAACGCGAGGTTCTTCATGTCGTACAACCGGATCAGCCGGTCGCGGCCGTAGGAGTTCGGTAAACTGAGCAGCTCGACGCGGACGGGAGGGAAAAGTGACGTTCCCCTGTACTTGTCGCTGTAAGTGCCCTGCAAGTGGAGGAGCGACCGCATGGCGTCCTCCGCAACCGCGCGGTTCTGGTGCGATTCCACCATCGTCTGGTTGAAGATCTCGAGCGTGAGGTACCCCTCATAGCCCGTCAGATGCACCAACGCCAAGTCGTCCACCAACGTCGGGAAGTTCCCCTGGAAGGGCAACACTCGGTAGTTCCGGGCGAAGAACGCAAGGTCCAGGAGCTTGAGGTTGGGAGCATCACACAACTGCACGGAAAAGAGCTTCTCCCGCATCATCGACAACCGCTCAAGCGTCAGCCGGTGCATGTTGAGGTGGAACAGGTCAATGCAGATCCCAAAATTGGGCTCGTCGACCCGCTCGACGATGTCACACAACTTCTCAAGATTGTGCACGTTGGTGGCCCACGACACACTCTCGTAGGCAAGCTTGATTCCGCGATTGGCAGCCAAACGCGACGCGGTTCGGAACTGTCCGACAATCACCTCCATGTCGTCGGAAGGGTGCGGGAGGGTGTTGGCGCCAATGATGAGGGTATCGGTCATCAACTGGTTCATGATGATGAAAAACTTTTTGAGTTCGTCGATCTTACCGTAGAACTCTTCGTTACAGTTCCAGCCACCGAGGTCGCGGAACGGTTGTAGCGCGGTGATCTTGAGGTCAAGCTCCTCGCAGTAGTCATAGATGGCGGGCAAGTACTCGATCTCTGCCACGTCCTTGGGTGTGAGCTCCACCCCCTGGAACCCTGCGTTGTGGATGGCGAGCAACTTGTCCCACAAGCTGCCGCTGAAACATGGGGTGGCAATTGACGGCTTTATCCCAAGCTTCTCAATCATGTGGTCGAATTTACGGGTGCGGCCGGAATACGCCCGGACCGACTGCCGTAATAGTGTTCGCAACATCGGTGGCGTGTGTGGCAATCGTGTTGTTGGTGTACCCCGCGGAATCGAAACCTTAAATTTCAGTCGACGCGTGAGACGTAGCTGACAATGGTTAGGTGACCGCGAGCACTGAGGGGAAAAGTACGAGTAGCGAGGGTAGGGGAAGTACGTGGTTACGGAAATATGGCATTTCTGGGTTACATGGCCGGCGGTACACAGCCGTGTCGACTACCGTGAGTCATGGCTACTCGCACCAGATCGGAGTTCTCTGGGCTGTGTAAGGAGGGCAACTGACCTCTTGAAATAGGCATACCAACAGAGAAACACACATAGTTTAGGCATCAGCGCACTGCTTACTCGTGTTACTACACAATTCAAGTCCCCATACAAAGCCACCGTCCCACTAGTGCAACTTGAGAGTCTTACCTGAGCAGTTTCGCACTGATCACACGACCGCTACACCCAACCACGCTCATGCTTACTCGTGTTTTATTACTATTTTACAGCTAGTTCCCCGACACCTTGGATTTCAACGTGGAAAGGAAGTCTCTATAGGTGGGTTCCAGACCAATCTTGTCTTCCACCAAGGTGGAGTGGGTCCACATCCGCAACGCCATCAACTCGCGGTCCTGCGAGAGCTCCATCGGCTCGTTGTTAGACCCGCCAAGCACGATGTAGAGGTTCTTCCACACAATGGAGTCCTTCTGCTCGCGGAGCTTGGCAACGATCTGGCGCACCCGGTAGTTGAACTCCAGCTCCTCCATCAGCAACTCCGGCAACTCGGCCTTGCCCCGGGCAATGGCATACTTGTTGTCGGTGCCAAACAAGTCGTGGACAAGCGCGGGCACGGCGTCACCCCCGAGCCACAAGAAGAGCTCCAGCGAGTTGTCGATCAAGTAGAGCCCGTGCGGGTCCCAGTTGTTCTTGGACCCGTTGATGGGCTCGGGAAGCTTGATCGAAGGCGTCTCCGTCTCCACCTCCTCGCCATCGGGACCCACCAGGTACACCTTCTCGGGAAGCCCGCAGTCGTCGTCCATGTCGTGCAACGAGTACACGGTAGGGTAGATGTACTTGATCAAGTGGGGAACAGGCAACAGCGCCAAGTTGTTGAGAGCGGCCGCCCGGTGGTCCAGCGGCACCCGGTCCGCCCGCAACCCGAGGTGCTTGGACAACGAAAAGAGAAGGAGGGGCAACATCCGCAAGTTGGTGCTCAACTGCAACGGCAGCGCCCCGGACACGTTGCCCGCCACCAACTCCTTGCGGTACACCGTCAACAAGTCCACCACCACCTTGGTGAGGTAGTCGCGGGCGTCGCCAAGCGTCAGCGAAAGCGCCTTTTCGATGGCCTTGTGGGTGAAGTAGGTGGCAATCGCCAACTGGTCGGCCAGGGCAAACACGTCGTCGAGCTTGGACAGCGTGGGCACCGCCAAGTTCATCACCCGGATCCGGCGCTCGCCAAAGCACGTCAGGTGCAACACCGCCGCCTGGAAGTACACCACGGGCTTGGTGATGGTTTCCTCCAACAGCATCTCGATGCAGTACGACTGGTCGCGGGGGAACGTCGGGAACAGGCACAAGTCCAGCGACCGGTTGAAAAAGTTGCCGTAGAACCCGCTCATCCGGAACCCGGTGGACCCACGCACCCGGAGCACCGCCTCCAAGGCAATGTCCATCAGCAAGTGGTCGGAGATCTCGCGCGAGAGCTTGGCCACGTCCTCGGGCTTCTCCAGCGACCACGCGGGGTAGAAGTGGGTCTGACCCGCGGTGAACCGCGGGAGGTTCAGGAGGGTGGCCACGTCCTGGTACAGCTTCAGCGTCAAGAACAAGTCCACGGTGATCTGCAGCGAGTTGCAGGTGACCGCAAACAGCTTGTAGAACGCGTCCTGCGGCAGCAACAACGCCTTGGCCTCCTTGGCCTTGCCCAGCACCCCGGCCTCGTCACGGATGGCCAACTTGCCCTCGCCCACGTTGGGGAGGGTGGCAGCAAACACCACGAGCTTGCCACCGATGTTGGAGATCATCTTGTGACCCGCCTTGAGCGCAGGGCCCAACGCAAACAGCTGGTTGGCGGTGCCGTCAAAGTACAGGGCAAAGTCGAGCAAGAAGCGCTCGATGGCACTCCGGTTCTCGGCCAAGTTCACCAACAACCCGTCGGGACACGGCAAGAACGGCTCGTCGATGTCAGACACAATGAGCTGCTCAAACAACTCGGTGTCCTCGTCGTCCTCGCCCTCCTCGCCGGTGCGGGCCGCCGCCGCCGGGTTGAAGCGGAAGTAGTGCAACGACGAGTCCACGGCGATAAACGCCACCTTGGCCGTGGTGTTGGGGTTGGGGATCCGGTCCAACAGCTCGAGGATGGTGCGGGTCACCGTGGCCGTCAACCCAAACTTGACGGCGTAGGTCAGCACGTCGATGATGAACGTGTAGACAATGGGCTGGGGAGTACGCGCCATGTACTCCTTGGGCGCGATAAACTCCACCACGGCGTTGTTGAGCTCGACGCGGTCCAACCGGTTCTTGGCCTGGCCCAGGATCTCGTCGTAGTCAAACGCCAGCGGCACGTCGTTGAGGAGGTTGCAGAAGTTGCACCGCCAGCGACGCCCGTTCTCTGCCCATTGGACAAACGGGTTGATGTAACCCCGACACCGGCGACACCGGGAAATGATGGTGTCCAGCGTCACCGGCACCTGCTCGTCCTCCACCTTCAACGCGTTGTAGGGGTTCACCACAAGCGCCAACGGCAACTTCAGCTTCTTGAGAAGGCCCAGGTTGGTGGGGATCACGTTGAGCGTCAGTCTAAAGTACTCGGGCGACGCGTTGGCGGTCTCCAGCGCGGTGATGGTCAGCCCGGGCGGCAACACGATCGGCGGCGGCGGAAGCGTCAAGTCGGAGATCGGCGGCGGCAACTCCCGCAGCAAGTCGCACGGGTAGATCTGGTTGAGCGGCGACGCGCCCTGGCCCTGCCCGTACCCGGGAGTGGCACTGGCGTAGCCCGGAGCGCCTCCTGGTGCCGCACCGGGGTAGGCAGCGGCCTGGGGAGCAGCACCGGGGTAGGCAGCACCCGCAGGAGCCGCGCCCACCCCGTAGGGCGCCGCGTGGGCCTGCTGAGGCGTCGCCAGCCCACTGGCTCCCTGCAGGTAGTACTGGTCGTAGTTGGCCGCGGGCGCTTGCGGCTGGGCAAATTGCTGCTGGCCGTAGGCGGCATTGGCCTGGACAGGCGTCTGGGGCGCGCCGTAGCCCGGCTGGGCCCCGTAGGCGGGCTGCTGGGGCTGGCCAAGGTTCATGCCCTGCATCTGCTGAGCGGCCTGGTCAGCGCCATAGCCAAATTGACCGCCCACGGGGGGCTGGCCGGCAGCACCGGGGCCCATCCCACCGGCGTACAGCGGTTGCGGGTACGCTCTGCGTTTCGACATGTTTCTGGGTGTTGTTGGGTTAGTGAGACGTGGAGATTGAAAAAAACAAAATGTGAGATCGACGTGTCACCTCACGGTCACGTGACGGGCGTGGTGACGACAACGGACGTGGCGGGGGTGGCGGCAGCGGGTGAACGCGGTGGTTGGTGGGGTGGGCGGGGTTGTAGGGTGTGGGCGGTGGCGATTTTTCACCGGTTCGTGGCGGGTGGGGCCGGTTGGGACGCGTCGTCGATAGGCGGTTCGTCACCGGAATTGGGGCGAGAGCGCGCACCGGTGAGCTGGCATGTGGATAGACGAATCGGGAGAGGGTAGGTGATTGAGTTGGGTGGGTGTGGGTGAGTGTTGGTACGGGTGCTGTGTAGCTGTCTTGTGGATTTAGATTGTACTAGATGCGATTGATAAATAATTAGAGGCAATTGGTAGTGGTACTAGTGGTTAAGCCACAATTGTCACGTCAACAGCCGAATACGGTACCTGGACACGGTTGACACAATTTGATGGGGAAGAAGCCATTGATCTTCGCTATTATTGTTGAAGCTACCGTGTTGGTGAACCATTGCCAATGCGGTACAGGGTTACCTTGCCCCGTACCTTCTCTACTACACGTACTACACCAGCTATTCAATAGCTGAACTCAATGCCTCAGAAACTCATCACTGTTCATTACTAATAACTCTCTCACTTGTACAACTTCTCACCCTCAAGCTCCAAACCCTTCTTCACGCCCTCCAACTCGCCAAACGTCGTCGACCATTTCGCCAAGTGAGGCCACTGGTTGATGTCAATATCCAACCCTCCGACCGACCGGGCCCATCCCCACACCTCAAAGTCCGCGGGCGAGTAGTGCGGGCCAACAAAGCCCGGGCCCTTACCTTCGTTCAACTTCAAGTAGTCGTCAAGCACCCCGTAGATCCGCTTAGTGTCGTTGACATAGCGCTCAATGCCATAGGGCACCTTCTCCTGGGCATACAACTTGAAGTGATTGGCCTGGCCCTGGATAGGGCCCTGTTCGCCCACCGAAAACGTCAAAATCTCAAGCAGCTTCCAGTACTCAGGAGTCCCGGGAGCGTAACTCCACTTGCGGGCCTGGTCGTAGGTCTCGGCGAGGTACTGCAAGATGGCAGCGGTCTGGGAGATGGTGATCCCCGTGGCGTGGTCCACCAACGTGGGGATGCGCCCGTTGGGGTTCAATTTCAAAAACTCGGGCTTCTTGGACTCCCCCTTGGTGATGTCAACCTTGACGTAGTCGTAGGGGAGGCCCAAAGCGGACAAGTAGGTGCTAACACGGTAGCCGTTGGGGGTAGTAAACGCGTATAAAGAGATGCGAGAAGCCATTGTTGTTTAACTGTACAACCTGGGGGGTTTATATAGGTTTGAGTGCTTAGTAACTGGCATGCACGTCGGGTGCGCATTTCGGCCCCGCACCCGATCGGGACATATGACATGAAATTACGAACGGCTGCGAAATCCCGCTGATTAATGCTATATACAATTACTTACGGTAGAAGATGGCAGTGGAGTAGTCGGTGGCCTTGATGGTTTGGCCCCACGCGCGGTGCATCTGCAACCGGAGGTTGTTGGTGTTGGCCAACCGCTTGGCGAGCTTGACCGAGCTGCCCACCTCTTCGGGCTCGATAAGCAGGGGTAATTGCACCGGGCGGGTGGACTTGTTCTGCTTGCCGTTACCGTACTGACCAAACTCGTTGTCACCAAACGTAGCCACGTCGCGAGCTTCGCCGGCGTTGTCCATGGTCACCACCACGTGCTCGGCACCGGGGGACACGTCAAAGTCGATCCCCACCACCTGGTGTGCCTCTTCCAGGTACTCCAGTTGCACCAATGCCTTCACAAGCTGGGGCTGCGAGCACACGTGGATGTAGCGGGTGCCCAACTCGCCCTTGACGCCATTGCCAAACGAAAAGAGCACGGGAATGGGAGAGCTGCCGTTGTGGCACTCGACCTTGATGTACGACGTTTCCTTGGCGGCGTACACCGCGGTGACGGCAAAGTTCTCCGACCGCGCGTCCGAAGGGGTCACGTTGCGACACATCCGCTTAAAGTCAGCAACGTCAAAGAGCTTTCTGGGCACGGGCTGGAACTTGGTGGTGTCGACAACGTCAATGGCACACTGGCCGTACAGGTTGTCGCCCCAGCCCCACACGGTGTTGTCAGAGTCGACGGCAAGCGCGTGGGCACTACCCGCGGCAATGGAAGTGAAGTGGCGGTGCTTAAGGGTCTTTTTACCACCAGAGTTCACCACGGTCTTGTTCAAAAGCGTGAATTCCTGCGCCACGGGGTTCTTCAGACCAATGTCCACGGTGTGGATCTGGCCCAGCGTGTCCAAAAGCAACAAACCGTCGTCCTGGACTGCCATCTGAGCAATGGGCAGCGCTGCAGCCACCGTGGTGTACGGTCTGGTCCGCGACAACATGAGCCAGTTGCGGTACTTGTCGCCTGCCAACTGCGCTTGCGAGTCCTCCTTGTTGATGATCACCACCTCGCCCTTCTTGGTGAGGCCATACAAGTAGTCGTCACCAACGGTCACCTGGGAAAGTTTGGGGATCCCCAGCAGCTTCGACACCTCGGCTCCCTTGTGGGCCCGCTGGTATAACCGCCCCTTGGCGTCGACCACCGCCAAGTAGTCCCCACGGGTGGCCACGTCCGCCAAGTACATGCCATCAAAGTACGGAATCCGGCACGGCAACATTTCGCCCGCCTGCCCGTACACGTAGAGCCCCGGCTCCTCGCTCAGCTTCACGGTGGCCACCACGGGAGGCAACTGCTTCTCGAGCTGGGCCACCACATTAGAGAGTTTCTTCTGGTTGTAGGCATCGTCACCCAAGTTGGGCACTTTCTCGTCGTCCAACTTGTATTTGTACCGGCTCAACACCTCCCCCTTGAGCTCGCCCCACCGGATCACGGCCTGGTGGCCACCAATGATCCCCACCAACAACAACGCACCATAGACAATCGCTTTCATCCGCTCACGGAACTCATACCGCTTGTGGTCCTTCTCCTGGCGGGCCATGATTTCCGCGTGCACCAAGTTCATCATGTCCTTGTACTCGGGGGTGCCCAGGGTCAACGCCTGGAGCCGCGGGTCTTGGGCAATCATGTCGCCAATGTTGACCTGCTCACGGTCAAAGTACTGCTGCTCGGCATTACGCTTGATCAGCTCGTGGTCAGCGCGAGCCTGGTCGGCCTCCAGTTTCAGCTCTCGCCCAAGGTCAAGGTTGTCGAACTTGTGGCTGTTGTACTTGGGTTTGTCAGAGTACGCTCGTAGCGTGGAGTGAATGCCTACAAAGAGCTGGCTTCTCTTTGCTAGCCTCACACGGGCTCCTCTCGCAAGGCCTCGGGCAAGCATGGGTTTATAGGTGCAGCTTTATTTAGCGCGCAGACCCCTCAAGATCGTTTTTAATGTAAGCAGCCAAGGTTGCGCGAGGGAACCGTCCAAAACGGGAAACGTTAGCGAAAACACCATGAAAACCACACGAAAAAACTACTGAATGACGAAAACCGTGTGACAAAACCATGTAGGCTCTTATTTACCGCTTTTCTCCGCCCTTTCCCCGGCCCGCTCTGATCACGCTTAAGTGGCGCGCGAACATATTAAGCAAGTACGCTCGCGACAATTGTAACCGTGGTCCAGTGAGTCGCAAATGGCCAGTCGAATACTCTTATGTCGCCCGCTAACGGTGGCTGCGAGGGCTCCGTGCCGCGGACCCGCGGCCTTGGGCATGCTGGCCCTGCTAGCCCCGTGGCTGGGGCTCCACCACACCCGGGCGGTGAGCACAAAGTTTGACACCAAAAAGTTTGTGCAACAGCTCGAGGAGTCCGGTGGGTTCTCGGCGGAGCAGGCCGAGGCCGCGGTCAACATCGTCAACCGGGCCATCAACGACGGGATCCTGTCAATCACCCGCAATTTGGTCACCAAGGAGACGATGTCGTCGACGGCGTACCAGCAGAAGGTGGACTTTGCCAAGCTCAAGGGTGAGCTCCAGACCATGGACAAGGGGGAATACACATCATTGCTCAAGGAGCAGGAGCGATTACGTACCGACCTCACCAACCTCAAAAACCGGCTCAAGGAGGAGATCACCAAGCAACAGGCAGGAGTGCGGCTTGACTTGAACCTCGAGAAGGGGCGCATCCGCGAGGAGTCGCTGATCCACGAGGCCAAGATCGAGGACACCACCACGCGGATCGACGAAGAGATCGCCAACATGCAAATGCAGATCAAGCTGGTGAAGACCCAGGTGATGCAGTGGTTGATTGGTGTGAGTTCGGGTACGTTTGCGTTGCTCTTGGCGTTTATCCGGTTCTTTGGCTAGCCATTAATGTATGAATAAACGAGATTAGACACCTGGGGTGAGCGGAACTTCCTTAGACCTTAGACTTTCCTAGTTCATCTACAATGTGCCTCACTTCCTGTTATTTCTGTCCTGCCATTTTATTGGCATCTCTCTCATTACACCACCTCCATCCCAAATACTCAATCTCCCTTCTCTCTCACCGCTTCATCCTACCTTGCTCTGTTTACCCATATCCACGCGTTCGCACAAATGCGCGTACGTGGATCAAACTACGTGGACGATGAACTCGTTATACAACCATGGGTTGAAGCAAACCCAAAACCTTTCGAAGGACATATCCACGTTCGAGTCCAATTTGTCCACATCGCCCCTCTCCTTACAGGGTCTGATCTCCACCACGTTGGTCAGCTTCAAAAAAACAATCAAGGAGTACGGAGACTTAGTCCACAACAGCGACCCCGCACAGAAAGCCAAGCACGAGAGCAGGCTTGCAAAGTTCCAGACAGAGTTGGCCGAGTTCACCCGCAAGTTCGATGCCCTCCGTTCCCAGCGTGAGGCCCAGTTGCACGAGGCCAACAAACAGGAGTTGTTTGGCCGCCATAAAACGAGCGACAACCCGTTCGACCCCGAGAACGCACAAGCACAGCAGCAAGAACAGCAGCAACAGCACATAGACTATCAGCAGGGGTTGTACGACGAGCGCAATTCGTTGGCACGGGGCACCCAGCAGTTGGACCACATCTTGGAGATGGGCCAGCGGGCGTTTGACGACATTGTTGACCAGAACGAGACCCTTCGCAAACTTCAGGGCAAGTTTGAGGAGGGGTTGGTGGTGTTGGGGGTGTCACAGGGTACGATTCGCACCATTGAGCGCCGCGCCAAGCAGGACCGCTGGTTGTTTTGGGGGTGTCTCATAGGCATGGTGGTGTTATTTTACTATATTATCAAGTGGTTCGGATGAACCGGTAATGGATATTGGGTAGTATAGACATAATTGTACATTAATCGAGGTCGGTACTTTCGGTTACGAGCGGTCATAGATTCATCGAAAATATGTCTCTGCTCAAGTCGCTAGGGAGGTATGCCATCACATGCCCCGGGCAGGGCATAGTGCGAGCGGGTTTGGTGGCCCCCTACACCAAGTACCGCATAAAGCCCTATCTAGATGAGATTGACGCTGCCCTCGGCGAGCGCTTCTCTCAGAAGCTCCTTGATCCGCAAAACTCCGAGTACCTCTTGCGCACCTCCAATGCCCAACCAGCGATCTTGGCCACCACCTACATCATCACCAAAGCACTCGAGGAGCATTTTGGTGAGCTGATCTTGGACCGGTGCTCGTTCATTTGCGGCCACTCGCTCGGTGAGTACACAGCGATGTTCCTTTCCGGTATGACCGATCTCGCGACCGCGGTGAAGTTGGTGCGAGTACGAGGTCAATTGATGGAGCAGCTGGTTGGGAAAGGCTACGGGATGAAGGCACTTCTCTTCAAACCCGACAACTTCGATTTGGTGGTGGACCTGGCCCAGCGGATGGGGGTGCTTGCCAACATCAACCTGGAGAACCAGGTGGTGTTGCTGGGCAAGCTCACCGAGCTCGACAAGTGCATTGAGCAGATCAACAAGCCGAAAAAGGTGGTGCTTCGAGCGGTGCAATTGCCAGTGCTGATACCGTTCCACTCCGAGGCGTTGGCGGGTGTCGGCGACCAGTTGCGTCCGCTCATGGTGGCCGCCCAAGAGCAAAAGATCCCGCTCATCAGCAATATCAGTGGCTTACCGCTGACTGAGGCGGAAACCACGTTGGAGGGAGCGTTGGCGTGTAATGACAGCCCTGTGCGGTGGACAGACACCATGCGGTATCTCGAGTCGCACGAGGTAGAGAATGTGATCAACTTGGGGCCCGGAGACGTGCTACAAGGGCTTGGGAAACGCTACAAGTTCAACAACATTTCCGTTGATCTTCCTGAGTCTTTTGACCAATTGAAGAAGGAGTGACGATTAATGATAACCACTATATATATGCAAAAAATACACTCGTGCAATCAACAGCCACAGTTATTTTGGTGAACAGACCATTCTTTGAGAGACTATTATTGAACCCTCACCGGCCACTTTGTCCTTTCTACCCCACCGTTCCCACCTACCCCGGATTGGTTAGGTGCCCGCCGCGCGCCGTAACCGGCCTCCAGAGTCACATGCACGCGCACCCAGAGTCACCCCACGGCCAATATTGACCCAGTGAAAAATCACGTTTAATCACGTTGCGTCGGTATTTATCACCAGATAATTTTTCGTCAACACAAAGCACCATGGTGGCCCAGATTCTTGACGGCAAGGCAGTAGCCCTGCAGATCCGTACTGACATCAATGACGAGATTTCCAAGCTTCAGGCCAAGTACCCGGACTTCCACCCCAAGTTGACGATCATCCAGGTGGGCGGTCGTCCTGATCTGCTGACCTACATCAAGATGAAGTTGAAGGCTGCGGAAGAGGCCCGCATCGACTGCGAGGCCATCAACTTGCCCGAGACCGTCACCGAGTTCGAGTTGTTGCTGCAGATCAAGAAGCTCAACGACGACCCCGCGGTCGACGGCATTCTCGTGCAGTTGCCGTTGCCCGGCCACATTGACGAGAAGAAGGTGACCCTGGCGGTTTTGACCGACAAGGATGTTGACGGGTTTGGCCCCGAAAACGTGGGTGAGCTTGCCAAGAAGGGCGGTGACCCCAAGTTCTTGCCGTGCACCCCCAAGGGGATTTTGGAGTTGTTGGACAACGCTGGGTGCGACATTGCTGGCAAGTCTGCCGTTGTTTTGGGTCGCTCCGACATTGTCGGCAAGCCCATTGCCCGGTTGTTGACCCAGGCCAACGCCACCACCACTATTGTCCACTCCCGGACCCCTCCTGCCACCATTGAGAGAGTGGTGGGCGAGGCTGACATTGTCATCGCTGCTGTGGGCCTGCCCGAGTTTGTCAAGGGTGCCTGGATCAAGCCCGGTGCCGTGGTGATCGACGTTGGCACCAACTTTGTTGACGATGCCTCCAAGAAGTCTGGTCACCGCATGGTGGGTGACGTCGAGTTCGCTGCCGCCAAGGAGCGTGCTTCTTTCATCACCCCCGTCCCCGGTGGGGTGGGTCCCATGACCGTGGCTTGCTTGTTGGAGAACGTCATTTTGGCTGCTAAGCGCCACTACGCCGCCAACAACGAGACTCCCAAGTTTACCACCCCCCTCAAGCTCGACCTCCAGACCCCCGTGCCTCTGGACTTTGAGATCTCGCGGGCCCAAACCCCGAAGAAGATCGACACCGTTGCCTACGAGCTGGGTGTGCTCGAGCTGGAGCTCGAGTTGTTCGGCTCGTACAAGGCCAAGGTTTCGCTCAACATCTTGGACCGTCTCAAGCACAAGCGCAACGGTAAGTACGTGCTTGTCACCGGTATCACCCCCACCCCCCTCGGTGAGGGTAAGCTGACCACCACTGTGGGTTTGGCCCAGGCTCTTGGTGCCCACTTGCAGAAGAACGTGTTTGCCAACGTGCGTCAGCCGCTGATGGGCCCCACCTTTGGTATCAAGGGTGGTGCTGCTGGTGGTGGCTACTCTCAGGTGATCCCCATGGACGAGTTCAACATGCACGTCACTGGTGACATCCACGCCATCACCATGGCCAACAACTTGCTTGCTGCCGCTATCGACACCCGGATGTTCCACGAGAACACCCAGAAGGACGGTCCCTTGTACCGTCGGTTGGTACCTGCCAAGAAGGGCGAGCGCAAATTCGCTCCCTCGATGATCCGCCGGTTGGAGAAGCTTGGTATCGACAAGCGCAACCCCGACGACCTCACCGAGGAGGAGATCACCCGGTTCGCCCGGCTCGACATCGACCCCGACACCATCACCTGGCGCCGGGTGGTCGACTGTAACGACCGGTTCCTCCGTGGTGTCACCGTGGGCACTGCTCCCACCGAGAAGGGGTTCACTCGCGAGACCGGTTTCGACATCACCGTGGCCTCCGAGTGCATGGCCATCCTTGCCCTCTGCACCTCGCTTGCCGACATGCGCGAGCGTCTCGGTGCCATGGTAGTGGCCCTGTCCAAGGCCGGTGTGCCCATCACCGCTGAGGACATTGGCTGTGCCGGTGCGCTTACCGCGTTGTTGAAGGACGCCATCAAGCCCAACATCATGCAGACGCTCGAGGGTACCCCCGTGTTTGTGCACGCTGGTCCCTTCGCCAACATCTCCATTGGTGCGTCGTCGGTGCTTGCTGACAAGATGGCGTTGAAGCTTGTCGGTACCTCTTCCGACCTCTCTGACGCTGAGAGAGCCGAGCAGGAGGGTTACGTGGTTACCGAGGCTGGTTTCGACTTCACCATGGGTGGTGAGCGGTTCATGAACATCAAGTGCCGGTCGCTGGGTCTCGAGCCCGACGTCATCGTCATTGTTGCCACCGTGCGTGCGTTGAAGGTGCACGGCGGTGGTGCTGAGGTGAAGGCCGGTGCTCCCTTGGCGCCCGAGTACACCCAGGAGAACGTGGAGATCTTGCAGAAGGGTTGCTCCAACTTGGCCAAGCACATTGCCAACGCCAAGCGCTACGGATTGCCCGTGGTTGTCGCCATCAACAAGATGCTGTCTGACACTGAGCGCGAGCACGCTGTCATCCGTGAGGAGGCCCTCAAGGCCGGTGCGTTTGATGCCATTGTCTCCAACCACTGGGAGCAGGGTGGTGCTGGTGCCGTGGACCTTGCCAACGGTGTCATCGCCGCTGCCAACTCGCCCGAGCGCGACTTCAAGTTCTTGTACGACACCGCTCCCTCGGTGGAGGAGAAGATCAACACCATTGCCAAGGAGATGTACGGTGCTGGTGACGTCGAGTTCTTGCCCGAGGCCAAGAAGAAGATCGAGTTGTACACCAAACAGGGGTTCGGCAACTTGCCCATCTGTATTGCCAAGACCCAGTACTCCTTGTCGCACGACGCTGCGCTCAAGGGTGTGCCCACTGGGTTTACTTTCCCCGTGCGCGATGTCCGTGCCTCGGTTGGTGCTGGCTACTTGTACGCGTTGGCGGCCGAGATCCAGACCATCCCTGGTTTGCCCACCCACTGTGGCTTCATGAACGTTGAGGTGAACGAGGACGGTGAGATCGACGGTCTCTTTTAAGTATACAATGAATAATAGATAGAGTTAAGATTGATGGAACCTAGTCGTTTTGGGCTTCCAGGCACTTTCCCGACACTTTACATCGAGACATGTTCGAGACACATTTTGTAGACTGATCGTATTAGTGGGGAGATCCCAGAACTGGGCTAATTGTAGAGAACTGTTTACAAGAGCCGTTCCGTGTTAACTATTCAGAGCAATTGGTGCCACTGTTTGCTTCCTCTTTCCGTTTCAGATCTCTACTATTGTCCGTCGTGATTAGCTCGTGGTTATGTACCCCCATGCACGATTACACCGGTTGCAAATGCCACGGGGACACCGGTTCTCGGGGTCTGGACATGTAATGTTGCTTGTGCGTGAAGTTTGTTTGTTTAGTGCCATCTCACCATGCACCTTAGACCGTGCCTTCGTACGCATACACTGCCAAGACCGTAACGGTTGCCGGTCATCCGGCCCGATGGGGCGTCCCCAGAGGGCTTTGGAGGCACCCACCCGCCATGGGCAGCACCCACCCGCCAATTGGTATCACCCCACTACAATTTCGATGCTTTTTCGTGTCGTCGTGAGTCCCGTGCCTAGTTGTTAGCCGACTCCGGGAAACCGCCGGGCAGGCGCACGACCAGTGGCAAAACGTGGGACGGCTGTTGGTGGTGAAAAACCAGCCGTACACGCTGTAAAAATAAACTGGCACCCTTTTACGTAGCGCCAATTCATCTGGCCCCGTCTCCCAACAATCACCTAGTGCTTCCGGCCGTCTCCGTACCAGATCACAACTATAGCCCCGCCAGTGGTTGTACACCGGAACAGCCTACGAAAAAAACTACAAAATTAAATTTCGTGCGAACAAGATCAACTAACAACCTTGCCTCCGAATATGTTTCGCTTCGCCAGACCCGCCGTTGTCCACGGCACCCGTTCGGCGGCGTCCATGATGTCCGCTGCGCTTCCCAGAGCGGCATTGGCCCCGATGACCACGCAGACCGCCCGCATCGCCCCCCGGGTGGTGTCGGTTGCTCGGTCGTACTCGGTGATTAGCTCGTCGCCGCAGGCGGAATTGTACGACTACGACAAGGTCAAGAAGCTTGCGACCAACCCGCAGCCCAACACCCAGTTGGTCGATGTCCGCGAGCCCCTGGAGTTCCTCGAGGGCCACATTCCCGGCGCCATCAATGTGCCGTTCAAGCTGTCCCCTGGTGCCTTGGGGTTGTCTCCCGAGGAGTTCCACGATGCGTTTGGCTTCGACAAGCCCAACCCCAAGGACTTGTTGGTGTTCTACTGCCTTGGTGGCGTGCGGTCGACCTCCGCGGCTGAGTTGGCGGAGACGTTTGGCTACAAGCACCGCGGCAACTACGTGGGCTCGTGGGAGGACTGGGTGACCCACGAGAACAAAGCCAAGGCGTGAGCTGGCTCCACCCAATGATTCGGGGCGGTCATGGCGCCCCTCTTGTTAATAGCTAATGAATGACTGTTATCCATGGACTCCATTAACCTCAATGCTACCGAAATTGACCCGTTCACTCGATAAATAAGTAATGCCACTCGAATCCTTCCGTTTCCTTTATTAATATGCAATGCTACTGGTATCCCTGGCCTTCTAACTCTCTCATCTCGCGACCCAATCTCTTCTTGCGCTTTCTCTCCACCACCCGCTCGCGCTGGCGAGCAGACATCGACTCGAACTTGGCCTTTTGCAACAACTTCTTCTTTTCGCTGTTCTTCAAGAAGAAAGGACGCGCCAGTTTGCCCAGTTTGTACCCCTCGTTGAGTTTGCGCTTATGCTCGGAAATGATCTGGTCCTTGAGGTCGCGGTTCTTGAGGGTGTCGAGCCTCGACCGTAGCGATTGCACCTTGTACTCGATCTCCTGGCGCTCGCGGTCCAGGAGCATGTGCGACTTGGCCAAGAGCCCCTCCAAGTCCTTAATCTCCAGCGCACGGTAATCGTCCAAAAAGGCGTAGTTTTTGCGGGCCCGCTGCAAATCCGCCTTCCCGTACGCGGTATCAAACCGGATATCCGTGTAGAGACTGTTGTCGTTGTACTTGGGGTTGATCTCGAGCCCGTGGATCTGGCGCACCTTTGGGGGCTTTTTCTTGGTCAGCGCCACCGCAGGGGCGTGTTTGCCGCGGCGTTTCGTCAGGGCCAGCAGCTTTTCCTCTTCGGGTGGGGCGTCGCTATCGCTATCGCTGCCCTGGTCAAAGAACTCATCTCGTTGCTGCTGTTGAAGCTTCTTGTTGGCCGAGCTTAACGCGCCAAAAGAAAGCGACGACATCTCGTCATCGGAGAGGTCGTGGCGGCTAGGTTCGCCAATGTCGCTGTCGGATTCGTCATCGTAGGCCTCTACTTGGCGACTCCGCTTCATCTCGGGGTGAATGTACAGGACGATGCAGCGATGAGGCAGATGATCTTGGGATGGTAGCGCGGCGACGCAAGTTGCAACGGGCCCTGTGTGCACTCCGGTGGTCAACCACGGCAACCTCCGGTGACTTCGGAATGGCGACCGTTGGCGAATCGAGGCACGGAAAATATTGCCGTGGCGGGCTGTTAGGTGCGACGCTACCAGCCGTTGAAGAATTTTCGTCCCTAACGCCGCCAAGCACACCCCCGCTTGTCGCTACCGTAACAGTAGACGGGCGGGGCTGCCTCTGAAAAATCTCCGGGTCGATGACTTGGCGACTCGTGTAGAAATAGCGCAATTGTTTAGCAATCACCGGCAGTGTATAGTGCCCCACACTCCGCATGTCGGAGTGCCTGTGTCGTGCGTCCTTAGTCCCTCTGGTGGTGTCTCCGAACCTCGCGGTTGAACCCGGAAGCCTCCGGCCGAGGTTGGGCCGGGCATAGCAGGTATTGCCGTTGGCTTTTGCAAGGTAGCTACGGGTGGTGGTAACCCACAAGAGTGTGTCAGGCCCCACTCACTATATTTTATTTGTTCTCCGGGTCCCGGAGCCACCATCACCCCGGTGGTAGTGCGTGGTTTGGCCCCACTCTATAAACCCCACAGCGGTTTGGTCGCACACTCCATGCATGTACGAGAGGGGAAGCTCTCAGCACCGAAAAAGACCCACTCCGGGAACAATAGACATAGCCACCGCAAACGTGGTATTCTCCGTCGGAGTAGTGGCAGAGCCCACAAAAGTATTACTAGACCGTGGTCCTTAATGCCGCCGTCGCCAATTGGGCGTTGAGGCCGCGCCACACGTGCCTTCGTGTCCTTTCAAAATTAAAGTGGGACTTTTAACCCCTCTTTCCTGCACGCACGCAAAGCGCCGGCGACATATATATATATATATACAAAATCCAGCAAACCCGATACAATTGAAAAATCCAAGAATGCTTAGACACACTCTCCAAAAGGTACGTTACTCGCCAGTGGTCTAGCCTAGATCCACCAGCAGATCATCCACCGACAGCTCCGTGTACGTGTTCGCAGCCACGGCATCCCCCGAGGCCGTGTCCAACCTCCGGGCACCTCCGAGGCAAGCCAAAAATTGGTTTGGGCACCAGAGTCACCTCGCCAAATGCCGTGACGACCACCAACACCCCCCTACAACACAAGCGACAGGAGGCGAAATGCAATTCCTGCAAGGAATCTCACCCGCATACCCCGCTTTGTCAACGGTGAAATTTTCGCGGTGGCTTGATCAACCATGGTTGCCATCTACATGGGCAACCACATCATGACCAATTCATACTAACAACCAGACTTTCAAGCGTAACTTGAACCTCCAAGAATTCAGATCGGCTCAATTGTTGAAGAAGTACAACGTGGGTGTCCCCCGTGGTGTGCCCGCTTTCGACGGTGCCGAGGCTGCCAAGGTCACCAAGCAGTTGCAGCAGGACACTGGCAAGGAGGAGTTGATGGTCAAGGCCCAGGTCCTCTCCGGTGGCCGTGGTAAGGGTCACTTCATTGACAACAAGGACCTTAACGGTGTGCGTCCCGTCAAGACCGCTGGCGAGGCTGAGAAGTTGGCCAACGGCATGATTGGCCACAAGTTGGTTACCAAGCAGACTGGCGCTGGTGGTAAGGAGGTTTCGGCTGTCTACATTGTCGAGAAGGAGGGCACTCTCACCGAGGCTTACGTTGCCGTCCTCATGGACCGTGCTTCTCAGAAGCCCATGATTGTCGCTTCCGCCCAGGGTGGTATGGACATTGAGGGTGTCGCCGAGAAGGACCCCAACGCCATCAAGACTTTCGCCATTGAGCTGTTTGACGGTGTCCCCGACGCTCAGGCCAAGGAGATCGCCCTGGTTTTGGGCTACTCCGAGGAGGCCCAGGGCGAGGCTGCCAAGGCTGTGCAGAACTTGTACAAGTTGTTCATTGAGCGTGACTGCACTCAGGTCGAGATCAACCCCTTGACCGAGACCCCTGACCACCAGGTGATGGCCATGGACGCCAAGCTCAACTTTGACGACAACGCCGAGTTCCGCCAGGAGGAGGTGTTCTCGTGGAGAGACCCCACCCAGGAGGACCCCGATGAGGTTGAGGCTGGCAAGTACGGCTTGAACTTCATCAAGCTCGACGGTAACATTGCCAACATTGTCAACGGTGCCGGTTTGGCCATGGCCACCATGGACATCATCAAGTTGTACGGTGGTAAGCCCGCCAACTTCTTGGACTGCGGTGGTACTGCCACCCCTGCCACCATCGAGAAGGCTTTTGAGTTGATTCTTAGAGAGCCCGCCGTGAACGCCATCTTGGTCAACATTTTCGGTGGTATCGTTCGTTGTGACTACGTTGCCGAGGGTTTGATTGCCGCCTCCAAGAAGTTCGAGTTGGACATCCCCGTTGTTGTTAGATTGCAGGGTACCAACATGGACGCGGCCAAGAAGATGATTGAGGAGTCTGGCCTCAAGTTGTACCCCTTCGAGGACTTGGACCCCGCTGCCGAGAAGGTTGTCTCGTTGGCTCCCCCTAAGAACTAAGCTGGTTACGACTGAATATGTATAATAAAGTGTTATAGAGATTACTTAAACCGCGCAATTGTCTGCCAAGAGTCGATGTATCCGTGTCTGAGCCAAGTCGACTTTGGGTTACCCGTTTGGGATAAAGTAGCAACTGAGACTACATATGCATTGCAGATCGGGAAATAGAGATGCCAGATTTTCCCTTACATGGGGGCACCGAGTGGGGTTGCCAGTCTTTCATCAGTGCCCGGGGCGCGCTAAACTCCTTAGCCAGGCTTATTCCCATAAAATATCACCTGTGTATTATAAATCAATCCCAACACCTGAGTATCCCTGTGTAGCTTCATCGATATCATTTCATCGGATTTGTGGTGGATGGGGTATTGGATGGTCGTTCTCCTTGTGGCAGTATATACACCCACACTTGGCGCAGGTGTAGACTTCTGAACCGCACTGGCAGGTGCCTTGCTTCACTCTGGTTATATCAGAGCAGCTACATTCTTGCGCTCCACAGGCAAACATCTCGAATACCGCTGGAGGAGTGGTTGTTGCTTTATATAGAATTCAAGCACTTCTCGACGCTCACCATGTATTTTAAGTTTCGGAAGGTTTAAACGGCAATAAATCCGGGATAAAAGCAATATTACCAAGGCACCATCACTGTTGCCTGTGTATGGGTTGTGCGGGGCACCACCGTGGCCTCACGTCGGTCGTTTCGGGCATGATCGGCCTAGTCCATTGGCATGTCATGCATTGCAGATATGACGTACATTGTCTCAATTCGATATAATTTCTGTGACCAGTATGATGCAATTGTGTATCGAATAATACGAATTTTAATCATGCTGAAAGGGAGTGCTTATGGCTTTGCTCCTTGTGGTCGACGGTTTTAGGCAGTCACAAACGGGTACCTGACTACAAGCCCCTTTTCCCTCGTGACGGAGCTGACAACGGTCATAGCGTCGTATCTCAGGGTGCGACAGCGTAATCCCGGATTTTCTGGCAATTGCCATGCGGGAGGCGAGAACAATAGAACGTCCAACCGGTGAGTATATGGAATGTCCGGGACGTGACATGGTCGACGCTTGAAAAGTGTCTGGATGTATGATGCGCACGAAGATTACACCCCCTTCCATCGATGCGCATCGTATGGTGACTACCGAAGACCTCAATTGGGAAAGGTCATGGGATTATTGCGGGGGACATGGTCACCTCTATTGTAAACATTGAATGGTTCGATTCGGGTCTCAACGGGGACATGTCTCATGCAGGAGTATTAGATCCCCGATTACGGATCATGTCCGAATAGCCCGGTCGTATCGAGGTCATCTATTGCAGATGGCAGAGTTGTAGCCCAGAAATGGAGTCAATTGTGCCCAAGGTGTGGCGCTTGTCGTTGCTACGTCTAAGCCATGATACGGCCGCCTTCCATGCTACGTACCTGAAATACGCTCGGTAACGGCTTTGTTCGACTGGACAAAGGAGAATTCGGAAACTATGGTTACATGACGACGAGGACCACGGATTTATGTCCGTTCACTACACCGTTCACTACAAGCACCCTGGAGACTTTGGTCTCGTGGTAACGATGGCACCTAGGCATCCGTCCAAATGTCGTCCGTGCTTACAACCACCATGGGGTAGTCCTTGTAAACGGAGTGACAAGCCCAACAATCGAAGAGTCAGGCGCCCTTGGCGCATTGGTCCTTAGTAACACGTTGACCATCCGCGACAAATCGTAGCCTATCCCAACAATTACTCCCAGACCCACTTCGCAACCTGCTCGTGCGGGTTCCTCATGCTCGCCTTCTTTCAGCCAAAGCTTTTTTCAAGACCACGCTGGTGGCGCGCGCGCTACCCAAATCTCTCCAACGCGAAAAGTGTCGCCACCATCAACCCCACCAGCCAATGTTTTTAACGCGAAGTGAATACGACCGGGGTGTGTCCACATTCTCGCCGGAGGGCCGGTTGTTTCAGGTGGAATACTCGCTTGAAGCAATCAAGCTTGGGTCCACCGCCATTGGCATTTGCACTTCTGAGGGAGTGATCTTGGGGGTTGAAAAGCGAGTCACTTCGCCGCTCTTGGAGCACAATTCCATCGAGAAGATTGTGGAGATTGACCACCACATCGGCACTGCCATGTCCGGGTTGACTGCTGACGCCCGGCTGATGATTGACCACGCACGCGTGCTGCTGTTGACCCACAACTTATACTACGACGAGGAGATTGGAGTCGAAGCATTGACACAGCTGGTGTGTGACTTGGCCCTTGGGTTTGGTGAGGGTGCTGGTGGTGAGAAGCGGTTGATGCTGAGACCGTTTGGTGTGGCGTTATTGATTGCGGGAGTTGACAAAGACAAGGGCCCCCAGTTGTACCATGCTGAGCCTCTGGGGACGTTCTACCGCTATGACGCCAAGGCCATTGGCTCCGGGTCCGAAGGTGCGCAGACTGAGTTGCAAAACGAGTACCACAAGTCGCTCACGTTGGCCGAGGCCGAGTTGTTGACGCTCAAGATCTTAAAACAGGTGATGGAGGAGAAGTTGGACTGCAAAAACGCCCAGTTGGCGTCGGTGACCGCCGACGGCGGCTTCCAGATCTACTCGGACGAGAAGACGGAAGAGATCATCCAGAAGTTGGCGGAACAGGCCACCGACGACATGGAGGAATAATGAATATAGCTACGAAATATATTGTCTACCAATGACGTACGAGCTCTACCAGAGAGCCCAGATTGTAACCTATCCAAATACCAGCTCGAGCCGCTCGCAAAACACAAGCACCAGCTTGGTCTCTGACTCGCCGAGTTCTTTGAGGGCATCGATGAAGTCGTTCAAGGTGTCGTTGAACTGCGCCATGTACTCTGTCACCGTGTCGTTGATCTTTTTGTAGCGCGTAGCCGTCGATTGTTCGTCAACCGGCGTGGAGGCATCGAATCGGTCCGGGTAGTTTTCGCAGAACTCAGCGAACAACGTAGGGTTACACATAATGAGCTTGCGCTTGAGCGACGAGAAGTACTGGTTGATGGCATTGATGGTGTCGAACAACGCCTTGAGAATCGTTAGGAATGGACCCTTGGCAATGAACAGATCGTTGACCACGGCGGTGAGGTACTCAGCCAACGCCGCGCCTAAGTTGTCAACCGTGGGGGTTGTGGCCTCGCTGCGGGTGTTCTTAGCAGCCTGGTGCTTATTCTGGTGAATAAGATTGTCGAAGATTGAGTTGGTGGTTTTGTAGTTGCCGAGCTGTTTCAACGGCAGCCCCAGGTGGCCAAACAGGGTGGTGAGGGGAGACAGCGCCTGGGCAGGCACCGCTTCTGTCTTTGCACGCGATTGGATGGTGTCGAGGGTGGCCATTAACTTGGTGTAGTTCGCGTCGATGACGTCGCAGTGGAGGTAGGTCATGAGCTCCAGCAAAAAGATACCGACAGTGCTGTTGAGTACCCGACACCGCTTGATAACCAGTCGCACTTCGTGGACAAAGTCCCGGTGCCGCCACACTGTCAGGTGATGGAGTTCCTGCCACAGCTGCTCGTTATAGCGCTGGAGCCACCGAATCACCATCAACACTTTGAACATAAGCTCGTAGTGGTAACGGAGCTCGCGGTTGATCACCAAGTTCAAGGGGAACGGTACTGGGATTGCAAGGTCCACCAGGGCAATGGCGTAATCGTCCAAATGGTGTTTGTCGTAGTGAGTCACCAGCGACAGCGCTCGCGGAGGCGCCGTCCGTTTCTCAAGGGTGAATTGCATGAAGTTTTCAAAGGTAGCGGGGCTGTCATCGCCAAGAACCTGCTCGGGATCAAACGCCTGTACATCGAGTACCTCGCGGGTCGTTTCGTAGACGTTCGAGTCCGAGAGACTGAACCGCTGGTTACGGGTGACAATGTCGGCTACCAGAACAGCCGGGTGGTCCCAGGTGGGGGTTCCCGGGGAAGGGGCTTCCCGGGCAAATTGGTGGTCGTAATGACTGCGCAAGGATGATACCAGCACCGACGTTTTGTTCTTTTTGAGGTCATGGAATGATTGGTCAAGGAATCGGTCGATGGCAGCGCACTGCTTGAACATGAACCGGTTTTGGAACTCCTCCACCAACTGACGCATGTGATACCCGTCAAACACTAGCCTTAGAAGCAAAAGATTAGCCCTGTGGTACAACATATCGATTTTGAGCTCCAAATCCTCAAGGGCAATCAGGTCAATGGGTACAACATCGTTGGCATCGACGTCGTGGAAGTTGTGAAGACCCGTACACCGCTTGAATACCGTCAAGTACTTGCCGGTGTTGAGGATTTTTTGCTGGATATCGGTCAGAGCTAGTTGGTCAATGACTCCATCACTACGCACGACGAAGAGCTCGCCCCAATACCGCTCGCTTTGGGCATCGAAAAAATCCAGTAGCGGTGTCGGCACCTGTTTTTCCTGGATGAGAAACTCGTCGAACGGGTCGTCAATACTACCTGTAATCAACCAATTGTTGAGCATTTCGACGTAGTCAACGCTGATCGCTACCAACACGTGCGATAAAAACTGCAACAGCGCTGCGTCACCCTTGTAGGTGTTGATCCGCTGCTGGACTATGCGGAGAACAAGACCACCCTTACAACAGGGAAACAGGGTCAGGGCCACGTTGGTATCCACTTTGCCGGTGTACACAAGCAGCTCGCGCACTCGGGTGATGAACTGCGTGAACTGCTGGTCCTCCTGCTGCGTGGCTGCTGCCTGGGCCCGGCGCTCGATGGTTACCTCGTGCACTGCAGTACAGATCTCATACAAGTGGCCCATTTTGTTGGCGATCTCCTGGTTGAGGGTGTTTTCGACAATGTTGAGGGTGAAGTTGGCGTTGTAGGTGAACTGGGACTCGATGTCAACGATGATGTGGTGGTAAAATTCGATGAACTCCAGCACTTGCATACACAACCGCTGGATCACCTTGCCATAGCGAGGGTCGTCGTAGTGGTCCATGAACGCCACAAGCAGCACGTAGAACTTGCCAAAACGCACCAACTTTTTCGTCACCAGCTTGAGCGAGATGTCCAAGTGCTTGGCCGTCTTGAACTCGGGGCCAGCGATCCTCATGTCGATGTCGTCGGGGTTGTACTTTTCGCTAGGACGGATGAAAAATCCCTCGTACCCAAGTAGCACAAACAAAAGGTCCTTCATCACTAACGCCTGCTGCATTTTGAGATCCTGGATCTCTACGAGCAGCGGTTTGGGCATGGTGTTGGTGCCGCGCTGCACCCGCGAACAACTCTGGACCACTGAGGTGTCACTGGTGAGGTACACCACGTCTGGAGTGGGATAATCCATGGATTCCATGGTGTAAACGAAAGGCCAGGGGCGAGAAAGATCGGGCGAGACGGGGAACCTAGTGTAAGTGGTTTTTGTTCTGTTGTGTTTTACGCGTATTTTTGTGTTGTGAGCCCGTGTCACGTACGCGACGCAAAAATCGCCTAATAACGGTAGTCGCTAATCTAGTTGTAAATCTAGTCAAACCACTCGTCGTCGAATGAGCCGGCATCGCTGTGGTTCTCCATTTCTTCGACGAGCTTCTGAGATGCTGCCTCGGCCTCCTCTTTCACCTGGGCGAGCCCGCAAATGTGCTCAAGGTACTCGTTGTCCATGAGACACCGCGAGATAAAATGCCATCCCTGAAGTAGGTAGTGTTCAAGTACTCGAGGCAGGCAGGCCAGGCAGTGCACGTAGGCGGGCGCTTCAAACTTCTTTTGCTCAAACAGCGAGAGGAAGCCCCGGATCTGGTGAGGGACACTGAACAACGCGTCCTCGACCACGCCTTTCTCTTGGCACTCAGGGTGCTGCAAAATCAGCACGAACACTTCAACTGCAAGTGCTGCAGCCATAAGCGCTCCTCCAGGACGAGTCACTGTGCACATTTGATCCAATGTGCGGTCAGACAACGAGTCAGTCGGTGCCACCACGTCGTTACAGTAGTAACACCCTAAACCGTTGGCCAGCAGGCCGTGACGCATCACAAGGTATGAGTCAAACCCAAGAGCAGCATTGATTACCACTTTGTTTAGGTGTTTAGCCATGAGGGTGGGCAACCACCGCAGTTCCCGCGAATCCATAAGCAAAAATACAGCATCGTGCCCTCTGATAAGCTCCTCCAACTGGTGGTAGTTTTCTTCGGTGGCCTCGTGGCCGATCATCGGCACTTGCATCACCACACCCTCGGCATTGACCCCCGGGAAGATCTGTTTGAGCGCTTCCGCGGCTTGGTGAGCTTTCAACGCTCCCTGGCCCTTGTCACTGAAGCAGTCTTTGTAGTTGAACAAAGGTTGGCGTACCGGGTTGGAGTACAGCACCCGCCCGTTGTCCACAAACGTGATGTGACGTACGCCCCAGCCAAGAAGCGCCCGCGCCACGTAGCTGCCAAGGGTGCCCGCCCCTAACAACAACACCTTCTGGCGGTTGATCGCATCCAAATTAATGTCGGGAGCAATCCGCCATTTCATGAGCTTGAGGTTGAGGTCCACCGCCTGGGAGGCAAGCTGTTGAGGATCGATCAACGACCCTAAGTCAGCCACCTTCGCTGCCATTTTGCCCTGTGGGGATCGTTCCCAGCCGATGTACCGAGGATCTCCAGATGGAAGCCGTCGCAATTGGTACTCAGTCAGATCCAGGCGGCGGTAGTTTATGACCGTCACCTCGTCATCTGCGGTAACAAGAAAGTTTTTGAGGAACACCGCGGGGTTTGGGCCAAGACATGCATCCACAAACACCCACTTGTTGGACTCCTCTGAAGTCTCGAACCAGGTTGAGCATCCTTCGGGTAACTCGTAAGCAACCTCTTTGCTGGAGATGATCTCCCACAGTTGCTGGATACACGGTACCGCCATCCACGAGTAAAACTTGTACTTTTTCAAGTCAGCAAAGCAATACAAGTGGAACTGAAGAGGACCGTCATTTTGAGCACCCCACTGCGCGAGAAGCTCTTGTTTGTCGCTCTTCTTAAACTCCTCCAATGTGTTCACCAAATGCAATTGACCCGGTACGTAGATGCTGTTGCCATTGTCTGAAGTTGGCTCATCGAAGCTGTGATAGTCAAGGTTGATGACGGGATAGTTGTTGAATCTGGTGAGCTTGAATGCTGTGGGGTAGTGGCCCCATATCGTTTGTGCAGCCGTATCCAACTTGAACTCCTCAAGTTTGAGGGAAGATAATCGAGTGAAAAACGACGATTCAATAAACAGCTGAAACGGGGTGAACTTAAGGGATTCCGACATGATGGCAACCAGCGCCTGTTAGCTCATGTATGCCATCAAACTTACATGATCGCCCCGGGCTCGTGGCTGGTCACGTGTGTCCCGAACACTTAGCCGATAAAATATAGTAATTATGACAAGCGGTTTATGGCCCCACAACTCCTCAACATCTAACTTTTGTTTCGCCGTGAGCCATGAAGTCGGTTCTCTTTCCTAATTGAGCATTCAAAGGTACACTCACAATTTGATCAGCAATTTGCTTAGACATGAAATGTAAGTATATCCTGGAGTCGAAATTACCCGATTCAGACCGTAAAGTGGCTCCCACTTGGTTGCAAAATGCCAGAACGGTACACCAAAGAAGCACCACAGTTCAGTTATAAAAGCACCAACAATCGTGTTGAAAGGACCATCAATCACCCATTATGAAGTTCTCTTTTGCCATTATCGCTGCTGCCACCGCTGTTTCTGCCGTTGACATTGCCTTTTCCCATGTCCTCCAGGAAGGTCAGGTTGCCTACCGCGCCAAAAACGAACAAGGTCAGAACTCTGTCGTCATTTTGGAGGCGCCTGAAGAGTCTGACGAGAAAGCCAAGCGCTGGCACTGGTTGGACTGGAGAATGTTTGAGCCCATCTGCTAGCTGGTGCATTCCCCAGAATTTAAAAAAATTTACAAATATACAAAAACATGAAACAATATGTAGATCTCTTTCAAACCCTACAGCACTTAGGGTTTTCAATCAGATATTAAGGCTACAAGTAAGTTCCGAATGCCGTATATTACAAATTAGTTAGATCTCTTCCAAGTACCCTTGCTGGATCAATCTCTCCACGTCATTACGACGCACATAAAACTGACTGTCCTTGATCAAATTAAACAGCCCATACTCCGTTTGCACCTCACCCCCGTCTTGCAATACTCTGACGTCTATGAAAATGCTGGTTGGAGGAGCCAAGTCACCTGAAAGATCTAAGTCGGGATATACTGACTTGTAGTTCATCACAAGCTCCTGGTATCCCCGGAAGTAATCCTGTTCAGCGTGCAGAAGGTTCTCCATCAGGCGGGAACTGCCAGAGTTACCGCCCCACACCTCCTCGTCAATTTTGCTTACTCGAGCACGTTCGTACCCAAGAAGACACCGTTTGTTCCGACGCATGCATAAATGAGTAATGAAGGCTTTGCACTGGTCTACCTTGGACAGTGAGTTGAGTTGGGCAAGGTACATTTCGTCTTGGTTAAGCGCATCGATCTCCTGGATTACCTCCGCCACGAGGTCAGCCTGGTAAATAGGAAGACCTGGTAGGTTCTGTGATCGCTTAGCATCTAGGATGAGCTTGTTAGCGAGGTCTCCGTACATACTTGTGGTTCAGCGCAGCCAAGGCAACCAAGCTGATTTCAGTATATACAAACGCGTAAATGATGCGGCGCGATTTCAGACGTGTCTGGCATCAATGTCAGACGACCACAAAAAAGGTTTTCCGGAAACCAAAGTAGCGGGATACTGTATGGTGTAATTTCATTGATAGGTCAGCTGTGTCATTGCTGACTTCATCAATTGCCCGATTCGTGGGGTTACCCCCTGGATCAACGCTCAAATGCGACCGCACAAAGTCACTGACAGATAAAGTTCCTTAATATGCCTATCAGATATATCAAGGGAGATTTGTTGGGACACGTGGCCAAGCTTCCCGCCAAAGCCATCTACGCCCATGCTTGCAACCCGCGTGGGGCGTGGGGAGCAGGTGTAGCTGTCGCCTTCAAGAAGTCATTCCCCGACGCATACCCCAAGCACCAGACCCATTGTCGTAATGCTAAGATTGATGACCTTCTTGGGTCGGCCCAGGTGATTGAGAGTGTTCACAAAGGAACCGGTGCCCCATCAATTGTAGTCTGTTTGTTCACTAGCGACTACCAAACCAAGTTCCGCCCTGAGCAGGTAGCTGAGTTCACTGACGAGTCGCTCGCAGCATTGGCTCGCGAGGCTGATCTCCTTGAGGACGGCGAAAAGACCGAGGATGGTAAAATCATTATTAATCTTCCATTGATTAATGCCGGACTTTTTGGCGTGCCGTGGGAGCTCACGGAAGCAGCGCTCAGAAAACACACGGACACGTTTGCCTTCAACGTATACGTGCTTGAGTTGTTACCGGGGATGGAAGACAAATAATATTCATGTATTAGACTGATGTCCCTACAATTTATAATCTCTGTTTGTATTCGAGGATAGTAATCACTTCGACAAGGTCTTGGCGGTCTCCCCCGTCTTCTCAAACCGGTCACGAGCATCCAAAGGACCACGCTGCAACATGGCCATGTGCGCGGCAGCGTAGGCAGGCTTGTCGTGGATGGGAGGGTTCTGAGAGTTAACAACGCGGAAGTAGTTCTCGTAGATGTTACCGTCATAATTACCGATGGGAGCGTTGATCACCATATCGGGCAACTGGAACGAGTCAGTGTAGTTGATGACATGAGGACGGATCTCCGAGGCAAGCTTGGGCAACACCTTGGCGTTCACCTCAGCAAAAACATCGGGCGACACCAAGTGGTAGGTCAAGAACAAGGTGGACACCTGCTGCAAAACCCAAGCGGCAGCGTAGTTCTTGCCCATCAACTCCAAGTAAGGAACGACTGACTTGTCGTCATGGGTCGACACACGGTGCTCAAACTCGCCAATCAAGTAGTGGTGAGCTCTCAACCGGGTGATCAACACCAACTCGGACCCCACAGTGTCAAAGTTACCGCCGTTCTCCTCAACAAGTTGCAAGGTGTGGTGGCACATGCGAATGATACCCACCTCAAGGGCACGCAAGAACGACTTGAGGTTCAACACATCGTCAGCAGAAGTCAAAACGGGCTTCTTCCAGTTGTCACCAGTCCACGACTTGGAGTCGTTCAAAAAGGCAATCGAGGTCTTGTTGACCTTGCCCTTCTGCACAGCAGCGGCCTGACGCAAAATGGCCTTACCAACGTGGACACCGAGGATGTTGTTGTCACCCTCCCAGGTGGTCTGCACCGACCAGTCGGTGAAGGCCTTACCGAATCCGTTGTAGCCAGAGTAACCGTGACCACCACAGGCCTGGCGACACTCGTCAATACACCACGAGGTCATCCAGGTCAAGTTCAGCTTCATGGAACCTGAGTCAATGAACAACTGCTTCAAGTCGTTGATCGACTTGCCCAACGCAGGCATGTTGCCCTCGGCAACAGCCTTGTCGATGTTGTTCATAATGTCCTTAATAACCTGGGCAATCTTGACCATGGCAGCCGAGGCAACGTAGGCAGCAGACAAGAAGGGGAAAAGACGGCGCTGGTGCAACGAGTAGTCGATAATCTGCATTTCTTCACCGGAGTGACCATGTTTAGGGAATTGACGACGACCCACGGCGTAACGCAAGGCAATGGTGGTTATACGAGCCATCATTCTGTAGGAGTCGGCAATCATACCAACACGACCGCCAAGCAAAGCGGAGTACGACAACTGCTCCAACGGAGGCAAGGTCACCTCACCCTCTCTGGAGACCTTACAGAACTTCTGCAACATGAAGAAACGGGGAATACGAACATGCGAGAACTGGATCCAACCGTTGTCAATACCGTCACGGCCCATCTTGGCACCAATGTCACCAACGGTAACACCAGGGCACAAGTTGAACTGCGAGTCTCTCAACGGCACAACGAAAACCTTAACACCGTAGTCCTTACCTTTGACAACAAGACGAGCGTAGACGGCACAGTGGGTGGCCGAGTGAGCAGCGCCACCAATCCACCACTTCGAAGCACCGATGTGGGGAGTGTCAATAATGAACTCGTCGGTCTTTTCGTCAAAAGTGGCAGTGGTCTCAAGGCCAGGCACGTTAGAACCGTGGGCCAACTCGGTCATACCGAAACAACCGTAAATGCCGGAGATAACATCAGACTTGCCGTCAACCCAGTACTTGTATTGCTCAAAAGTACCGTTACCACGGATAGCAGGCACCCACAACTTGAGGTGGACACCCATACGGGTAGACACCTGAGGGTCCATTAACCCAATCACCGACAAACGCGTGGTGAAGTTGAGGAGACCGTCGGACTCGATGTAACGAGTAGCCCGGTCGATCTTACGAGCAGTCATCTCACGCTGCTCCTCCTTGGTCTGGTCGTAGGTAGCGGGGGACACCGCTAACACAGGATCGCGCTCCAACTGCTCGAGAATCTCGGCAACCTGCTCCGACTTCTCACGCAGGCCCTCAAGGAACCAGTTCATTTTAACGGGGTCCCACGCGGCGTTAGCACGCTCCCGCTGGATGAGCGACAGCGGGTCGGGAGCACCCTGGTAGTTGACTTTGTTGGTGATTCTAACCATGTTTCCTACTGTCTATTTGGATTTCCCTGGCCTTTTATAGTTTTGCATGTGTAAATTAATGTGGGGTATTTTATCACCGCCCCTCACTCCGCAATAGGAAAAACACGGACCGAACGAACAAAGAGCCAATCGCGTACAAAACGTGGTATCCGGGCTTAGGCCTATCACGTCGTGTGTCCATGTGGTTTCCGTCGGACGACACTTCACCCCACACGAACCTGCTTTCCCCACATTAGTCTACATGATCACTGCACGTCTTACCTGCACCGGCGATTCAAACGATGTCGGCCTTTGTGGAACTCGCCAAGGCCAGCAAAGCAACGACAGATGTAACTATAAGTAGTACACCAGCAACGATGGTTTTTGGCAGGTGTAATCCCGGTTGGCAAGAGCTAAGAGCCGAGACACCCCATGTGATTGTTTTGGACCAGGGCTGCAAACTGATCGGTTCAACCTGTCGCCGACTTGATCTAAACGTCTGCAGCTATCGGCATCCTGGGAACGCCATCGAGGCATCAGTGATTAGGTGGAAGGTCAATCATAAATAATCAATTGTAATATATCACGTTAAATAAATCATAAATTATCTCGACAAGGTCTTAGCGGTCTCGCCGGTCTTCTCGAAACGGTCACGAGCGTCCAACTCACCTCTGGCCAACATGGCCTCCAAGGCAGCAGAGTAGGGAGCCTTCGTCTGGAACGGAGGGTTCTGAGCCTTGACGGTGTCAAAGTAGTTGTCGTAAATGTTACCGTCGTACTTACCGATGGCGGCGTTGAGGATCATGTCGGACTGCTGGAAGGAGTCAGTGTAGTTGATGATGTGAGGACGGATCTCCTTCGAGATGCGAGGCAACACCTTGGAGGTAACCTCAGAGTACACCTTGGGGGAGATCAACGAGTGCGACAAGAACAACGAAGAGCACTGCTGCAAGACGAAGCCGGCAGCGTAGTACTGACCCTGCAACTTCAAGTAAGGGACAACAGACTTGTCGTCGTGGGAGTCTACACGTCTGATGAACTCTTCAATCAAGTACTGGTAAGCCCACAAACGGGTGCAACCAATCAACTCGGCACCAACGTCGTTAAGACCGGTACCGTTGGCCTTCATGTCGTCAATGGTGGCAGCAGCAGAACGGATGACACCAACCTGGACAGCCTTCAAGAACTTCTTCAAGTCAGTGACATCCTCAGCGGAGTTGAGGATGTACTTGTCAGCGTTGGCGCCAGTGACGTCCTTAGCCTGGTTGAGGTACGAAGCGTCACCCTTGAAGGTCTTACCCTTCAAGGCACCACCAACGTTCTTGAGGATGGAACGACCAGCGGTGACACCCAACATGTTGTTGTCACCCTCCCAAGTGCACTGCACCGACCAGTCAGAGAAAGCCTTGCCGAAGGCGTTGTACGAAGAGTAACCGTGGCCACCGCAAGCCTGTCTGCACTCGTCGATGCAGGCGGAAGCAGTCCAGGTCAAGTTCAGCTTCAACGCAGCCGAGTCCACGAACAAGCCCTTGAGGGTGTTGATGGAGGCGCCCAAGGACTTGAGATCGTTCTTCTCAACAGCAATCTCGATGTCCTCCATGATCTGGTACATGGTGTTAGCGAGCTTGTACATACCAGCGGAAGCAACGTAGGCCACCGACAAGTAGGGGAAGAGACGGCGCTGGTGCAAAGCGTAGTCAATGATCTGCAACTCCTCGCCCTCTTCGCCGTCCTTGGGGAACTGGGTACGACCAACAGCATAACGCAAGGCAATGGTGGTCATCTTGGCGATCATACGGTAAGAGTCAACAACCATACCAACACGGCCACCGAGCAAGGCAGAGTACGACAACTGCTCCAAAGGAGGCAAGGTCACCTCACCGTCGCGAGAAACCTTGGCGAACTTCTGCAACATGAAGAAACGGGGGACCCGAACGTGCGAGAACTGGATCCAACCGTTGTCAATACCGTCACGGCCCATCTTGGCACCAATGTCACCAACGGTAACACCAGGGCACAAGTTGTGGTGAGCGTCTCTCAACGGCACAGTGAAGACCTTGACACCGTAGTCCTGGCCCTTAACAATAAGACGGGCGTAGACGGCACAGTGGGTGGCAGAGTGGGCAGCACCACCAATCCACCACTTGGTAGCACCAATGTGGGGGGTGTTGATGACAAACTCGTCGGTCTCCTGGTCAAAGGTGGCAGTGGTCTCGATGCCGGGGACGTTAGACCCGTGGGCCAATTCGGTCATACCGAAACAACCGTAGATCTTGGTGATGACATCGGACTTGTTCTTAACCCAGTAGTTGTACTGCTCCTTGGTACCGTTACCACGGATAGCAGGGATCCACAACTTAAGGTGGACAGCGGGACGGGTCACAGACTGGGGGTCCATGACACCAATCATCGACAAACGAGCGTCAGTCTTCTTCTCAGAGTCGATCTCGAGGTAGCGAGTCAATCTGCTGATCTTAAGAGCGGTGACCTCACGCTGCTGCTCCTTGGTCTGGTCGTAAGTAGCAGGCGAGGTGGCCATGATGGGGTCACGGTCCAACTGCTCGGTGATCTCAGCAATCATCTCAGAGTTCTCCTTGCTCGACTCCAAGAAGTAGTTCATCTTGACGGGGTCCCAGGCAGCGTTAGCACGCTCCTTGGCGATAAGACCCGCGGGGTTCTGCGCGGGTGTGTAGTCAACTTTGCTAGTAACTCTCACCATAATGGTTTGAAATTTGTTGTTCGTAATGGGTTTCAGCTAGGGTATTTAAAGGGTGAATGTGGGGTCGCATTGCGGGATAATTTTCGGGGCTCATAACAGCCGAGGAAGTGAAAACTGGGGAAAGTGGTCTGACCAGGGCATGGTGTGATGTGAATCCGCTCGGATAAATCAAGCGGGGAGCACATGTGCTGCTAGATTTTCTGGGGTGCCGAACTGCCGCTGTCGCCGTTTCAACGTGGTTCCAGCGTTGGAAGATTGCCTACAAGGGTACTGCATTGCCGACTTTGTACCGAGGCTTTCAGGGCGCAGAAAGCTGCAACGTTTTGCAGCAGATACACAGAACGGAGGGGCAACCTGAGCTCGGTACATCTGATATCCGCCAGGGGCATGTGCTTTACAACATGGGTTGATTCATAGTCTACGGAGTTCGAAATCGAACCATTTTCCTGCGTACACGAATAGCGGGGACGCTGTGTCGGGTTGCGAGTCCGAGGTTGTTAGCGGATAGTCACCAGAAAAAAGACGTTGAAACGTTGAAAACCACGGCCCAAAGGCGACAATACTTTTTTTTGCATGCGTGGCATTTACGTCGCAAACTAACATCCGGGGTATATGTGAATTGCGGGGTTACGTAACATTTAGTCACGGCGATGATTACAACTAATGACCGCGGACTTACCATGGACCGTTTTGTGGTTTGAGCAGCGGCCTCGGTAAAGTCGTACGCTATTAAAGTAGCCGGAGCGGGGTTCCGAACTAACGCCACTAACTGGAACGATAGGCCGATATGAGGGGTAACGATCTAGACTACGATCATCACGCATAGATTTCGCTTCGATTTTGGTAACCGCCGAGGTAGTGTCTGAAAGTCCATCCTTCGACACATATTGTGGCGAGTGTCCGGCATGGTCAAAAATAGCCCAGAATGTTGAGCTTAGCGGTTATTTAAAAGAAGGCTGATGGCCCCAGATGATCATCTTTGGTTTATGTCATGGAGGAGCCGCGTAGATATTGAATTTTGATGGATGTCACCCCACATTCTGGTTAGCGCTATGACAGAATTTCTCACCACCCCATTACCACGAGGCTCGTACTTCGGTGTACGGCTTTACCGCACCTTCAACGTCGCGTATAATCATGGTCGCGATATAAGTGAAGTGAAGACGACCAAATACGCAACTGGTTACCAAATTAGGTGACCTCATACCTAATGGAGAGTTCCCACCGATCGTACATATGAAGATTTCATCAATACGGTGCATTTGTACTAATTTCGCTCACGGTGGGTGCGCACTACGTATTACAGAGTGACTTCCCTAACAAATACTACTGAGAACAATACGAAGAACCACCCCTGAAAATTTCCTTGCGACATTCTCTCACTTTTTGGATTAACCCTTAGTCCGGTCGAAATCCATTCTCCGCATCCCCCTCATTTTCGGGCTAACCTTTGCAGAAAAAGACTCGTGAAAGCGCAATTCAAGTCGCTATTGTGTAGAGCCGGCGGATTGTTCAAATGGCGGCAGTATCACTAATGTATAGCCACCACATGGCTGATATCACGCTTACCTACGCGATGTTGGCACAATACGAGCCTATATTTTATGTTAACCCCGTATACTGCACGGAACTAATGCTCCGAGCGACGCCAAGCTTTCATTCTCCTATTCAAAAAGCTTGTGGCGCAGGCTAAGACCTAACAAGGATATGACCCCTATAGTGGTTACGACCATTCCCCTCTTGTTCTTAACATCGGTCTTCGGGCCGGCCGGCAAGGTTGCGGAATCATGTCCGATTGAAGGTGCGCCTAGCGCATACGTCAAGTTGAACTTCGATCGGCTGTCAAATGGCCGATCCGTTAGCCGGTCTCCACCGAGGAGCCCCGCTGCCAAGCCAAATAAAGTTGCAAACTTGGGGCAGAGTAATCTAGCGGATACGAGCCTCCGCCCCCATGCACGTTTAGCCAAGGTTTACGGGCTCGGAAAAATAATTGAGGAGTCGTATGGAGACGATAGGGGTAAAAGGACCATAAATGTGGTGTCGTTATTCGTAATACTCTATAAATCATAACCATAAACATAATCGTCGTTCCCATGCCCCGTCCTAAAACACATTTGTTATCAGGTGGATAGCGTTGCTACGGTGGTGGTGCAGCACGTTGCATCTCGCATTTCCGAGTATCTCGCGGGTAGGCTCCTTGGGGTTTGCGGGGGCAGCGACGTCATACAACACCTCAGCAAGCTCCTCTTCCGAGTCGCTGCTTGAGTGGCAACGCACTAGTAAAGGCAATTCACTAGCCACTTCATTTTCATCTTCCTCATGCACCGTGCCCAACGCGTCAACCAGCATCGAGCCTGAACGCGCGGAATAGGGGTAGTGGTAGTCCGAGGCCGCAGAAAGCATGCGGGTTAATTCATCAGACGCGAGGTCACCATCGTCGCTCAACTCCTCGTCAGACTCTGAGTCGTAGTCTGAGGAGGTGTAGTAGATATCATCATCTTCGTCGTCGTCGTCGCTCTCAATTTCGTAGGTTAAGATTTCGGTGTGGTCGCGAGAGGGGGGCTGTGCGTCAAACACCACCGTCTTAGTTTCGTGGGTCACTGCCGGAGTGTCCTCACGGGCGGCTTGCGCCTCGGCGATGGTGTCCATCAAGTTGTCCAACATGTTGGCTTGGACAACTAACCGAGACAACGGTGTGTGGGGAGCACTGGCGTCTCTGGTGAGCTTCAGTCTTACCCGCAGGGCAAGAATATACGTTTGTGCAAAGGACATAGACATGGTGGTATGGTGGACAGGATGGTGGCGGTGGTGAACAATTGCGGAGACACCCTGCATTTATATATATTCAGGCACCATCTGTACCGTTGCCCGGACTAAGAAGCTTGGTAATCGCAGAATATTTTTTATGCACGCTTGGGTCCATCGGGCCAGGATTTGTCAACGTGCCGGCGGCGTGGCCTGAGGAGGGTATAAAATTGTCTCAGTAGTGCAGGGGGCTCCGTGGGGGTTCCCGAGGCGATAAAACTACCGGTGGTAGCCTCGCTCGTTTACGCTTCCCTCTTTTCTTGCCTCGGAGCACTTCCGGGAACCGAGATATTATTTGCGAACGTATTCCGCTGACTCAATTTTACAAATGCCTCATTTTACGGAAATGGCCCAAAAGGGAACGCACCGCACAACGGGCCGAACATTCGAATCTGCATCCCCCACAGGTCACAGAGGTCGCGACCTACGTCGGAGCAAACGGCTGTCCGCTTCCGCCGTGGCTACGGGCCGACGAGACCGTGGTCCAAATCGCTAATCGTAGGAAACGGAAATTACGGGCCGTCACCTCCGCGCAGATCACGTTGGCGGTGACCAAGGCCTGAGAACGGAGTTAATTCGGAACCGACGCAGCCGCTCCGCTAAGGAGCCTACGCTCTTTGCGAGAGAGAGAGAATGCTGTGTACAAAATGCTCTGAAGGAGGCTGGAGAGGGCTTGGCTGTCTTGGCTCTCTCGGCAATCAAAGCCAAGGTCGGTTGCACTCACTGCCCCGGCCAAGGCCGGTTACGGCCATCCACGCTTGCTCTTTCCGTTACTAAAATCATCTGACTAAGGACATTGGTAATGTTGAGGTGGTTTTGTACGACGTCTCGGGCTACGGTATCCTCCGGGGTATGTTCTTTACATGGATTCGCGATCGAGGACACAGATACTTGTCAGGGTTCTAAATGCAATACCGATTCCCAACAATCCGGAACTCCACAGTGGTTTTAGAACGGGTGGGAACGAACGACCTCTGTTGTCCCGTAGTAGGTGAATTAAATCGCTCGGCAGCTTTCTTGCAGTAAGGACGCACAGTGAAGTGCGTCTGCACGGAAAGAGTAGAGCAACGGGGCACAAAAGTAAAAGCTTCACAAGGCTTGACCAACCGAGAGCGTTGTTGGGTATAGCCCGGTAAGCTGGTGAGGCGTTGCCTGATTCACTGCAGGTGTTTTGGCGATCGACGATCTTATGACTACGAGACGAATCGTGATCTTGACGTACGAATGCACGCACGCCCGAGGTAAAGCCGCAATGCGGCAGTTTCATGAGTCCATTTACAACCACGCGGGTACCACTCAAACCCCTGCGGGATATTTGCATCGCTTTTCATTCCGTCACCCTGCAGCTGCAGATTGTTAATGGCTAATGAGATTTGCGAGATTTGACACTACAAGACGACAGAAAGATTACGAGCGATATCCGCTGATGGCAGGTGAAACGAGCAGTGACAGTGAAGCATTAAACATGTCAGAACCACACCTGACGGTATACCAGGACTATTACTGCCCCCACTCACGCCAGAATTATCCGTAGTTAAAACTTTTGTCGTTTCACAATCCTGAAACCGTGGTTATAGCAGCGGCATAAATCATCGGCCAAGCCAAGCGTTGTGTGCTCTGAAACGACTACGTAAAGGTCACGGGCTTTGCTCGGAACCCAATTTCACCTTAACTTCAAATAGTCCATATTAAACCCGTGCTGCACCTACTTCCTGGCGCAACCACCCGGAAGTTTCAAGTACCTACAACGTCCTCGTTGGGGCTACAAAGGTTTCCGTAATCCTATAGTACATTAAATTATCTACTAAATTGTTTAGTCGAACAAGCCGAACCCCATGTCGTCGTCAGACTCCTCAGCGGCCTCCTCCTCAGCCTCAGCGGGAGCATCCTCAGTGGCAGCGGCACCAGCAGCGGGGGCGGCACCAGCGGCGGGACCAGCAGTGGAGAAAGCGGCAAGGATCTCCTTCAAGTCCTTACCCTCCAAAGCCTTGGCGAAAACGTTGGCCCAGATGTCGTCAACGGTGGCACCAGCGGCCTTGGTGACGGTCAACAAGTTGTCAGCGGTGATCTCAACACCGGCATCAGCCAAAATCAAAGCGGCGTACGAAACGGAAGCCTCGGCAGACATGGTTTATTGTATATATGCTTCGTAGTGAAAAAAAATCAATCACTCGTAGTGGGCGCGCACGCTAGGGTTGACAAGCCCTAAGGTCACGTGTTTAAGATTTTGGTTAAATTTTGAGGGAATACAAGCACCAGTGAGTAATAGAAGAGGTACATGTGGACGTTGAAAGTTGTAAGAGGTTATTCTATGCTTTGCAAAGCTGATTTCAGGCTTTTAGTGCACATTTTCGGTAAAAATCCATGGCATGGGTGTTGATGGAAACGAAATGCTTTATGCGGCTGCGATTGAAAAATGCAATTTGACGGGGCGAAGACACTAACGATTGTAGAATCCAAACCCATTGATCAATTCGAAAATTACTAGTTTGGTATTTCCTCTGGTTTACAAAAGACTGGAATTCGTTTACGTTCCTTTTTGGCAACGCTTGAACTAAACCTAGAGGGCAAATTCCAATTTGGAGCCATAATTTTATGAGCATACTCTCTAGGTTGTGATGTGAATTACCCAAGCTTGACGATACTAGGCTCCTCGATGTCAACAAGTGCCTCTTACACCTCTTACCATTCAATCAATTCCACTGATTTACATATTTACAAGATTAGCCTCAATTGTAATTAAACGAATTTGGCGAGGTTGGACAACCAGGTTCTGTACTCGTTCTCCTCCTTGAACTCGGAGAAGGCAACAATGAAGTCGGCCAACTCGTCGTCCAAGCCCTTGGCGGCCAAGTAGTTCTCGAACTCAACCTGCAAGGACTCGTCCAAGTCAGAGAAACGGGGTCCCTGGTACTTAACCTTGTCAATGAACTCGTTCTTGGCCAAAATCTGGTCCTTCAAGAACAGCTGTACGTCGTTTTGGTAGTTGACAAAGTCGATCATGAACGAGTTCTCGGTGTTCTGCAAGAACAAGTTGATGAACAACCCGTCGTTCTGCGAAGGCTTCTCCACCAACACCTTAATGTTGCACAACAACGAATCCAACGAGTCGGCCTGGGCGTCAAAGTCGTCCTCAAAAGCCTGCTCTCCCTCGGCGGTCTGGCCCATGGGAATGTCGGTAACCTCGTCAATGTCGAAGAAGATACGGATAGTCTCGTCGCCCTTCTCCTTCACCAACTGGACGTTCAGAGTGCCCTCGGTGGCAATCACCTGGTAGCCGTTAGACTCAATGAACTCGGAGTAAGCAGGCTCCAACTCGTTGGGGATAGCGCTGGAGATCTTGAGCTCCGACTTGAGCACCTCCTTTAAGTTGGCGGCAGCGTTGAAACGAGCGGGGGTGGCAACGAACAGACGCTGGGCGGGGCGCACCAATTGGATAGCGCTGCGTCTGGCCACAGCCGACGACATCCGGATCATCTGGGAGAACATGGTGTGAGTGGGTTTGGTTAGGGATAACGAAAAAGGGGGTTTGCAGCAAGAGATGAGGTGTGCGACAAAACGTGCGATGCAGGTCGTGCAGCCAATTTGCAGCCAGTGGCGACAAGCGCGGGATTTAGTGGGGTATACGAAGGGTCAATTGGGCCCGGAGAGTGGTTAGCAGCGGTGATGGCGGGTTCGGGTGTGTATCCGGGTAAAGATTTTTGGGTAACTTCCCGGTTTCTAGCTTCCGAAAGGTCAAATGCGAGGCGTCCCGGGAGTGGAGGTCTAGATCAGCGCAGCTCAGCCGGGCTTCTCGACATGCACTACGGATTTGCGTTCAGAGAAACAAAATGGGTGGATCTTTTGGGGCTACCACGCAAATGGGTTGACCTAGGTCTAGAACTTTAATGTACAAGTTGGAAGAGGTGTGTCTCGCCTTGCCCACATCCCTGTTCACACTAGATTCAAGCAACCTCGTGATTTGCCTTTCCTTCCGAAGCACTACGTATCCATTTAAAGGGTATTCATTTATTAGGTATTAGGGGAAATGCAAGAGAACAGTTTATTCAAGGGTGTGGAAGTACTCCTGGACAAATGCCAGCAGCCGGCGATAACGACGCTCTTGGTACTTCTCGTAGATGGCTCGATGGTGCTGCTCAGGATGACGGCAGCAGTTGATCAATACCTCGGCCAATGGACGCAACTGCGTCTCGGTGTAGCCCAGGTAGAACACGTGCAATTCGGTCCAGGCCCCCTTGTTAAGCAACCGGCGGGCCAAGTAGTGGGCGCCGGCGGCAAGCCACAGCGGTGGCAGGGCCACGAACCGCAGATCGACAATGGTAATTTCCAAAAAGTATTTGGCGAGGGTGCGAGTTTCATAGTCATAATCGTCGGCTTTGGAGGTGCGGCGCAAAAACAGCATTGGGCCGGGCCACCCCATGTCAAAGTCAAGCACGCCGATCATGAACCGCTCAGCCTTGAGGAACTCGTCGATCAGGTACGCGTTGTCTGCCATGTACGCCACCTCCTGGACTGTGGGGCAGTTGATTTCCTCGTACTTGGCAGCAATGAAGAGAGCCACCGCCCCCACCAACTGGAATCGCAGCAACAGCACTTTGCGGTGCAGCAAAAACCGGTCGATGTAGTTGACGGTGAGGTAGAGCGTTTCGGGTAAGAGATTGAACCGCAGGTGCACCTGCACCACCCAGTCGATCAACACCCGCCGCATGTCCCACTTGAGCTCGTCCTGGTTGTCCATGTAGTTGCCGTCGGGGGCCAACCGCGTCTCAAGCGCGCGCATGTAGTTGAAGATTTCGGGGGCGTACTCGGCCACCATGGTCACGTCAAACGTGTCCTCGTCAGCCTCGTCAAGGGTGGTGCGCAGGTGTTTCTGCATCACGTATTGCAACTCGTCGAAGATGGCGCGGTCCCACTTGGGTTCCATGGGCCGGTGCACCGGGGGTGCAAGAGGCGCGGCCTGGGGTGGCGTCTTTACCTCTTCTTCTTCGTCGTCATCGTCGTCAATGTGCTCGTGATATGTTTGATGGTGCGGGGGGTGGTTTTCCACATCCTCGTGGTCGTAGTCGCTGTTGTTAATGAACTCGTGCACGTCCAGGGTGGGGGGATTGGACTCGGTCAACTCTGCATCCACATTGAGCTCGTCAAAGTGAGTGCGGATGTCTTCCAGCACAGGGGCCTCGTCCTCGTCGTCCTCAGCAATGTCGCCGGCACGTGGGTCAAGGCGCGGTTTCTTGAATTGGCTGGCGCCATAAACGGGGATCTTCGTTTTCTTAAGCGGCAATGCCAGAGGCGCCGAGGCCAGCACCGACTTCTTCTGCGCAGTCACATCAGAGAGCACCTCGCGTGACAGCAGCAGCGGAAGCAGTTGTTTGGACTTGTGGCCCGGCGCATTCGTGTTCTCATCATGGACGGGGGCCACAGGCGCTGTGGCGGTTTGGTAATTTCTCATGATGGATCAGGGTTAATCGGAAATGAGGGGACGGGTAAAAACGGTTTGTTTGTGGTTGGAGGAGTAGCGAACGACAATAGTTGGAAAGAATGGAAATAGTTAAACGATAGGAAAGGGTCGGATAGATTGAACGGAGGGAGTCCTGGGAACCGTTGCTGGAGTCGGGCAGTCTTCAAAAAAAGATATCCACTTTAGTCTTTTGACAAAGGGAAATGGGGATGAAAAAATGTCAACACTAGCAGAGCCAAGTCAACGGGAGAGATAAGAACTATCTTTTTTTGAAGCAACCACGAAGGGAACTGTTTGGCAACGAAAGGGTGACAACTGGGGTAAGAGTACGAAGGAAAAAAAAAACACAAGGCAGTGTACCGACGTGATATGTAGGTCCTCAAAGTTTATCGCAGCTCGCAAGGGGGAACCTGTTATTTGGGGTGCGCGCCGCGGTTGTCGCGCGAAGATGACACGCGAATACACCAAGGGTACCCGACGCTTGTGAGAAAGCCAATGATAGCAAAAAAGCGAGCGGTTGTCGAGTAGACCTTCGAGCATTCGTTGGGTTTGCCTGTCCCCTTACCCTAAGCTCGCAGGCCACAGCAACGCGCGGTGCATCCAATCAGGTCGTGTACGCGTTTTGATGTAAACAAACAAGAGGAAACGAGGCGGGAACCGGCATACGGGCGATTCAAGAACATACGACATCAGAACGGGGAGATCGCCATCGCAATCATCGGGGTTCGATTACGGGGGTTTCGTTGTCGTTACTTTTGTGGGGTCGAGACGTGGTTGGCGTGACCGTGGTGACCCTTTTGCAGGTATACCCCACGCGTGGTGCTGATGAACACCCCAAAGGGGAAACTGGCAAGAGGGAGCGATCCAGGGTCGCAATTTACAATAGTGTGGAATAAGAGTTTTGAGGCGGCGGGGGGGGAAGTTGCGCAAATGAGAGGTGGGGTGCAGGGCTTCGGCTATAGTTGAGCAAACGCATGGCAATCATTCGGGCCGGGTCTAACCTTAGTTAGCCATGCCGGGATAACGTCATCCGTGCTCGGGGTCCTCAGCAATGCTTGGCGTGTCCAGTAGCTTTTATGTTTATTTTTGTACTTTCGGTTGGCTCACAAAGTACGAGAAGAGGGGCTAAGCCCCCGTCGCGATATCTTGTGAAATATTGTCAGTGTCTTGTAGGCAGCCGCTCGCCGGAGACGGAGAGGTACCGCCGACAACTGAGATGTGGGTACGGTAGCGCTTTTCTCAACCTGGCAATCCATCCAGGTGTGGAGCCGTGCGTCACAAAATTTTCGCGTGCATGCCCCAAAAAGGTTGGAATCAACAATAGCGCTATCTGCGAGTGACGGGGTGCTTGCTGCTATTATTATAATACGTGCATTAATCATAAGTCATTAAGGGTGGTGTTATCAGCACCGTGGGCAAATCAGGCGGGGATTTTATCCGTCGTTCCCGATTAGCATGTCTATAACTTTCGTATCTACTCAGGCTCTGGCCAGCAGCTCCTGAGACGTGGTGGCTCACCACTCCATGTCGATGGCGGAACAATCAATGTCGTCGAGCGGCACTTCGACGGGATAAGCCTGGACAAACATGTGCCCGTTCCATTGGAACGCGGGATCAAACATTGGTACCGGGTTCTGAATGGGTTTGCGATCAGGGGAGTCACACGTCGGCGGTGTGCTATAGCTGTAGGATGTGGGGGTGTCGTAGTTGACGGAAAAGACACTGTTGGGAGAGTTCATCGTTTTGCGGTTGGCCTGACGGGGGCTGTCGACGCTTTATATCCTCATGGTAAGGATCGCAACTGTCAGTACTGCAGTATTACTATAGCAATATTTTTGACGCAAGATGCAAACTGAAATTGGCCAACCTTTGCGCTCAGTATTGTGCAAACCGTAAATAATACCAGCATACCAGCCACAGGTAGTTCTATGCATTGTCAGCGGGCATATGGGTGGAATGGAATGTACTTCCAGGCGTCATTACTTACAGGTGCCTCGTCAGGGTGTTCTTCCACTACATGTTGCGCCCCCACCGATCCCGAGGTGGTGACCCACCGCCCAAATTTTAGGTTTAGGTGCGTCTAAAATAAGTCGAGGTGACATTTTACGGCAACAAACGGAAAGCGCGGGGTGTCCGCGGAGACACCAATGACTTCTCGCGGCAAAGTTTGCACCTCATCGTAGTCTGAAAACTTAAACCAAAGTTTATTTTAGTTAGTGGGAATGCCAGCGATCATCGCCCGTTCACCCGTAAACATTTCGATGAGCCTGCAGGGTCCTCAACCATAGCCGAGTTTTCAAGGTTGGGAGCGCGGAGAATGTGTGATCGTTCACTAACATTGCGTTCTCTTTTGTCCTCCGGGAAAATTGATTGAAGCAAGCCGCCGCCTTATGTGCGTGGGCAATGCCTTCCTGTTTCGTCTAAATGCCACGTCCAGTACCGCCGCGGATATGTTTTCCGAATGTCTATGACGTCGTGTTACCAGTGCAGCATGCTCTGTAATCGGGGAACGCCGCGGTGTGGAAGATTGTCCCCCCCGGCTTATTCTTCCTCATCGGGTACCCTTGGTCACAAGTGTCATCCTATTGTTTTCTTGTCTTCGTAATTGTTTCTGCTGTACCTTCCGTCATCGTTCTATTGAGATCTTCCGCCTCGTCTCGTCAACGACGGAATTAGCACAGCCATTACATCATGGCTACTTTCGAGGCGGTGTCAATAATACCTCATCCTGAGATTCGACGGAGTTTACTGGCGATAGGACGTTCAGCTGATGATGGCCAGCTGATGTCGGGGCCATGGTTCCAGAACCCCGCCAAGGTAGTCGCCAACGGCGGAAAATGAAACCATTTGTCTCGTGTATTTTGCCAGTTTCCCGACAATTCGCCCCCATCGCACGCCACGCACGGCGGAACCGTTTCACAGGGTTTGGGTCGTGATTTGCGTTTTCGTCGGCTACAAACAAAATTGAATGCATATTGGCTATTGAGGTTACGCGAGAGAAGCAAAGTATAGAGCGCGGCGCCACAAACGGCGGGGTAAAACAAGGGGAGAAGGTCGATTACCAACTACAATGACCCGTCGTTACCACCTTCTCTGGTGGTGGTCAAGGATTTGCCTCCGGCTTTCAATTGCTCCATGTGAGGCTTGGACGGTTACAAGTGATGACTGCTGGTTGATCCTGTACACAGCCTCAGACTCCCCTGGTATAAGCCACAGCCGAAATCGTAAGGTGAATGATCAACCCTAGAGTATAAAGACACGGGCCAAATTGAACGAAGAAACCATGTCTACTTCTCCCTTGCCCAAGACCTGTGTCATTGTCACCAACCTCGACAAGAACGATTTCGTTGCTGGCTCGCACCCCGTGCTGGTGGCCGAGCAAATTAAAGTTGCCGTGTTGGCGGACCACTCGGCTGATGTGGAATACTGGCTGACGCTCCCCAACTTGCTGCGAATCATCATCATCCTCACCCTGGAGCAGGCAGCTTCTGATGTCCACAATCTCCTCAATCAGCAATTTGCAGCGGCGCACCCCCACTTGAAAGTCGTGTTGCAGGAGAACTTATTGTCCCGCAGTAAGCTGTTTGACGGGGTGTTATCGTGTGAAGAGCACGCCAACCAAAAGCGCACTGCCTACGCTGAGCCCACTCCCCATCAATTCAACGCCATTGCTGACCTCAGCAAGATGGGAATTGATGTATCTGACTACAACTCGCGGGACGAGATGGAAGAGTGGCAGCAAGAACAGAACGGGACCCCGTTGCGCCGTGGCAAGAGTCTTACCAAAACTTTGTTCCGTCCCCTTGACACCGAAGCCGCTGCCGCCACTGGCCAATCGCACTCACCCCCGGGATCCCCCACCATTACTCTTGACGAATTCCCGTCAAACTAGCATAGAAGCATCGTCATACGCAAAATAAAGTCATCTACCTTTACATTCCAGGCGTGGTCGCGCAATTGGCTTTGTGTCACCCGATTGAGAGTTTCACCTGGGCGATAAGATTCGCGCATAGACTCGTATTCCCTATTTGGATCGGGAATCTCGTGATTACATGCTGCCGAGGAGAGGCTGCACCACGCACAGCTCGTACCGTCGTCAACCATGGTGGAAGCCCGGGTCGCGTGCAGAGTTCAACGCGATCAAATTGAAATACACCGACATGTACGTCATAGAGTCACACCCACAGTGCGGAATCCCGCATGCCTGCGCGAGATAGCCTTGTTGTATTGTTACCCAGTCGGTGACCGAATACGACCTAATTGGCATGGCTATACTCGAAAGGAGATATCCGAGGGATCGACAGCTTAATTTCACTTGGCACACCAACACCTGGGCTAAATCAGCTCTCTGCATCAAGCACTAATCGGTGTATGCGCCCAAACTGGACGATCCGTGCCAGCGGTATTTTGTTGCAATCCGAAAATAGACGCACCAGTGTCACCAAAGTGTGGTGATCGTTGCATACTGGCGACGGCGTGGAAAACTCGTAAACGCGCTCATGTGAGAAACACCCAATTCCCCATGTATGTGTGGCCTTCTCTAGCAGGCTCCCACGCCACCCTCGCGCTCTCTACAGCTATCGGGCCATCTTTCCTCTCTGGTGCTTGCAGGATGCATCCCCGAGTTTCAGACGCGGAGAATCGCCCGCATATCCGGGGTTCATCGGCAGGAAAAGTGCATCGAGTTATACCCGTCAATAGGTGCGTCGCGCCACCCAAGGAATATTCTTCGGTTACGTAGGTTCGACCACAGCTTCCGACCTGTGTATACCTGAGTTTCATGCGCAACGGACCCGGAAGTACTACTGTGAGCCGCTAACCCTAAAACCACGCTGCATAAGCAGATGGCCTTTCCAAGGCGGCCAGAGCTTAGCCCTAACGGCTTGCACAAACATAAACATTGCCCGCTGTGCAGAAGCGCAAAATCTCGCTGGTCGCAAATTGATGCAGTTCGCATGTCGGGGTCTGTCGGGCTGATCCGAGAAGCCCCACGGTGGCATGGATCAGAGCCCGATTGGGACCCACTTCCGCGTTGTTCGGGTGGATGCGCAGTACGTAATCGCGATTACCGATCCATTGTGGTCGTTTTCGTCTAAATGAATTTTATCGTAGTACGAGTAGTCAGAGGAGATGGCGAAGAGTAAGTAATGGAAGGCTCCAGAGAAGTTCTATAACGATGAATCGTGTTTACTATCATTTATCACCTTTTGGCCTGTAGTGGGTGCGATTCGAACGCGACACGAATTATTGTGTTTGATAATTGGCAATATTCTGTAAAATTTACAAGAAGTTGACTCACCTACACTACATATCATAAAATTTTACTGATTCTTCAAACCATTCGTTTATCCATTGATTATATGTAGCTAGTTAGTCTTTTTCAGCTCAGTGGCCGCCTGCAACACCCCAGGCAAGGGCTGGTTCCCCACCAGGGCCAACAACTTAATGCCGAATGCCACGATGGAGAAAATGCCAATACCGGTCCACAAGAACAAGTTGGCCTCGCCCAGCACATCGCGCTTCAGGCAATCAGGGCCCGCCCACTTGCTGGTCTTTTGCGCCTTCTTGTCGAACGATGGCACACAAGCACACTTCCAGGTGCCACGGGTCTCGACACAAGAGCCGTGGCCCAGGCAATCACCAGCGGCCTTGCGGCAGTCGTTCTCGGAGTCCCAACCAGAGGGAGCACGCACCTCGACGTTGAACGCTCTGGCAGCGTTGGCAGCACGCTTGCTGTAGTGCGAGGGCTTGGTGCCCATGACGTCATCGTCAGAAACGACAACAGTAACGGCGTAGTCGGCAAACTGCGACACGAGCTCCTTCAACACGTCGGCAGCGTACGAGACAGTGGACGCAGCGGGGCCCATGCGGTTCGCGAGCGAGCTCAAGCTACCGAGATCAACCACAACCACCTCGTTGGCAGACGCGGGAGTGGCAGCCTTCAAGTGGAGCAATTGCGACAACTCCAGCATGTAGAGCTTGTCGGCAATGAGCTGCAGCTGCAGCGGGTCGCTGGCCAACACCACCTGTTCGTGGGAGCCGTCGACAAACTGGCGCCAAGTGTTGGCCATTTTGCGGTCGAAACCAGCAAACTGGTGGGCCAATGCGGAGGCACCGGTGGTCAGAAACACGGAAACAGCATCGGAAACCAGCTTCTTGCGGTACACCAGCTCCAACGCCCGCTCAAGCGGTTCAGCCACCTCATGAAGAGCGGTAAAGGACGGGGCCTGGTCCAAAAACTGTTCAGGCAGAGCAACACCGCCAACGGACACCACCAACTGAGGCTTGTTACCCCGGACAGCATGGTGCTCGTTCAAGAACTCGGCTGCCTTGGCGTTTTGCACTGCCACTGCGTCACCAACACCGAACTTGTCCGCCAAGTAAACCTCAGCAATGTGGTCAGACACCGCTAAGGGCTCCGCAGTAGCTGGCTTGTCCAACTCATACACAGCCACTTTGGCGGTGGCTGCGGTAATCACCGCCGCAACTGTCAATAATCCCTTCATGGTGTAGGCGTGGAGGTTGACGTTCGAAGGTAAGTGCGCACAATAAATTGGTGCAGCAACACATGGTGGTGGGAGAGGATGGGAAGGCAGAAGGTGCACGGAAGCAATTGAGGGTAGATATTAAAGTAGAGATTTCCTATTCAGGTGTGTGTACCGTATGTAGCGTGTTTCACTCATGAGATAAAACCCGTGTCGTTGATGATAGAGGCAATCGAAAGTACGCCATCCTTGAGAGCTTGAACGCTGCTATTGGTAGCTCTACGCTCTGAAGCCCTGAAAACTCACTAAGCCGGGTTCATGCTACTGTTTATGGCATAAAATGACGATGAGGAACCCAATGACCACGTAGTGCTAAGCTGATCGGACTCACCCCATACTCCCTTCCGTCACCGCTAAACGTGGCGAATACGCCTCCTACTCGAAGTTCTAGTAAACTGAGCCCCGGATCTATCAAACTCAACCCCACAAAGTACCCCTCGACAGACAATAAACCCTCTCCTCACTATCAGCCTCTCGATACCTTTTCGGGATACCAAATCCAAAACAGCCCACTCGACATGCAGGTGGTCGCATTTCAGTGCGAAGCGAGCCCCTCTGGATAGTCAACACACTATGATCACCATCCGCAAGCCGGTCTTTACTACGTTGGTGCTCGGATGCATTCTTTGCACCATCTTCTTCATGACAGGTTCGCACCTGAGCCTCGGCGACCAGGTGCCTATCATGGGCGGCACGCAAAGGGCCCCTGTCACTGAGAATCTCAACCTCGATTCTCTCGTCAAGGACGACCTCCAGGAGGTGTTGGACAACACTGTCAACAAGGACGCGGTTGGCGGACTTGGTGACGACTTTGCTGAGACCCCGTTCATGCCCAAGATGGCCAACGAGACCCTTAAGGCCGAGTTGGGTAATGCTGGGTGGCGGTTGTTGCACACGATTTTGGCCCGCTACCCCGAGAAGCCCACAAAGCAGGAGCAGTCCACACTCAAGCAGTACATTTATTTGTTTGCCAAGGTGTACCCCTGCGGGGATTGTGCACGTCATTTCCAACAGCTTTTGCAAAAGTTCCCCCCTCAGGTAGGCTCGCGTAAGCTGGCGGCTGTGTGGGGGTGCCACGTGCACAATCAAGTTAACAAGCGGTTGAACAAGCCTGACTACGACTGCGGGAACATTCTCGAGGAGTATGACTGCGGGTGTGGTGCTGACGAGCAGGAGGCTGACGAGACCTTGGGCGGGGAGTCCAAGGCCCACTTGAACCAGATGAAGGTGGAGAAGGAAGGGCGCCAACAGGGGTAGCCTAACATGATGTCACGTATACAGAATAAATGAACTTTTACCTCACTCGAAATAAACGTTTTCGCCCAAATGCAATCAGCCCAGACGACCTGGATTGTTGCCAAGGTTCATAAAAATATTTGAAGAATGAAACAGGTGATGTGGGGTATTTTCGCGATGAAGCGAGCCATAGAAGGGAAAAGAAAAGCTTGTCGAAGCCATTAGAACGTAATGTCTCCGTGTAGTGTAGACAACCTCTGCGAATCAATAGTTGCGACGACGACCAAGCCCGCAGACTCGATCCATCGTCTAAATGCATGCACGTATTTTCTAGATACGTACGGCCTACACCCACCGAACCGAGCCCCTCAGGTAAGGAACGACCGCATCAGCATCGTTCCTGGGGGGTGTCCACCGACACTCAACTCGACTAGAGCACGGAGGCGCCTCAGGGGCGGATAGACCTGACCCACTATCATCGCGAATCGGAGTTGCAGGAGCTTGCATGGGTTCGCAATATAACTATAATTTCAGATGAAACACCGGTGAAAAACTGCCGTGTTTAGGGCCACATTCGGAAATTGTTATCGTGCCCGAATTAATGCTGTCATTCAATTATCATTATCTACCTAATTGCACTCCCTGTGCCCGAAATGTTCATGCAAATGTGGAAACCCACGATATCGTCCCCGCGGTATTCAGCAGATCACACAACACCCCGCCGGTTTCTTGGCCTTCCGATGGAGTTTGTATTGACGATAGACATTATCCTGTTCGGGGAGCTTCCACACCAGCAGAACAAGATAGTCGGGCGTATCCTCGATGTGGCGCACAATACTTAGCGGTTAGTACCAGTGTAGCGAGCGGGAATGGGAGTCACTTACAAGCCACACACCGTAGACGCGGGCACCCTGGGAGCTGCCAACTCGCGCTCCATATCAGCGTTGAATTTCTCAAGGCGCTGGAGGCGCAACTGGGCCGCCTGTTCTTTGTATTCGTCGCCCTCCATGGAAATTTGCTTTGAGGAATCTGTGTTGACCTTATATATCCTGCGGGATTCACGCCTAAAAAATAATGCCAATGCCCACACCACTTATTTACAAGGTGGCCGGCCAGCGGAGAGCCCGTCGTAATGCGGTTATTAAGGATATCAAATCCACACTAAGAAGATAATGCAGAAGGCAATCACCGCCGCCAAAATTATAGTGTCTCGTTTGCGTCGGGTGTTGATCTTGGAAATGAGGGTATTGATGCCGGGGATCTGACTCAAAGAGCCAAACATCTTTTGCAGGGCATTTTGCAAGTACTGGCGCTGGCTCCACAACTCGTCTCGTGTTTCGTACGCCAGTTGTAACAACCGGTCCGCCAAGGAGTTGGCGTTGTCGACGCGGGCCCGTTCGTCCAAGTTGTAGTCCGCCTCCGACATGCCGCCTGCGGCTTCCTGGCGAGCACGATTGCGGTGGTCTTCAAGCCCCAGGTGGACAGAAAACATCAAATTATTGCGGTTCCGCTGGTCAGCGAGGAGGGCTTCGATCCGGGCCAACAGACGGCGGTGGTCAGCAAGCACCTCCTTATGACGTGTCAATTGCAGGAGCTTCAGCGTCGAGATCGCCTCCAGCTCGCTCAAGTAGTTGAGCCGGCCCACAATCTCCTCGCGCTTAGTCAACAAGTCGGTGATCTGCAATTGGAGCAGCGCTTCTTCCGCCGACACCCCGGTGGCATCGGTGGACTCGGCCTGGAGGCGCGAGAACTTCCCAAGGAGGGTTTCCGTCTGCTTTTCGAGGTTGAGCGCCTGTGTGCGTACCTGGGAAAACGTGTTCATCGGCCCGAAGCAGTGTTGTAGGTGATTTCAAAACGTAGAATCTGCATGTGTGCACTCGCGCGGGAGACGTGACAAGTGGCCAAGAGTATGTCGTTAACGACAGAGAAAAAAGAACACCGAGAGGTAGCAGCGGTAGCAGCGGTAATCGGGGTGGCGAACAATGTCTCTGGATCTCATTCATGGCTTTGTACAAGGTTTGGTGACACAAGCACCATCGCTACCCCCTACCACGTAAAGGGCCCCGCCAAGATCGACAGTCAGAAAGTGATGACGTCGATTTTCGGGTATCTTCGTATATGGTGGGCCTTTGTTGTGGGCAGTAGACAATTACTCTTTTGGCTCGTTTGTGCCTACCCAACATTTGGCAAGTGAGCAGATAGGGATGACATAATCTGTTGGCCCGCGTGGATCAACAAACGGAAGAGGGGAACGTCAACATTTTTTCATCCCAACCACCACCGATTAGTCCGGTGTTTCTTACACGTTCGCATTGTTTCTCCCGCAGACTCCCTGTACCCTGTTTGGAGACGCGCGCACTTTAATCCTATCAGTTGCTTGCTATTACCAACATGCCCCCTCGCTTGACCCCCGTGGCGCCGCTCCCGATGGATGACGGTCCCCAAGACGACGACAAGCCGGTATACAACACGGTCCAGCTGGTCCGTCGGCTTCTCAACCCATTGTCGCAGATACAAAAGTACTCGGCCTACACATTCGGAGTTTTCTTGGGGATCCATGCCTGTCTGGTGATTTTGGTGCCCAGCATCAGTGAGGCCCTCGTGAGCCCTGAGCTGAAGCAAGAGGTGTTTGAGATGGCGCGTGCCGTTTACCGGCTGATTCCGTTATTTGAGCCGTTATGTGTGTTTGGTGCGGCTGCCATCCACGTTACCGCAGGCATTGCCATCCGCATCGTCAGGCGGCTCATTAAGCCGCCACAGCGAGCGTCCCACCCGGCCCACACTCATCTGCGTCACACCTCTGACGGGATCGTTGTTGACGAGACCAACAAAGACATTGGTCTCGGCGGCATTCAGGCGATCCTTGGGTTCGGGTATCGCAAGGCGATGATCTCGCGGTGGATCCCCGGATTATCGCCCCTTGCGTTTTCTGGCTACGTCTTGCTCCCGCTCGCTCTCTACCATATTGCCAAGTTCCGGTATATGCCGGTGGTGGTTGACGGGGATGCCTCGCTTGTATCGCTTGACTTTATTCCCTACTACCTCAACGTACTGAACTGGGGACCGCGCGGTAACCACGTTAATTTTGCCATGCTCATAGGTCTTGTGTGGACAATGGCGTACCACGCTGTCGGGGGGTGGATGCGGTTCAACCGCAAGTTCAGCTTGCGGTGGAAGAAAATTGCTTACGGGGTGATCAACGGGGTGACCGTTCTCGCCCTCATCAGTGTCTACAACTTCCGTGAACGCTACCACTTGCTCGAGAAGGCCGGCTACTTTGCCCGGGCCTTCACAGCCTACGCTTCTGCATGTATGTGGTGAATCAGCCCACAATATTTTTTAGCATCCATGGCGGTGAGAACCTCCGCTATTTAAACCGGCCGCGCCAGCGTGTCTCAATAATCATAATTCATGTCCCATTATTTACAATAATTCCTATAAAAGCAAGCTTGTCCTCCGTCTGGTTTGTTTAAGCAGTGGCAGTTTGTTGGGCCTTAGCCGCGTCGGGGCCCAAAGTGGGCGAACGGGTCGCCCGCTTGGAGCGGTAATCCTTGACCGCGGACTTGATGGCATCCTCGGCAAGCATCAGACAATGCAATTTGACAGGAGGCAACAGCAACTCCTTGGCAATCACAGTGTTTTCAATCTTCAACGCCTCGTCGAGGGTCTTGCCCTTGACCAACTCCGTCACATACAGCGATGAGGCAATGGCGGACCCACAGCCAAACGTCTTGAACTTGACGTCCTGGATGGTGCCGGTCTCCTCGTCAACCTTGATCTGCAAACGCATGACATCACCGCAAGCAGGGGCACCCACAAGACCAGTGCCGACATCGACATCGTTCTTGTTCAACGACCCCACGTTACGCGGGTTGGCGTAGTGGTCCAACACCTTGTCGTGGTACAGACGGCGCGCAGCCAAAACGGGCACGGCCTGGCGCATGGTGGTGGTGGGCGCAACACGGGCGGCAATGGCAAAGCGCGGCATGGCGCGAACCCCCTGGATAGCAATTTGTCTAAACATTTTGGGAGTTAAAAGTGCAGAAAAACTGACGCTCTCAATGGCTCTTTAATAGTTTTCACACTCCTTTTGAGATTGGTAGGCGCACGACCGGAGGTTGCCGAGGGCAATGCCGGTCGGCTTCATTGTAGCAATGTGACTTAGACATGCATCATACTGCGAAAAAAATGCTAGAGAGCCGTCACTGACTGTAGGTTTACTTTTCCAATCTGCGCGCTTATGATTGGTGCATTTACTCGGGCCGGCTCCGAACAACGTGGCCAGGGGATAATTGGTGACAAGGGATGACTCAGGGGATATCGCAATCACTAATGCCACCGATGTTTGCGGTTGCCCCCGACGACGGAGCCGGTGCCAAAGCTTGGGTTTATCGCTCGGTGGCGCCCTGCTTCCGCCTTGTTTCGGTCTCAGCCAGTTTTCTTTATCTTATGCGATTAGTTAAGCGTATGATTAATCAGATGGAATGGGGTGCAGGAGTCACGAACTAGACCATGTCTGATTACATCTATCGAAACTTCGAGTGCGATCGGGGTGTAGGTCACGGGATATGCGTTGCAGCGGGTGAACCTAACGTCCGAGGTGGGCCCGCTTATCGGTTTGTGACACATTATACATTTCCGTGTCCCCGTCGCACTTTTTTCTTCGATGGCCCTCGCTATTAGCGACGATTTCCCTGGTCGAGGGCCCTTGCATTATGACATCATCTTGCTTTTGAGCATCACCTCTAACCCTCTTTCTCAGCCGTTTTGTGGTGAAGCCGCCGCATAGCCCGTCCAATTGCTCGTAACTTCCCCCGCGTTTTGTCTTAGTTGGGTAATTAGTATCCACGCCCGTAAACCAGCGTACGGTCCTCCGTGGCGAATGTATCGTGTTCTAAGCCAATAATGTTGCTTAATTGAAGGTCTTATCACCGACGTATGTCCGCCTCGTAATTGGCCACCACCAGTGAAAAACTTTTCACCCCACCCGGCCAACGCCACAAAACACCAATGTTTCGTTCGCTATAAAAACATTCCCCTGTCAGTCAGCTCACCGCCGGGTGTATGCAGCACGATCGCCAATTGTCCGGCTAGCCTCGTACCGACGTCAAGGCTGCCACACTTGCCCGGGGCCAAACCCGTAGACAAATGCCCCGATACCTACACCACCCTGCTCTGCTTTACCCGACTCCTCTACGACCACAATACCCCCTACGCCCAGCATTTCGCCACAGATGCTTCGCCGTCTCCCTCCCCAAAAAAAAACACTTCCGCTTACGTAATATCGGCCAAAACTCCGTCACGAATCGGCGGTGTGCACTTCTCTTTACCTCACCCCACCTTAGGCATCAAGGCCCATCTCAGTCCATTGCAAACTTTGACTCCGGAAATCCCGCTATCGGCTGTGCAATCGCCTGTTTCCGCTAGTATTTTTGCACGACAACCTTCTAGTTGCTCATCCTGATGGACCCCACCGATGTTTCGCCGGCGGCGCCCGCGAGCGAGCCTGTGGTGCCTCCCGCCCCTGAAGCCGACGGGGTGTCCAACGGAGACGTCGACTGGCTTTTTCGTGGCAAGCTGAAGAAGATCAAAAAGGCTGAAGATCGCAAAGAGGAAAAGAGGGCCGAAGCCGCCTCCTCGGGAGCTCCCGCCACCACCAAGCCGGAACCAGCGCCACCCGCAAAGCCTGCGGCCCCGCCAGCGCCCGCGAAGCCCGCCCTGCCAGCGGCCAAGCCCGCCAGTCCCCCGCAAAAGCCGGCAACGCCATCGCCACCGCCCCAACAACCGCCCGCGACACAGTCGCCCGCCCAACCGCTCAAAAACAAACACGTGAGTCTGAAGCTTGAAAAGTTCAAGTTTGGGCGGTCGCGGCTGCTGCTGCTGGCGCTGGCCACCGCGCCTGTGGCGCCCACAACTCCTGCGGCGGCGCCGGCTCCGCAAAAACGCCGTGGGCTGATCAACTTAGGCTCGCTCAAGCACGAAAATCCCGCCAACAACAGCGGGAACGAGTCTCCGCTGGGGCTGGCTCCCCCGCTGCGGTCCAACTCGATGTCCAAACGGGGTCTTTTCTCGCTGATCTCGCTGAAGCTCAAAGCGGCGTCGGCGTACCAGCCTCCGGGCTCCCCGGTAAAACTGGACCAGATGTTGATGGGGCTGGGCGGATACTACTCTCCGGGCAACAGCCAGGACTTGCTGCTGCTCGACAAACCTCCCGTGGGCATGGGAGCAGGCACCGGTGGACGCCGGCGCGGGTCGCTGGTTCTCTCAGCTCTCAGCGGAGGGAGCTCGTCGTCGTCGCCTGCGCCTGCCAAGCGAGTAGTGCTCAACAAAAACCCCAACCGCGAGAAGTTGGCGGCGTTTTCCGGGATTCCGTTGGAGCGGGTCACCTTTGCCATCGACCAGTTGGCCTATGACCCCCAACAGCAGATTCCTCTGCGACGGCCGAAAAAGGGTAACGTACTTGTGCCCGAGGATCTCGTGGCGCCGCCTCCGCGGTTGCTGATGGGCATCTCGCTTTCCGACGGAGGAAAGTTGGCCCAGGAGGCGCACTACCTGGAGCGCGAGTTGCTGTTGGCGATTGAGAGCCAGCGCCGGGCGTTGGTGGAGGCAGACAAGCACGCGCTCGAGGCACACGTGGTGGCCAAGAAGCTCGCGCTGGAGGTGTGCGGGTTCAAGAGCAAGCACGGGTCTGCGACAGTGGCGCTGGAGCTGGAGGACGAAGAGGGCACGTTGGTGGACCAGAAGGCAGGCAACCTCGAGATTGAAAAACCCATGCACCACCACGAGGCCCACTTTGGCGCCGAAGAAGTCACCACCCCGACCTCGGACGACGGCACTGCCGACGCGTCCCAGCTCCTGTTGGAGACCATCTACACCCGGTGCTGCCACTTGCGCGAGATCTTGCCCATCCCGGCCACTTTGAAGCAGCTCAAGGGCAAGCTGAAGCCGTTGCAGGTGCTCAAGATGCTCAACCCCAAGCCCACGTTGATCGACGTGTTGCTGTTTGCCGACTTTATCGCCATCACCCCGATCAACACCGTCATCTTTGACAACGTCACCATGACGCTGGAGATGCTCAAGCACTTTTTGGCGCTGTTGGTGCACAACCACCTGTTGGAGAAGTTGCTGTTGCGCAACGTGGCCGTGGACGCCGCCGGGTGGCGGATGTTGTGCAAGTTCTTGGCCTCCAACCGTACCGTCAAGAAGCTCGACATCTCGCAGCAGAAGGTGAAATCGGACACCGCGCCGGGCAGCGTGCGCAACCGGATGGACTGGGATCTCATGACGTCGGCCATCGAGGCCCGTGGTGGCATCGAGGAGTTTGTCATGAACGGGTGCAAGCTCCCCGACGCCACGTTTGCCCTGCTCATCCGCCGGGCGGTGCTGTTGCTGACGTTCCGGCTCGGGATCGCGGCCACCGAGTTGAACGTGGCCAAGGCCGAGGCGGTGGCGGAGTGGGTAGGCTCGCCCAGCACCAAGTGCATTGGCATCGACATTGCCTTCAACGACCTCACCCAGGGCCAGTTGGCACCGTTTGCCCGGGCGTTTGCCCTGGGCAACGCCAAGTTGATCTTTTTGTCGCTCAACCTGACAGGGTTGCACGACGTCGACTCCACCGCCGAGTTCCTCGAGGCGGTGGGCAAGATTCCCACCCTCCGCTTCCTCGACCTCCTGCTGGTGCCCGAGGTATTCCCCGGGCTCATCACCCGGTTGGCGACGATCTTACCCAAGTACCCGCTGCTCAAGCGCATCCACTTTGACTTGGACGAGTTGCTGCTGCACTCGATCGGGGCCATTGCCGACATCTTGCCCAAGATCCCTGGGCTTGTCCACGTGTCGCTCCTCGGCAACGGCAAGATCATGCCTGGCGCCGCGGGAGCACTCTACCAGACAGTCAAGCACCTGCAGCTGATCCACACTCTCGACATGGACAGCGACCAGGTGCCGGAGGAGCTCTCGCAAAAGATTGCCTTCTACCTCATGCGCAACTTGGACCACACCTACAACCGCGAGATGCACCCCGACGGCGACGAGGAGCTCATCTTTGACGGACGATTGTTGATGGAGGCCGCGGAAAAGCTCATGACCGAGCTGGAAAGCGCCGACGCCCCCATCGAAGACCCCAAGGTGCAAAAGATGATCACCAACGCGCTCATCGAACGCACGCGCGCGGTGCGTACCGACCTCCACTCGCAGATCGACCGGCTGTTTGCCAAGCGTCGTGAAGGCACGCTTCTGTTTGACGGCAAGGAGCGTCTCTTGAGATTGTGTTTGTTGGACTCGTCGCTCGAAAAGGTCGTCAACATGTTTGAGGACTACGCCATCAACCACGGGTACTTGCTGCGCACGGTGCTGCCGCCCGACGCCGGGTCGCTGGCCCGCCAGGCGCCGACGTCGGAGGAGGTGGCCAAGGCGTTGGCTCGCCTGACGCTGCCGCCGCTGATCACCCTCCACTCGCGGGCCCGCGACGTGGTCACCATGGGCCCGATCACGGCTCCGCTGTGGAACAACGGGATCGCGCCGCCTCCGGCGAACCCTCCCACCGCCGCCACGTTCACGCCCCACCAGGTGGTGACCGAGTGCGACAACGGCCAGCTCTTGACGGTGGACGGCGCCACGGGCCGGCCAGTGCTCATGCGCCTGCTGCTGCAGACCCTGAGCCACGGGCGCGAGCTCGAGCTCGAGGAGGGCGAGATCCACAAGTTGGGGGTGTACATGCGCGAGCACGAGCACCCGGACAAAAACGAGCTGAAGGTGCCCATGTTGAGCACCATCCCGCTGGGGCTGCAATTGCGTGACGCCATCATCGCTGCCAAGGGGATCGAGCTGGTGACGGACTTGATCGATCGCATCAGCACCGACCATCCCAACTTTGTCTATACCCAGGGAGGCGACCTGCCCACGCTGCCTTCGACCAAGACCCAGGCTGCCTTGCCCGACGACAACATTGACGAGGGCTCGATTGACCTGGCGGACCCGCCGGTGCCGTCGCAGGTGGCTCACGTGTACGATAAACTTTTGAACGAGGCCCAGCGAGTGCGTTCAAATAAGCAATAAGCATGTTTTAAGTAGCATTATATCATTTTACCCCTAAGCCTGTGTAGTGAGTCACGGCAAGTGTAGGCCGTGCACCAAGCAGCGTCGTGAGCACAGATTGACTCGGGATTAGCGCTATCGGGATTAGTAATGGCGATCCCGCGGCTACCTACGAGTCAAAGAGCATGAGATTTTCAGGGCAACAATGCACCTCTACAGTTATTGAAACTAGGATTAAGTGGATTAAGTGTACATATAAACTTACTCCTGCGAAGCCTTGAAAGCCTTGATCTTCTCCTCGACACGGGCCTTTCTCTCCTCGGCAGTGAGCTTCTTCTGCTTGTACTTCTTGGACTCAGCAGCGTAGTCAGCCTTGGACTTACCCTCCTTCTTCTTGGGCTCGGGGTTCTCACGGATGGCCTGGTGGGCGTTCATGTAGATCTCCTCGATGTCGTCAGCCTCGATCTCGTCGGCAATGTAGTTGCGGAACAAGGTCTTGTACTTCTCCTCATCGTCGTCCATCAACTCCTCCATGTGCTCGGCAATGTGGCCACCGAAGATGTACTTGCGCAACAACTCGGCGTCCAACTCCTCGGACTCAATGTCCCAGCCGGGGAAACGGTTGGGGGAGTGGGGAACGTACAAGCCACCGTCGGAAGCACCCTTCAAAACACCGAAGATACGGGCACCAGTGGTGGTTCTCTGCAAACCAATGTCCAAGAACACCTTGAAGGGACGGGGACCGTCCTCAACAGCCTCGGTCAACTCGAACTCACCCTCAACCTCCTCGACACCCTCGTAGGTCTCGTCCAAGCCCAACTTCTTAAGGGCACGACGGGCAACCAACAAACCGACGGCGTAGGCAGCGGACCAGTTGGTCAAACCGAACTTGATGCCGTACTCGGGCAACTCGTGGGCGTAAGCGGCAGTCAAAACAACATCACCGGTGATCTGAGAAGACACAATCTGGGCAATGATGTCCTTGTTGGTGAAACGGACAACCAATCTGTACTTGGGGGTGTTGTACTTAGCCTTGTGCTGAGTGATCAATCTCTTACGCTGGTAGTAGTCGGTCTTACCCTCTCTTCTTCTGCGGAAAGGGGTCTGGAAACGCGACGAGTACGCGGAGGACTTCTCAAGCTTCTGGAACGGCATCTTGGGGTTGGGTTCTCTACTGAAAAATTTTAACCGATATGGTGCAGTGTGCGTGCGGGTGCCGGCACACAGGTGGGAAGCAGCGCGCGATCTCAGTTAGGGTTGCAAACCCCAACATCACGTGACACTATATTGTAATGGAAGACAGGTAATGAAGGCGGAGGAAAGGCCGGGGTCGGGGGGTTTAGCGATCATGTCTTGCACCTGCACCTCTTTGGTATGAAGGTGTTTTGAATGAGGTGTTGTTCGACAACATTGTAGTTAGGAGAAAAGCCCAGTGAACTTAGTATGGGTCGCACCATCAGTACAAACAATGTGTAATGATGAGCACCTCAGTTCCAAAGTGCCACTTTCTAATGTCAAAATAGCTAATTCGAGTAAGTATTGCAATCTTTCGAGCACAGAGGAAGATGACGTAGCAGATTTACTAAAATTAACTCCCGCTAGTGGGTTTGGAGTACATCTCTTATTCATTAAAAACCACCTCTTACTTCCCTTTCTTCACGACACCCCGTGGTGAACTTTCATTTCAAAGAATAACACGCTGCGTCCTTAAGGAACATTCCTTCTTCACGCCTCACCCTGCCTCATCTCGCCAATCCCGCCCCCACATGCTGCCAATCTCCAAACTCGTAATTTGCAGCCATTCCAGGGCCCGCAACCGCCACGGTTCTGAGTCACGCGTCGAGATACGAGCTCATAATTCTGGTAAATACCAGTGCATAAGCAACACCCCACGGGCACCATGACAATCCCATCGTTACTAGACACTGATCTTTACAAGCTATTTATGCACGCGGCCGTGCACCAGCACTTCCCCACTGTCGATGTCCGTTACAAGTACACCAACCGCACCCCGTCGATGGACTTGAACGCCGAGGGAATCGCCTGGCTCAAGCAGGAGATCCTCAAGTTGGGCGACCTCCGCTTCACCAACGACGAGATCGAGTGGCTTCGGCGTGCCGTGCCCCAATTGCCCGTGGACTACTTGAACTACCTCGAGACCTTCAAGTTGGACCCGGCCAACCAGGTTGTTTACAGCGAGGACGCCGACGGGTTCGGGCTCGAGGTAGCAGGCACGTGGCAGGACACTATTTTGTACGAGATCCCCATTTTGGCATTGGTGTGCGAGGCCTACTTCAAGTTTGTGGACACCGAGTGGACCGACCATGGGCAGCGGGAGCTTGCCGCCCGCAAAACCCAGCAGCTTTTGGCAGCGGAGTGTGTGTTCAGTGAGTTTGGCACCCGCAGACGCCGGCTGTTCGCCAACCAGCAGCTTGTGATCGAGCTGATTGTCGAAGAGGTATCGCGCCACCTGGAGCAGGAGCGCAAGTTCTTTTTGGGCACCTCCAACGTGTATTTTGCCCGGAAATACGCGTTAGAGCCCATTGGCACCGTGGCCCACGAGTGGTTTATGGGCGTGGCTGCTGTCACCCAGGACTACCCCCACGCCAACCAGGCGGCGATGGACTACTGGTTGAAGACGTTTGGCGCCGAGCACGCGGGGCTCGCGCTCACGGACACCTTTGGCACAGACGACTTCCTCAAGCTGTTTGTGCCTCCGTACTCTGACGCCTACACCGGGGTGCGCCAGGACTCTGGTGACCCCGAGGAGTACGCAGCCAAAATCGCTGCCCACTACGACAAGCTCGGGTACCCGCCCATGCTGAAGATCGTGTGCTTTAGCGACTCGTTGAACGTGGAAAAGTGCATCAAGTACCGCGCCACCTCGCTTGGGCTCGGGTTGCGCACGCTGTTTGGCATTGGCACCTACTTTACGAACGACTTTGAGGGGTCGAAGCCGATGAACATTGTCATCAAGCTCAGCGAGGCTGCTGGCAACCCCGCGGTGAAAATCAGCGACAACATCGGAAAGAACATGGGCGACCCGGAGACGGTGGCGCGCGTCAAGCGTGAGTTGGGGTACACTGAGCGCGAGTGGAGCGAGGGAGACGAGTCCCGTCGGTGGTAGACAAGCTTATAGAGATAGATATACTAATTGAACCAAAATGCAACAACCGAACCAACAGTGGGCAACACTGACTGCATCAAAAACACACAAAACAAAACTAAAAACGCATCAACACTTATTATAAATTTTCGCATCTCACCTAGTACCCTACCATGGGATGGTGGTTGGTGATCTTTTTTCGATCATCGCGCTAAAGCCAAGATCACGCCAAAACCAAGATTACGGGGGATGGAGCTCACGCTAGATAACCTCGTGTCAACCCTCACATGTGCCCTGGGACTGGAGCGGCTGGCGTCGGAGCGCGCGGCCGAGACGCAATTGGCGGCGTGGGAAACCGTTCCGGGCTACCACTACTTGCTCCAGCTGGTGTATCTCAACGCAGACACCCCGCTCCAGATCCGCTGGATGGCGATCATCTGCTTCAAAAACGGGGTGGACCGCTACTGGCGGCCGCTGAAACAGAACGCATTGAACAAAGAGGAGCGCACCCAGATCCGTGCCCGGGTTTTTGACATGTTGCACGAGCCCAGTAAGAACTTGACGGTGCACAATGCAACGGCTGTGGCGCGGATAGCGCGGTTTGACTTCCCCGGGGAGTGGCCAACGTTGTTCGACGACATCGAGCACCGGTTGGAGGCGCTAGTGTTCAAGGACGGCGATCTTATTCTGACCAACAACCTCCTCCTCATTCTCAACCAGGTCATCAAGGCGGTGGCGGCGGTACGCATCGGGCGGGCCCGCCATGCGATGCAGGCAAAGGCGCCCAACTTGGTGACGCTTCTCATCCGGCTCTATATCAAGTTTTTCAATGGCTGGGTTGCCAACCTCGACTTGTCGCTCATGGAGATGTGCTACGCCTGTCTCAAGTGCTTGCGGCGGATCATCCCCGAGGGATTCCAGCAACCGCACAAGAATGCAGACGTGTGCGAGTTTGTCGGGTTGCTGGTGGAGCACTTGCAGTTGTTGGTGGTGGAGCATGACAAGTACCTGCTGGACTTGTTGGAGCGGTACGTCAAATGCTACACCAAGCTCTACGGAGCGCTTTTGGACAACAACCCCACGCTGTTTGTGCTTTTCCCCAGCCTGGAGAAGATCATCTCCACCTTCCTCCTGCTCCTCGAGCAAAAGGCGTCTGAGATCCACGCTGCGGAGTCTGGCGACGACAACGACTTTTGGGTGGTGTTGGCACTCAAGGGGTTCCTCATATTGAAGAAGGTGTTGCTGTTTGTCTACAAAAAGGGCGCGCTTTCGCTCAAGGCCCACAACGACAAGCACGAGATCGACGCTGCGTTGACCCGACTTACCCGCGACGTGTTTACCAACCAGGCAATGACCCACTTGTGCGACATAATCATCACATGGTACTTGCGGTTGCGGCCGCTGGACCTCGAGCGGTGGCTGTTTGAGCCCGAGGAGTGGTGGAACGAGGAGCTCCTGTTGCTGTATGAGTACCAGATCCGTCCATGTGCGGAGAACTTTTTCCAGGACCTTATCAAGATCTTTGCCGAGCCGTTGACCCCGTTTGTCATCGACAAGATCACCACCAACCTCAATCTGAACGACATTCTCACCCAGGACGCCATCTTGTGCACGTTCCAGTTGCTGCTGGCGCAGTTGAAGTCGCAGGTGAGCTTTGACGAGCTTGTGCCCCAGGTGTTTTTGCCTGCGGCTACCCAGGCAGCGTCGCTGAGCGATGGGAAAGTGGTGCAACGACGGGTGTGTCTCATCATTGCCGAGTGGGTGGATGTCCAGTGCTCCCGCGACACCCGCAAGTTGTGCTACGACTACTTGATCGGGTTGGTGGCCACCTCTGACATCGTGGTGCGCATGGTGGCCTTCCACACCCTCAAAACCATGGTGGAGGACTGGGAGTTCAACAAACAGGACTTTGCCGGGTACGTGGCCCCCTTGGTGCAGGCGTTACTCAAAACGTTGGCCCACGACGTCGTGCTTACCGAGTCCAAGCTCTACATCTACGGGACGTTGGCGACGTTGCTCGAGCGCTGCAACCCAGTGGTCGACTCCGGTCTGTTGGACGCGATTCTCGCTGCCATCTCCGAAACCGGTGCCAGCGACTCCACTGAGCCCATTGAGAAGCTGGCGATCGTGCGGTTGCTCAAGAGTCTCACCGTGGTGCTCAACCACGACAGCGCTCGCGTGCACCCGTTGGCGGTACCGCTCATCCGCGCCTGCTGCTGGGAAAACACCGAGTTCTTTACCTTGTTGTCCGAGGACGGCTACGACTTGTGGTTGGCGGTGTTGATCTACTGTGAGGCCGCCACCGATGACCTCGTGGGGATGTTTGACTCGGTGATCACCGGTCTCATGAACCTGACGGAGATCTTGCCCACGATCATTGGCATTCTTCGCTCGTACGCGTTGCTTGCGCCCCGTCTATTCCTTGGTGCCAGTGCCGTGGAGATGATGCGGATCCTTGCTGGGTACCTCTCCACCATGCGCGACGACGCGTTTGTGGTGGCGGTGTCATTGCTCGACATTGTGGCGCTAGAGCTTGGCTCCGAGGTGGTGGAGTCGTGGCTCGAGCTGGGCTTGTTGGCGGCGATGCTCCAGTACGCGGTGGCCGAGGACAAGAGCATTATCATGGCCAACAAACTCTTTTTGGTGGTGGCGCGCCTTGCCAAGGTGGACCCGGGGTTGGTGCTCCGGGTGTTTGAGCACGTGGGCATGGACGCTGGTGCAGTGGTCACGACATGGATCCTGTACTACCCCTCCAACGGCAACCCGCGCAACCGCAAGATCAACTTGATGGGGTTGTTGGCGCTTGCGTCCTACGCCGTGTGTGCTGATCCCACCGGGTGGGGTGGGGTGGCACTCAACCAGATCGTCCACAAGACGTTCTTGTTCTGCGAGGAGGTGAACGAGCTGATGGAGGGGATCGTCGAGGCGTACCACCAGGACTACTCGTACGAGGACATCGACGACTACGCGTACCTCGACGAGAACATCAAACCCCACGGCGAGCGCGTGCGCTACGCCAGCTTGTGTCAGAACAAGGACCCCGTCTACCGGACCAACATAGCCCAGTACCTCAAGGAGTGCGTGGTGCAAGTGCAGCAGCAGATTGGCAGCGACAAGTTTGCGCTGTTGTTCAACCAGCAGGACCAGTACACCATCGAAAAGCTCCAAAGCATTCAGTAACGTATAGATCGATATAGCCCTCTGCATACCTAGTTACCTAAGGTTGGCTGGAAAGACCAACCAACATCCAATGGAAACCTACCCTACAAACCAACAAACAAACCAACAAACAAGCCAAAAAACCAACCAACCCGCAATTTGATCAAAAATGAACAACAGAACCAACACCAAACCCTGAAGAATCACTCACCTATGCTCACACTTCTCATTCTTCTCCATCACCGTTATGAACGTGCGCGCGCCGCACCCAAGGCGAAAAATCGCCACTGAGTGCGCCCAACCAGATACTCGTGTGCCCACCCGATTCCACTCGCCAGGCTGCCAATTGGAGACACACATGTTCCGCAACAACTACGATAACGATTCGGTGACATACCTGCCCACCGGCCGCCTTTTCCAGGTGGAATACGCGTTGGAGGCCATCAAGCAGGGGCTGGCCGCCGTGGGGCTCACCTCGCCCACACACGTGGTGTTGGTGGCGCTCAAGCGCAATGCCGAGGAGTTGGGCTCGTACCAGAAGAAGATCATCAAGATCGACGACCACATGGGCATTGCCTTGGCCGGATTGGCCCCCGACGCCCGGGTGTTGCTGAACTATTTGCGCAAATTGGCGATGCAGGAGAAGATGACGTTCAACCGCCCGTTGGCGACGTCGCGAGCGGTGTTGCTGATTGCCGACAAGGCCCAGGAGAACACCCAGCTGTACGGGCTGCGTCCCTACGGCGTCGGGTTGTTGGTGCTGGGGTTTGACGAGCTGGGGCCCCACTTGTACGAGTTCCAGCCGCTGGGGCTGGTGCTCGAGTACTACGGCGCGTCCATTGGCGCCCGCTCGCAGGCCGCCCGTACCTATCTCGAGCGCAACTTGGACACCATCCGCGCGCTGGCCCTGGTGGAGGAGTTGATTGTGCACGGGTTGCAGGCGTTGCGGGACACGTTGTCGCAGGACGTGGAGCTCACGTACAAAAACACCTCGGTGTCGGTGGTGGGGAAGGACACCGACTTCACCCTCTACGACGACGAGGAGGTGCAGCAGTGGTTGGACAAGTTGGACTCGGTGTCGAACGCTCGTAACCGGGACGACGACGACGACGATGACGACGACGACAACGACAACAACGACGACAGCGCGAAGCCCGACGAGACCGAGGCGGCGCCTGCCGACGAATCCGCGCCCGCCGACGAGGACAAGATGGAAACGGATTAATCACTATGTATATTAATGAATTAGATGACCTCGAGTATGGAGTGAAAGTGAAAATGGGAAATGGAAAGGACGTGGGGGGTGATGGGGTGGTGATGTGGCGGTGATGTGGGCGGTGCTTGCGGACCGGGGAGGATGCGGCCACGGGTCACGTTGGGTTTGACTCCGTTACATTGTTGCATACAAAGCCTGGGGGCCGTTTGTTTTGGTTGCTGGCTTTAGGGGTTCTGGAAGGGTTGATTCAGGGCGTTTTTGAGGACTGGAGTGTATGGAAAGCGACGATCAACCCTTGACAGCTTATTATTTACGCTGACACGCTTCACGCTGACACGCTTCACGCTGACACGCTTCACGCTAGAACCCAGCCAACAACCCTTACGGCTACCATCTCACCCCCTACTACACGCACACTACCAGCCCCGCGTTTTGTGGAGCCAACCCCTTACTACACAGCCGAACGTTTGTTTGGTATTGTCCCAACACGTTTGATGTAAACTACTCTTTCAGCTGGACGCATATGAGGCGCAAGCGAGTAAGGTCCAACAATGGAGCAAGTTGAAACAGGAAAACGTCAAACCCGCTGATCTCGTGCCTCCCGGGCCTCCAGAGCCGATTCAAACGGCTGCAACCCCTTCGACTCCTTTCGCGTACCCCGCCACGGTGCCTTACCCTAAGCCACGCTCCGGATCAGCTAACGGTTCTCATGCGTAATTACGCGCGAAAAGGGATAGGGGCTAAATATAGCGACAGCCTTATTGTTCACCGAGACAGCCAGGCTGGGGTCTTTGTCCGGCTCGCTTTTGTGTGAAGAAGCCCGTAATCAGGCTTTAGACAATTAGGCACAGCGGCAGTCGATGCCGCTCTACTGCTAAGAAACCCTATTTAAAGACACCGGGGTAGGGCCATTTGTCCAACAACACTACAACTCTACAATGCAATTCACTATCTTCGCTGCTTTGATCGCTACTGCTTTTGCTGGCCAGGCCCTCAAGGAGGAGGTCGGCCTCGCCGTCAACCTGGACGGCTACGTCACTGTGGGCGGTGACAACAAGGTCGAGCTCGTGTTGAACGACGACTCGCAGCTCGCCAACAAGGCTTCTGGCAAGTACATTGTTGTCCAGCCTGACGGGATCGTCGCTGAGTCCGACTCCCCCGCTGAGGGCTCGTGGACCGCCGACGGGTACCTCGACTTCACCGCCAAGAACGGTGTCCACTTGTCGTTGCTCCAGTGCCAGAACACCGAGGGCGACCTCATTGTGTCTGCCATCGACAAGAACAACACCCCCAAGAACTCGTGCCTGGACCTCGTGATCAACGTGCAGTCCCTGGGTGACGCTGACGATGTCAAGGTCGGTAACTAAGTATCTAAATAAGAATAGATCTATCAACTAAACATTCTCTTCATTACTATGTACACCGCCCATCACTTGTCCTTGTTCTGGTCGGAGGCGATCTTCTGGATCTCCGTCAAGCAGAGCTTCTGCATCGCGTTCAACTCGTCGTTGATCACCTGGGGCAGGTGGAGCTGGGCACCCAGACGGATGTCGTTGATCTTCTGGCGCACCAGCGCGATTTGTGACTCAATCGTGTCACGGTTGCCCGCGTCCATGAGCTTGCCGAACCGGGCAAGCGCGTTGTCGGTGTCCGTACACAAAATCTCTGCCCGCGAGCAGTGCTCGTAGAGCTGGCGCATCTTGATGTCGTCCTCCTTGACCGCCTCGGACTGCTGGACCAACTTTTCGATCTCCTCGGGCGAAAGCGAGTTGTCCACCGACACCTGGATCAGCGCGGTGGCCGCCTCGGTACCCTCGGGGTACTTGGTTTTGTCGGAGGCGGTGACGTTGATGATCCCGTCGGGGTCGATCTTGAACTGCACGGCGATCTGAGGCTGGCCCTTGGGCCCGGGCGGAATGCCCTTGAGCGCGAACTTGCCAATGCGTTTGTTGTCCTTGGCAAGCTGGCGCTCTCCCTGGTACACAATCACCTCGACACCGGTCTGGCCGTCCACGGCTGTGGAGAACATCTGCTCGGTCAGACACGGCACCGCGGTGTTGCGGGGAATCAACGGCGAGAAGATCCCGCCGTAGGTCTCGATGCCAAGGGTGAGGGGAGTCACGTCAAGCAACACCACGTCCAGCAACTGGCCGGCCAAGATCGCTCCCTGCACCGCCGCGCCAAGCGCCACTGCCTCGTCCGGGTTCACCGCGGTGGACGGGCGCTTGCCGTCAAAGAGCAGCTTGACGTGCTGCTGGACAAGCGGCATCTTGGTCATCCCGCCCACAAGCAACACCTCGTCGATATCGCGCGGCTTCAACTGGGCGTCGCGCAAGCACTTCTTGACGGGCTCGGTGGTGCGGTCGATCAACGGCTGGCACAACTCAGCAAGCATGTCCGCCGAGATGGTGGTGTGGAAGTGGCACTGCTCGTGGATGAATGGCAAGTCCACCGTGGTCAGCTCGCACTTGTCAAGCGCCATTTTGCAGTTCTCGGCGGCCTCGCGGATACGCAGCACCGCCAAGCGTTCGCGGCTGAGGTCGTGTCCGGTGACGTCCTTGATTTCGGCCAACAAGTGGTTGGTGAGGGCGATGTCAAAGTCCTCGCCGCCCAAGTGGGTGTTACCGTTGGTGGCGCGGACCTCGAAGATGCCCTCCTCGATGTCCAAGATCGAGATGTCAAAGGTGCCTCCGCCCAAGTCAAACACTGCCACCAACCCCTCGCGCTTCAGGCGCAAGCCGTAGGCAAGCGCGGCCGCGGTGGGTTCATTGACCACCCGGACCACCTCAAGACCAACGCTGCGGCCGCAATCGCGGGTGGCCTGGCGCTGGGAGTCGTTGAAGTACGCGGGCACCGTCACCACCGCCTTGTTGGTGACGATTCCGTGGCCCGCCGCCACCTCCTTCATGTGGTTCAAGATGTCGCCTCCGATGGCTCCGGGCAGCAATTGCTGGCCCAGCTCGGTCTGCACGGCGGCATCGCCGTTCTCCCCGGCAACAATGGCGTAGGGAACGTGGCCAATATCGCGCTGGACCTCGTCATCGGTATATTTCCGGCCAATGAGCCGTTTGGTAGCGAAAAAGGTGTTGTGGGGGTTGATCAAAGCCTGGCGCTTGGCAGCCTCGCCCACGAGCACCCCGTCGTTGGTGTAGGCCACCACCGAGGGCGTTGTGCGTCCACCGTCCTCGTTTTCAAGGATTGTTGGCGTTTCCCCCTGCACCACGGCAACGGCCGAGTTGGTGGTGCCGAGATCGATGCCAATGATCGACTGGTACCGTTTGCTCACGTGTGCGGATGCCAACGGGCGCCACCGGGGTTGTATTAGCCGGCGAAACATAGCAATCTCTGGGGTGTGTACCAACTAGGTCGTGGATCTGGGGTTGCTAGGTGCGCTGCGATCACTAATGCGCACCACAACGAACCGAGTCCCAGCGGTGTCGCGGGATGCGACCGGAAAAGGAGACATCCCGGCCCACACCGGAGAAGCAATTAAATTATAAACAAAGGAGAGGGGCGTTTTTCACCAGATGGTTGCCGGAGCTTGGCATCGCATGACTGATCGACCAGTCGAGACCACCGTTGGGGCGGCCAGGCTATAAAAAGGAATCAGTTGAGCAAGCCCGGGGTCTCAGCGAAGACTGCATGCCTTCCTGAAACAGATGGAAACCGATGGGTCGGGTTTTTGGGGCTGCCTACACTACCCGGCTAAGGTTGCTTGTGACGTATCGGCATGTGGAGGTGTACCCCCGTGACGGTCGTCACTTCCACCTAGCCCGAGACGGATGATCGCAAACGCGACCGTAGGCCCGAATGCCACCTGCAAGCCCCTTTCTCGGTTTCCGCATGCACACTAACAAATACCCTTTGCCAGTCTCGGAAAAGCTTAACCTGCGTTGCTTTTATGGTGACAAAAGTGTGTAACGTAGGCAACTTAGAACGGTTATGGGGTGGACGAATATGGGGTCATGCCACGCCGCGGTAGTGATCGCGTAAATCATGGAACAATCCTCTGTGCCGGTGCCATGCAACCACCAAGCCACCACCCAAACAGGAGGCCTCCGGTGTCTGACGGCGGGAATGTGACCCTTTCCGTCAGTGGGCCCGCCAACGTGCACAAATGACTACAACGGTTTTGCGCCATGCCACCTTAGTTCATGGGCAACTGTGGCCCCTATTTTCCGTCCCGCTAGCCCGCCAGCCCGACACCACGACCTGTTAGTAGCCTATTAGTAAACTAAGCGCCACCCCTCTGTTCTACATCCACACCTTAGTATGCCGGGTCCCGGACTACCGCGAAATGAGGGGTGGCTGACTAACCGAAGCTAGCAATATCGAAAAATAAAATGATTGCTGTGACCGCCCCCACCCCCCGTCCCGGCCTACCGTGACCAAACCCTAGACCGTAGCCCGCCGTAGCCCGCTCTCCAGCCACCTCGGACCTCTGGCGACGCGCCTGTAGCTTATCTCACGGCGATGGCAGGCGCAAAGTTTCTTTTCCCAGCCATGATTATGCCGGACTCCATTTCCCACAGTCGCGCCCAATTTTTAATCTGCTAACAACACACTTTAGTTACCCCATACCCGTAACGAGAGAACCTGCTTAACAAATGTCTTCCAAATCTGCTGCCGCGATTCTCCAACGACAGTTCAAGGACCTTACCGACCCCAAAAAGGGGATCCCGCTGTTCAACATCGAGCTCGACGACGATAACATCTTCTTGTGGAACATCGGGATCATGGTGCTCAACAAGGAACTGATGTACCACGGCGGGTACTTCAAGGGCCAGATGCGGTTCCCCACCGACTTCCCGTTCCTGCCGCCCACCTTCCGGTTCACCCCCGCCATCTACCACCCCAACATCTACCGCGATGGCCGGTTGTGCATTTCTATCTTGCACCAGGGCGGCGACCCCACGCTGGACGAGCCGGACTCCGAGACCTGGACCCCGGCGCAGACGGTGGAGTCGGTTTTGATCCTGATTATCTCGTTGTTGGAGGACCCCAACGTGCTGTCGCCCGCCAACATCGACGCCCTGGTGGAGTTGCGCAAGAACCCCGAGGCCTACAAGAAGAAGGTGTTGCAGGAGGTGGAGCGGTCCAAGGCGGACATTCCCGAAGACTTTATCATGCCCGAGCTGGAGCTCCACGCCTACTCCACCACCACCGAGGGGGCCAAGGACCACGAGCCCGTGGACGAGGACTTTTGGTACGACTCGGACGAGGAGCTGTTTGACGAGGAAAGCCTCATGGATGACGTCGACGACGCCGGCGAGGACGAGGACGACGAAGAAGACGACGACGAGGACGTGGAGATGTCCAAGTAACCCCCCTAGTTCGGCGGCCACGCCCCCCTAATGAATTTTACGACCGAAAGAACTGCATCAACCAGCTCGAGGGGCTACGTGAAAAAATACGGTTCAACCCGATGGGCCTTGCACCTTCGTCATTGCCGCTGTTGTCATTGCATTGTTTGTTTTAGCCCCATAATAAAAGCATAAATACTATCTAGTTCGTGTACGTCGTGACTATTTGGCGTATCCGTCCAACCCCAGGTTGAGCACGGCCGCGATGTTGTCGAGCTTGAGCTTGGCAACCGCCCGGGGAAACTTGGGGCTGTAGAAGAGCGCCACGTACATGGGCTCACCCTCCACCACCACCGTCAACCGCGTCACCATGAGCTCCAAGTTCTTTTCCACCTCAATGAGGCCCCAGGCCTCCAGCGGGTTCTGATGCAAATAGTTGTAACCCAACAACAGGAAAATGCGCAAGTTGTCGCTGCTGATGCCCGTTTCCTTGAGCGCTGCGTCGTTGGTCACCGTCAGGAGCGGGTTCCCCTCGGGCAGGAGTAACGACACTGCGAGGGGCAGCGTCTCCAACACCGACTGTTCAAAGTGCTCGTGGGGGTCTTCGGGATCGCGCTGGCGACCCAGGGAGGCGGGCACCCGCGTCAACCCCTGGACCAACACCTTGGATATCTGTTTCAGCTGGAGCATGGCGGTCGTCTCACCACCACCGTGGATGCATAGTATACCGCGGGTCGTGTGCAGGAGCAGTTGCAACAGGGTGAGCGTTGACGCCTTCATGGTGGAGGTGGTGAGTGGAGAACGGAGAGTTGTTAATGGGCCAGGGTGGCTGGCTTTGTGCTGGCCTCTTTGTGCTGGCCTCTTTGTGCTTGGCTCTCCTGGCCGCTTTGTGCCTACCGTCTACGTCCTCAGTGAGCACTGAGACCTATTGACAAACTGCCCCGACTCGGACGGCCAGCGTTCGCAACATGAACCAGTTTCAGACACCCATCCTGGCGCCGCCCCACCTCGAGCCCCACTCTTCCCCTCTCCAGGGGTGGTAGCGGACTAGGGCTGCTGTATGCAGTGACCTCCTCCCGGAACAAAGGGTGTCAAAGGTGACCGTCTACTGCTCGGTGCAGCGGGGAAGGGGCACCCGGTGGCGCGGAGCGGGGATGGCCACGCCCCTATTCGTGGTTGACGTGCGTCTATTGTTCGCGAACTCGTTTCGGAAAGGAGCGGTATTCGTTATCTCATTAGGGCTATATACAAGAGTAAACTATTATTGGCGCTTCTCCTCCTTGGAAATGATTTCCGACGCCGCCTTGTCGAAGTCGACGCGGGGCTGGAGCGTAGCAAAGTCGGTCTTGGCGACAAATTCAGGCACCTCAGGCACCTTGCCGCGGATGGCGGCAGCAATGCGCGAGTACTCCTGCGGCAGCTTGATCCAGTTGCCAACAAACCGCTTGACGGCAGTGGTGTCCTGGTGGTAGTTGCGGTAGGCAACCATGATCGCGAGGTACAAGTTGGTGCGGGCCTCCAGCTTGGGGTTGGCAAAGATGGTGGCGTCGCGCAACGCGGCCCAGTCGGCCACGGGGATGTAGTTGACCCCGTCGGCGTCGAGGTGGGCAAGCAGCTGGTGCCACGCGGCCACGATGTCGCTGAGCGAGGCATCGGCAATCAGCCCCATCTTCTTGAGGGTGATGCGGTACAGCACCTGGGTCCGCGGCACCTGGTAGGCGTCGTAGTACATCACCAACTGGTCAAACACCAGCTTGTCCAGCCACGTCAAGTTGGAAATCAAGTTGTTCAAAAACGTCTCGTCCACCGCGCCCTGGCCCGCGTTCTGGTAGAGCTCCAACACCGCGCGGAGCTCCTGGTGCGCTGCGGGGGTGAGCTGGGGGTACAACATAAAGAACGACCGGAAGAACGAGCTGTTGAGCGCGGAGAACCGCAGGTGGAGCGCCAGGGGCTTGCCCTTGGCCAGCTGCTGCTCCAGGTGGTAGTGGGTCAACGTGGCGATCCACACCTCCTTGAGCATCTCCATGTCCCCGGTGGCAGCAATGTTCTGCATCAACCCGGCCACCGCGTCCACCTTGAGCAACGGGCGGTAGGGCAAGTCGTTGTGGATAATCTTGTCGAAAAAGTGTTTAGCAATCAGGATGTCAGTGCACAGCCGCACAAACTCGAGGTGGATGGTGCACAAGCACTGGAGCACCAGCCACTTCTGGCGGGTCTCGGCCAGCTCGTACTGCAGCAACAACTGCTCAAACGCATCGAGCCCGCGCGAGTAGTCACCAGCAGCCACAGCGATCTGGCCCATCAGCGACAAGAGCTTGGGGTCGGTGTCGCGCCCGGGCTGCTGCTTGTTGAGCTCGTAGATCTGCGACACCTGGGGGTAGGTGAACCGGCCCTCGTGGTACCCCACGGGCAATACGGTGGCCAACACCAACTGCGACATGTAGATCGGGGCCAACTCGTCGTTGGTGATGTTTTGTTCCCACAACCCAATCATCTCCTTCAGCATCCGCAGGTCCTTCATGCAGGCAAACGCTAGCTGGACAATCCGCGGGTTGAGCCGCCCGTTCAACTCGCCCAGCGCGATGACGTCGAGGTACTGCGACACGATGTACTGCAACTGGTTCTCGTCGTAGTACGCCGAGCGAGACCGCTGGTCGCGGTCGCGGTTTTTCTGGCCCGACAACCGCGCCTCGCGGTTCTGTTTGATGAACATCCGCATCAACTGGGTCACCTGGTAGATCTGCTGGTACAGCAACAGCGCGCGGAGCTGGGCGTCGTCAAAGAACATCATGAGCACGTCGTGCATCACGCCGAACTGGGTGGCCATCTGCTTGGGCAGCGGGCGGCGCGCGCCGGGCCCCAGGCGTTCGTTGGCGGTGACAAAGTTTTGGGCCTCGTTGAGCACCAGCAAAAAGTGGTTTTTCTTGGCGCGGGTCTCCTGGTCCACGGCCTCGCGGAACAACGGGTCCTTTTTCGCCTGCTTCACGAGCTGGTCCACCCGGTTTTTACTGTTGTCCACCGACGGGCTCACCTGGGCGGGGGCGGGCGCGCTGTGGTTGCCACGGAGGTTATTGAGGGTGATGCCCGAGGTGCGGGGAAGAGCCTGGCCTCTCACCTTGGTGAGAACCGGTCTGAACCCGGCCTGGGCCTGGATTAACCGAAACATGTTGATGGCGAAAATCTCGTCGCGCGATGCATTATAGCTTGGGCCCAGGTCACGTGCGCGGGTGGGTGAACACGGGTACGATAGGATCAAACGATTCTCGGCTGGGCGCAGCAGTGGGGGTCGCGGCAGGGGTCGTCCCACTTGGCGGGCTCATGTGACTTTGGCGGGTGTCGACGCTGGCGGAGAGAGGCTGCACTGGGCTCACGCCGTACCATCGCGCCATATCGGGTCATGATCCTGTGATGTTGGGTCGACAGTCAGCCCATGGTTTTGTCGGGTAGCGGTCCGGCGGCCAGGTGACTTCACAATCGTATATATAGGGGTGGCTACGCCCGGATTAGGGGTAGGTTACGGTGACACCACCATGTAAGCAAAAGGCAGACAAACGCGCGACACAGGTAATGACGCGTCGATTGTTCGCTGTCTCGGCTCCCCCACACTTTGCCCTGAGGGTCCTTGGGGTTGACGGCTGAACACGGGTATGCAGTTCCGGACCCAACCATGGCGCGCTCGCCCTGGAAAAGAAACGCAATCTGCTTAGACGACCCCGTGGCTCAGGATGATGTCATGGGCAAGGCTGAACATTCGGCGAGTGGGAGCGTGAACTCCGAGCGCACAAAGCGCCATCGAAAGGTCGATTCTCTGCTGCCACGCCCGCCACCCCTAATTTCACTTCTACGTAACCAGGCCCCACCGCCCACATTAAGCGCACATTGCAGCGCCCGCGGTGCTGGCTAACTGGCCCACTAAACCAACTACGAAACGCTCCACCGCAGCGCGCCACAGCTAGCCTACGCTCGCCTACGCCTTTGTGGCGCCCACCTCTCGTTCTCGAAGCTTCCCAAATTGCATTATGCACGTAGCCCGCCTAATAATGGCGGTGTTGCCACCCGCGACGGCAGCCACCCCCTATACCAGGGTGTAATGACAACACGCTCCGTCGTTCCCGGGAGACCGTCCCCCTCCCTGCATTGATCCGGTGGTGCACCTTTTGCTGCTACATGACGCAGCTCGATAACGGTGTTCCGACGGTTGCCGCTGACACAAAAAGTGTCCCGATTGCTCGCACTTAAAACTCAACAACGAACCTGCGGTCCGCCACCTATCCACACCACTCCTTTCCACCATGTCTATGACCACGTCGATTCAGCTCACGCAAAACTCCAAGTACAAGTTGCACAACGGGCAATTGATCCCAGTGACCGGGTTCGGCACGTGGCAGATCGACACCGGCAAGGCCGAGTCGCTTGTTTACGAGGCGCTCGTGGCCGGGTACCGCCACATCGACACCGCGGTGTACTACGGCAACCAGGCCGAGTGTGCCCGTGCCGTGCGCAAGTTCTGCGACGACAAGGGGGTGCCGCGTCTGGACATCTGGTTCACCACCAAGATCACCAACGAGGACCACGGGTACGAGGAGGCCAAGCGCGGCATTGCCAAGATCGCCGAAGACGTCAAGCAGTACATTGACTACGTCGACTTGGTGCTTATCCACTCGCCGTTGACCAACAAGGACAAGCGGTTGGGCACCTACAAGGCGATGCAGGAGCACACGCGTAACAACGACACCATCTTGATCAAGTCGTTGGGGGTGTCCAACTACGGGATTGCCCACCTCGAGGAGTTGTTTGCCTGGGACGGGTTGTTGGTGAAGCCCGTGATCAACCAGTTGGAGTTGCACCCGTGGTCGCCCCAGCTCAAGATCCGCGAGTGGTGTGTGCGCCACGACATTTATCTCGAGGCGTACTCGCCGTTGACCTCGGGGGCCAAGCTCGACGACCCCGAGCTCGTGGAGTTGGAGAAGCAGTACCACACCCCCCGCATCGAGATCTTGCTCAAGTGGTCGTACCTCCAGGGGTTCATCGTGCTTGTCAAGCTGCAGAACGTCAACCGCATTGTTGAGAACTTCAACGTGCTCCCCAAGGGCAGCGGCGACAGCGACACCGTGGAGCGGTTCCTTGGCAAGGTCGACTTGGACACCGAGGTGTTGACCAAGTTGAACAAGCCCAACTCGCACGAGGTGATCTGCTGGGACGGCAAGGACCCCACCCAGTACGAGGGTTAAGTAGTATATGAATAAGCCAGGCTTTCTGACTTAAAGTGACAGTGAAGTAGTGACGTAGTGAAGTATTTATTAAGTGTTCTTCGGTTCCGCTACCTTGATTATGCTTCGTCTCGCCTGGACTTGTGACAGGTGGTGGTGTCTGCATTGCATACGCGTCATGGCTGCAAAAGACACAATGTAAGGGGAAACTACGAGGTGGCGAATGAGGTGAAAGATTACGCCGTAGACACGCCGTTGAGACTACTCAATTACGTAGCTAGCGAGAACAGACATGGCTTGCCTGGTTAGTTTTACCTGGACCTGTCGCACGCACAGCGTATTACCCAAACCACCACAATCCACCACAACCCACCAAAAGACCTACCAAAAGCCCCACGAACCCCCCAAACACCCAACCGTTTGGCTTACTACGCTTCCGCGATTACCCCCACAGCCCCCACAGCACCCCCACCTCGTTCTCGGTCCTCCCATCCACCACCTCCCGCCCCTGCTGCACAGGTGTTCGCGGTGAAAAATCAAAACCACCAGGACCATACCACCAACGATGTCCAAGCCGGTACGCCAGGACTACATCGCCAAGGTGCGGTACCAAAACAACCTCCCGCCGCCCCCGCTCAACCCCAAGTTCCTCCACTACCATCTCACCGAGCCCACGTCGCAGAAGCGCGAGGGCGACCAGTTGATGCTGCTGTTGTTCCGCCTGGAAAACTTCACGGCGTTGATGGCGCACCCAGAGCTCCCGCTCAACTTGATCCACAACACCGGGTTTCTTGAAGAGGACAAGGTGGCCGCGGTAGGCTCCGCCGTGGACGGCGGGCCCGCCAAGTTGCACCCGGCAGACCGGGAGTTGTTGCGGGACGCGGGCATCACCAACTTGAACAAGAGCGAGCCCGGGGTGTCGTTCTTGCGGCGCACCGAGTACATTGCCGAAAAGCAGATCAGCACTGCTCTGCAGGCGGCCCCCAAGCAGAAGGAGGAGGACAAGGTGGACCCCGAGTCGCAGTTGGCGGCGGTGGAGGCGACGTTCGACGCGGCCAACGACACATTGCACCACTTGGAGCACCTCAAACACCCGCGGCGCAAGCAGTTGGTGGCCAAGCGCACGTGGCCGTTGTTGCCCGACACGCTGATGGCGGACCAAAAGTTTTTGAACGTCAAGTTCATCGGGCTGGCGTCAGTGCTGCGGGAGCTTGGCCCCGAAAAGTACCAGGAGGCGGGCGACCAATTGCGCACGGCGATTTTCCGCCCCATCACCTCTGCCGACGGCGAGTGGATCTCGTTGTTTGAGGTGGCCGACGGCGACACCGCGCGCGAGTTGGCGCTGAAGCTCAACCTGAAGGAGAAGGAGCAGCCCGAGCGGCTGGAGGAGCTGGAGTTCACGTTCCGCCACCAGAAGAACTACGACATGCGGTTCACTCGCAACCCCAAGCCCAACGAGGAGTTGGCGATCAAGTTTGCCACTGAGGGCGGCAAACGCAAGGCGGCGTACTACTACCCGGTGCTGGGCCGCATTGACTTGAAGAAGTACCGTACCAGCACCAACACCGAGGTGAACCGGTTTTTGCGCGACCTGACGATCGACCAGATCAACTTTAAGCTCCGGGAGCCGTCGACGGACGAGTTGCGCAAGAGCGACGCGGTGCGGTCGGAGTACGACCCCATGGAGTACGAGGCCGACGACGATGAGGCCGAGGACGATCTCGACGAGCACTTCGCCGAGCTGTAATATAGACACGAGCATGATAATACGACAATAGAGAAAAATGGGAGAGGGTTTCTGTGAAATGGTAGAAGAACGCGGGTTCGATTTGACGAGTGGGTTGAAAGGGGATACTCTTACATTCCTAAGCATTTTCTCTTTTCACCCACTATCTCATTCCAACCAGATACTTTCAGATTCTACCTTGTATATACTATAGAGCACTGCTTCACTCAGGATACTCTGCTTCAACCCTACTCGTTGCTTCCACCCTACGCGTTGTCTCACCCCTAACTCCGCTTCACCCAAGATACTCTCTGTTACCACTCGCTTTCTTCACATCTTCTTCCTTTCGCTATCCTCAACCCTTCTTCCTTTCTTCCTCCCTTCCCCCTCTTCCTCAACCCTTCTCTCTTCCTCATTACATTACTACTGAATTACACATCCCATGCATCCGTTCTTCTCTTTCGTCTCCACGGGGGCCGGGGCCAGCTCGGTCTGTTTCGCCGGACCCGTCACCGGCTTGGGTTTGGGAATAATCAGGTCTCCGGTGTCGCTGGCGTCAAGCACCATTGGCGTCTGCTCGTGGGCCTGGCGGTCCTTGCGCCGCATGGTCATCCGCGACCGTTTCAGCCCCGGGCGCTTGGACGCCGCGTCGTAGTTGGCCTGGACCTCGCGCGCCAACGCCGCGTCCTCCTCCTGCTGCAACTGCTTCGCCAAGTCGTCGTCGCCATCGGCCTCGTCCATCTCGAGCACGGGGTAAAACTCGCCGGTGAAAAACAAGTCGTCGGCGCCCAGCACCAGGTTGAGCAGCTGCCAGATGATCTTGTTCAGCTTCTGCACCAGCATGTCCGTCACCAACAAGTAGAACTCGTGGTCCAGCTTTTTGTACATGGTGTTGAAATGGTTGTTGCGGAAAAACACCACCACGTCGTCGTCAGCAAGGTCGGTGTTGAGCCGCAGCAACCCGTTGTTGGTGAGCTGGGTGCAGTTGAGGTCGAGCCACCGGCGTAGCCCCTGCTGGTGGCTGGCGTTGGCAGGGTCGTCGTGCAACAAGTAGTCCTGGACGTTGTCGAACAGCTGCAACCGGTACAAGTCGTCGACAACCGCGGCGTAGTCCACGTCGGAGGGCCACGCGTCGGTCTCCGGCGACACCTGGTTGACACACCACCCGTGGCGGAACTTGAGCCCAAACAAGTCAAACAACTCGCTGGCGATGTTGTCGCCGACAAAGGTGCCGTTGATCAAGTTGGGGTTGACGTCCAACCCCGTGTGCATCACCGGCAACTGGCTGAGCAACCCGTCGACCGCCGCCAGCCCGGCCCCCTCGCTGAAAAACAAGACGAGGTCCCCCAACTGGTGCAACACCTCGCCGAGCAGCACCGACCCGGGCTCGGTGCCGTGCTTCATCAACTGCTGCTTGAACTGGTTGATGCGCGCCATCCGCTCCTCGTCGTCGGCGTCGGGCTGCTGGCGGTCCCCGCGACTCCGGTGGCACGCCACGTCGTTTTTGATCAAAAGCGAGTTGACAAGCGCGATAAGCGGACACGGCCCATTGGCGTCCTGTAGGAGGATCGGGGTGACAAACGGCTCGTCGCCCGAGTAGTCCTTGGTCCAGCGGATCACCTTGATCGCGAACTGGGTGTCCATGGTAATTGTTTACAGAAGTATCGATCTCGGCTAATTTGCGCGACGTTTTGGGAATTTAGCGCGCGCAGCGTCTGTGCCAGCAGCGGCCCCCCGCGAAACGGGAAACGGGCGTTTGTTTTGTGTGGCGGGACGGCAGACGTTGGTTTTTGTGTGGGGCCGGTAGCAGCGGTGGAAGCTCGGGATTCCGGCGTTTGACAGGTGTGGGGCGATTTCGTAGGGCGCAGTGACAGGCGCTGTCCGGCACCGCGGGGGCCGAAACCGGTTTGTGGGCCGCCCCGGCAGGGCCCGCGGCGGGACGGCCGGTGGTGCTGGTGGTGTAACCACGGGTCGCAGCCGTCGTCGGCGGTGGGGGCCGGCCACGCTTGGCGCCGAGCCCGTGACGGCTCACGCCACGCGGTTGCATCCCGGTTGCCCGATTGGGTAATGTGCTTGACAGGGTGTCTAGCGCCATTAGCCTGTCGCGTATGCCGGGTGCCATTGTGGCACGCCCGGTGGTGGGATGTAGCATCGGGTTACAGTGTAGCGGGGGGCGCCGTTGCACCCGGTTTGTGCAACCTGGCGCACCCCGTCGCCACGGGCGGAGACAGCCACCGCGGCCAGCAGGCACCACGGGTGGTCAATGGCCTCCGCTCGGGCCCCGGTGTCGTGTTTCGGCCCGCCGCCATTGTGTGCCCCTGATCCCTGGTCAGGATCATCCGGTTGCTGCAGGCCAAAAGCCACCCGGGCCCGCAAACGGCCCACCACGCAAACCGCCACCTCAGACGCCCGCCACCGGTGCTGGGGCCACGTAGCCACCGCGGTGGGCCCGCCACGCGCCGTGGTGACGAGAAATCACCCGCAACCACCGCCCCCACCACCATGCGGGGGGCCCGCATAACGTCCCGTAACACGCCCGCCACCGGTGCGGACGCCGAGCAAAAACAGCAGGGGCCCACCCGCTACATTCTCTACAACATAAGCCACCCACCACGCCAAACGCCCCTCGGCAGCGCCGCCCACACCGTCGCTATTGTGTTGGGACTGCGCCCAAAAATCACGCGAAAGAAAAAACACCGTAAACCAACTAGTCAACAACAGTCGACGATGTCACGCCCCGAGGTGTTTGCCGACATCCGCGGCAAGATCGACCGGGAGTACAAGTTGATCCAGGGGTTCCAGCAGTTGAAGAAGAAGACCACCAACCCCGAGGTGATCCAGAAGTGCAACAATCAGATCCGCGACACCCAGGCCAACATCGACTTTTTGCAGCAGACGCTCGAGAAGTTGCAAATGCAAGCCCAGGACGCGCCGGGCCAGCAGAAGCCCCTGTACACCCGTTTCGATTTGATCAAGTACGACTGCCCGTCGTTGGGCCACAAAATCCAGCACATGTTGCAGCAGTTGCAGTTTAAGTTGCAGGTGGAAAACCAGTACCGCGAGGCCAACAAAAAGATCAGCCACTTGTATCTCATGGACGGCGACAAGCTGCTGCTGCTGGCGGCCGAGGGCGGCCGGCTCGAGCTGGACCAGCGCATCCAGTTGCTCCAGAAACTGTTGCGGTACTACCAAAACATGCACATCGACGTCGAGGACGTCAACCGCGACTTTGAGATTGCCACCACGCCTAAGCACGCGCGCCGCCCGTTGCTGGGCAAGCTCACCGTCACCGTCACCTGTGTGCGCGACTTGGACCACGTGGCGCTGCCGATGTTCTCCAAGAAGCCCGAGACGGTGGTGGTGGTCAAGTTGGACGACGTGGAAAAGGCGCGCACCAAGGGGCTGCGCAACGACAAGTTTGGCGACGAGCTCGTGGTCGACGTCGACAAGGGCAACGAGATCGAGATCCTGGTGTTTGACAAGGTGGGCGCCAACTTGACCCCTGTCGCCGTCAACTGGGCGTTGTTGTCGGACATCACCGAGGACATCCGGAAAAAGAAGGTGGCTGCCGACTGGAACGCGATGGAGGGCGGCCAGGGCACCAACCCCGTGGACAGCGCCGACGGCTCCAAGGTGCTGATCAACACCTGGCTCGCGCTCGAGCCCGCGGGGCTGATGCTCGTGACGCTCTCGTTTGAAAAGACCAACGTCGCCGGCCGGGCCATGGGCGGGGGCATCGGGCGTCACAACGCTATTCGCGAGAAGAAGGAGGAGGTGTTTGAGCACCACGGCCACCAGTTTGTCCAGAAACAGTTCTACAACATCATGTGCTGCGCGTTCTGCGGCGAGTTCTTGCGGTACACCGGGTTCCAGTGCCAGGACTGCAAGTTCTTGTGCCACAAAAAGTGCTACGCCAAGGTGGTCACCAAGTGCATTCTGAAGCTGAGCACCGAGACCGACGACGAAACCATGCTCAACCACCGCATCCCGCACCGGTTCGAGCCGGTGGCCAACCGCGGCACCAAGTGGTGCTGCCACTGCGGCCACATCTTGCCGTGGGGCAAGAAGAACGTGCGCAAGTGCACCGAGTGCGGGGTGATGTGCCACGCCTACTGCACCCACTTGGTGCCCAACTTGTGTGGCATGCTGATGGAGATGGCCAACAAGATCTTGGCCACCATCAAGCTGACGAAACCGCGCCCGAAACCGAAGCCGGTGAAGGCGTTGCCGCCGGTGACCCCCGAGGCACCGCTGTTTGGCCCTGCTGTGCACGGCCACCGGCCCCAGCACTCGTTCGACGGGCTGCCGCAAAAGGTGGCCACCATGGACCCGGAGCAGCGGTTGCCGCGCAAACAGCCGCCGCCAGGGCTGCCGCTGCCGCTGCCACAGCCCCAGGCTCCACCGCAGCCCTACAGCAAGTTGCGGGTGGAAAACAAAAACGCCTACCAGGCGCCGGTGGACCGCGACGACTACCGCAGCTACCCGGACTACCGCACCACCGACCCGCGTGCCCAGCCACCGGTGCCCGAGCCGGCGGCGCCCGAGCCGTGGAGCCAGCCCGCGCAGCCGCACCACGCCAACAACCCGTTCCTGGACGACTTCGACTACCACAACCCGCAGCTGGAGTTGTCGCACGAGGAGCAGGCGTACGTCGAGCGCCAGCAGCAGTTCCAGGAGCTCCAAAAGGCCCCCGCCCCGGCTCCGCCGCAGCCGCAGCAGCCGTACCAGGCGCCGCCGGCCACGTCGTCGTCGTCCGAGCTGGGCCTGCGTCGCCGCCGCCGCCGCAAGGTGGGGTTGGACGACTTCCAGTTCCTCGCGGTGCTCGGCAAGGGCAACTTTGGCAAGGTGATGCTTGCCGAGCTGCGCCACACCACCAACTTGTGTGCGATCAAGGTGTTGAAGAAGGACTTTATCGTCGAGAACGACGAGGCGGAGCTGGTGAAGCTGGAGAAGCGGGTATTCCTTGCCGCCAACCGCGAAAAGCACCCGTTCTTGCTCAACTTGCACTGCTGCTTCCAGACGGAAAACCGCATCTACTTTGTCATGGAGTACGTGCTGGGCGGCGACCTCATGTGGCACATTCAGAAGCTGCGGTTCCTGGCGAAACGCGCCAAGTTTTACGCGTGTGAGGTGTTGCTTGGGCTCAAGTACTTCCACGACAACGGCATTGTCTACCGCGACTTGAAGCTCGACAACATTTTGTTGACCACCAAGGGCCATATCAAGATCGGCGACTACGGGTTGTGTAAAGAGAACATGTGGCACCGCAGCACCACCGGCACCTTCTGCGGCACCCCCGAGTTCATGGCGCCCGAGATCATCGCAGGCAAGCCCTACGACCGCAGCGTCGACTGGTGGGCGTTCGGGGTGTTGTTGTTCCAGATGTTGTTGTGCCAGCTGCCGTTCAAGGGTGACGACGAGGACGAGATCTTCAATGCCATCGAGCACGATGTCGTGCGCTACCCGATCCTGATGCCGCGGCAGACGGTGTTGGTGTTGCAGGCGTTGCTCACCAAGGACCCGGCGCTGCGGTTGGGGTCGCTGGAGCGCGACGCCGACGAGATCATGGAGCATGTCTACTTTGCCGACGTCAACTTCGACGACGTGTTGAACTGCCGCATCCCGGCCCCCTACATTCCCGAGGTGAGCCTGGAGCACGACTACCTGAACTTTGACCAGGAGTTCACCTCCGAGACCCCGCGGTTGACCCCGGTGGAGACGGTGTTGACCCTGGAGATGCAGGAGCAGTTCCGCGGGTTCAGCCACATCGCCGACACCGCCACCATCTAATTACATGATTTAATGAACGAATCTTTCATCGCGTTACCCTTACTCGATCGGGCGCGTTATGCACCTCTATTTAGCTAATCTGAAATATCAGACGAGATAATGGCACATCGATCGCCGGGGTATGGACGAAATTTCTTGGCAACCCAGGTTGACGCGTGGTGCTGGCGGTGGGCTGTTGATTCTGTCGCGGGCAATGTGTCAATTGGCGTAAACTCGCCATCGCTCGTAACTCGGGTGTCAAAGAAGATGGGTGTCGGTCGTTACCGGCTACTCAACAATTGCGGAGTCCGATCCCAACGGTTGTCTATATATCACAAAAAATATTTTCGAAAAGTGCGTGGAGAAAAACAGGGAAACGTGAGGTTTAAGCCAAAAGTGGATATGGCTCCAGACGCACGGTAGTTAATAGCCGCAGATCCGGCCCCCGAGGCGGCCAAAGCAACCACCAGCCCGGGCCGGCAACTGCCAATATGCCTCAGGGGTGGCTGCTGTGGTGGTGGCGTCGCTAAGGTGGTTGGGCGGGCACCAGCGTAAGAGATGACCTCCATCAGACACAACGGCGGGTGACACCGTTCTATTTGCCCACCCCTAGTTTATGCACCTTTAGTTTGCCGAGAAATCACTCCGAACGGTGTATTGTTGAGCACCTTGCGCTCAGGCGGGAGGGTTCCTGCGGATAGCTTGTTAACGGAAACCTTATTGTTTCTCCACATCCTCCTGCTGCAAGGCGGGTAGACGGTTCGGGTAGGTTTGCTCGACGAAAAACTGTGCTCCCGAGAAGAGGTCACGTCTTCTCGGTGCGCCAGCTGCATGACGTCCGCCCTGGGCTTTGCTCGGTGTCCCGAGGCTTCTGCGTTCAGCCGCGGCGACATCACCGTTTCACTCGCATCGTGAAAAAGAAATTTTCAGTTGTTCGATTGTGTGATCGGCAATGCACGAGCCCGCCACAAGAAGAAAATAGAAGGATTCACTGTGTAGCTGAGCCCACCAGGGGATCTGGAGCGAGGTGGTGGAGGCTTACAAGGAAAATTACCGCGCCCATGCAGGGCTGGCCCGAGTCTACGATGGCCTCGATGAGGTGTCTGATGCATGCCAGGTGTAGTATTACCACTTTCTATAAAATTCCAATGCGTGTCAACCGTCCGAGGTTGGTAGTGGTTACATGATAATGCAGCAGCCCGGTTCAGGTGCCAGGGCGTTCTTAGTGTAGGTCCTCAGAGCCGACGGCTCCTTGGTGAGACTGGGAGCAGGGTCTCTGACTTGCTGTTTTCTAATAGACTTCATCGAAGCCCTGCGGGGTACCGAGTTGGTGGTGGTGTGGCGGGCAGGTTCGGGGCGTTCCATCTTCTGTTGCAAGCAGTGATCGACAAGAGGCTTAAATGCCGCGTCGACGTTCTGACCAGTTTTGGCGGATACCTCAATGTAAGACGCCCCGACACTGTCAGCAAAAGCTTTGGCGTCCTTGTACTCCACCTCGCGGTAGCCAAGGTCGAGCTTGTTGCCGACAATCACCACGGGAACATTCGTCTTGCCGCGTTTGGCTCGAAGAGCCACCACGCGATTGTAGGTCTCCTCGGTCTCCGCAAGCAGCGCTGCCAGCGCCACCAGGAACACAAGCATAAGCCCGGAGCAGTTGACAATCTGTTGTATTCGCAGGCTCAGATAAAGATCCAGCGCCGCCAGAGCATCATAGATGCTGATTTCGTGATATTGACCGTCGATTTCGAGCATCTTCAGGTACAAGTCCTCCACCGTCGAATCGATACCCTCGATAAAATTGTTGTGGATGTAGCGCATGACTACCAGCAGCTTGCCGGTGTCATGGTCGCCCAACACCAAGATGTCGAAGTCACCCTGGAGTGCTGAAAGACCGTTGGCATTCATTTTGTGCGTGGGTGTGGCAGGAAATCGCGAACTATATAAATTGCGCAATGTTTTCGGTTGCATGGCGACTTGCATAAAAAAACCGTTTTATTTTTCTCAAAAGTAAACGTGTGGTTGCGAGTTTTATCCATGGGAATGCACCCGCTGCATTAAAAAATTTTTCAGAAAAAACCCTAATCAAGCAATGTGGTGAGGTTGGGTTGCCCCTCAGGTGGGCTCGCCACGACCACTGCAGGCAACTAATCGAATACGCCTTGACACCGCTATATATGGAAAATACTCGGTTATAGTCTTGCACATATTCAAAGTGTTGACAGCACGTCATGTCACGGCGCTTTATTTATGACACAAGGTCAGAGTCATCGGTGATAAAATTTAGATCTCCGGTGGTCCTCCAACACAGATTTGAAGTGAGATCAGTTCCACATGAAATACGTTTGTCGTAAAAAGCTTGTCTCTCAGGGGCTCACATTTGACGACCCTAAACGACATCGTGGGTGGGGTACAACGTCGATAACCTCAGGTCATCTTATGGGGTTGCCCCGTTTACCGTACCATTGTCAAGTCTACTCACGATGCCCGCTAAAAATTGCAACACAAAAATGTCCGATGTCACTTGTCTGTCCGAAAACCTTTACAATAGTGAAACAAAGCGTAGTGTGATATTTCGCGTCCACATGTGATCATAGGGCATTTGTCGGAATTCCTTTGCTGGTCTTCACAAGCTTATGCCGTACTGGGTTTGTGTAATTTCGCGAATCTTATTTAGCCATGATGCCCCTTCATGTGAGCAGAAGTGGCGTGATGGGTTGTGCCACAATGAAACGGTTTGACCGTTAGGCGTGGACCCACTTGGGTGCGGGGTAGAGATGCTGTTCCCCTTATTGCGTAACCATATCCCGAAACCCGCATATCACCCCATCTTGATGTCGGTACTAATGGAAATGTCAGTCGGAACTCTGAAATATATTACTATGGTACATAAATTTAATCGCTGTCAAGGTACTGCTGATAGTCTTCAGGTGCGGCGAAAGTCGGCAACGACGAAATCTTCATTCTCTTCTTCTTCTTGTCGTCGCCCTCGCTGGCGCGCTTCTTCGGCACCTCTAACTCTTCCTCGTCCGCCGAGTCATCCATCAACGCCAGGAAGAACTCCTCTTCGCCAGACTCATCGTCAGAGGGAGCATCCTCTAACACAAGATCCTCGGCGTCCAGGCCGTCAAACTGAGCAAAGTCGGGCTCTTCTTCGGCCGCGCCCTCGGCGGGCACCTCGTCGTCGGAGCTGAAGTCGTCGGACCCAAAGTCCATCTCCTCAGACTCAAACCCGTCGTCATCCATCTCGACGTCGGGCTGCAGCTTGACAAGCGCCTCCCACACCTCGTTGTCCAGGCCGGCCTCGCCGTCTTCCTCCTCCTCCTCGTCCTTCGTCTCTTTCTTCTCGCCACGGATCTTCTCTTGTTTCGTGGTGAAGTACTGGTGGAAGAACTGCTCGTCGGGACGCACCTGGTCGGCACGCTTGTTGAGCCAGTCCAATGCATTGACAGGAACCAGGTCCTGAGCCATCCCCGTGGCCCGCACAAGTAAAGTACCCGTCTGGGCACCACCAAGCGGCTGCATGATCGACGAACCCTTGGTAGTGGCCCCCTGTTTGGCGTTCTTGTAGACAAACCGATCGAGGAAGTGCAGCAAGGTGTACAACCCGAGATCGGGCTTGGGCTGTTGCTGCATCTCCACCAACAGCTGGGCGTAGATGGCGACGGTGGGGTGGAAGTGGTGCACGAACGCAGCCATCTCCCACACCAGCGAGTTGGCAGCGTGGGCAAACTTGGGGTCGCGCTTCTTGGCGTCGTAGGGCTCGGTGCCTGCCAACTCAAGGAGGTCGTCGGGACGGTTGGCCACATCGAGCATCAAGTCGTGGACCTGGGGGAACAGCAACGCCAACTGCTGCAACAAGTACAACATACCGGCAACAGCACCCACGTTGAGCCAGTGAGCACTGATTTGAAGGATTCTCTTGACAAAAGCCAACACCCGCGGCACCTCGGGGTCCTCCTTAAGCGACTTGTACAACAAGTTAAGGTAGATTCCTTGTTTCAGGGTGGTAGCAACACGGGGGTCCAACAACAGCTCGTACAACGTTCTGAAGTAGCGGTCAGAGTTGAGCTTCTGCCGCAGAACGATATTGTGCACCAACAGCAAAGCCTGCACCGAGGTGTTGAAGTTGGATGAGTGGGTGATTTTGTACAAGGTATCCAAGTGCTTGTCGTAGATCTCCTGGTCCAACAGCGCGTAGGGGAACGCCCGGTTCAACCCAGTGAGCAACGCCAGGAACAACTTAGCGTTCCGCTCTTCCACCACCTCCAGCTCGGTCTTCTCCGTCTGCTTCACCAGCTTACCGCCCTTCTTACCACGCTTGAACCCCTTCCGGTTGTTCTTGCGGCCGTGCTCGACGTTGCCAATGGCGTCGAGCTTGTCGTCGCCGCGCTTGTCGCCAGCAAGAGCCAGCTCAAAGAGGGCAAAGTATGTCTTGACCAACGTGTTGGCAAGGTTCTCGAACTTCAGCAGCAAAATGGTTTGGTTGAGCGTGGTCACCGCGTAGTAGCGGGCGCTGTATTCGGTGCCGGGCTTGAAAATGATATCTGTGATTGCGTCGGTGACGATCTGTTTCATGGCAGGGTGGTCATTCTCCAACTGCAAGATCTGGAACAGGGTCTTGGCAGCCACCTTGGAGTCACCGTCGCCCAACTTGTTGACCCCTAACCGCAACAAGTTCTGTTCCTGCTCGGGCTTGGCCTTCAAAAGGTCAAACACATGGCCAACACAAGTCATCCGCACGTGGAGAATGGGGTCGTGCAACAAGTGCTCGAGAACCAGCACCAACTTGAAGTACTGCTTCTTCAAGTGGTCCTCAAACCACCACAACGCCAACGTGGTCTCGGGGGTCAGTCTCAGCAAGGGGCGCTTGGTGAACGCCACCAAACGGCGGTCGGGCAACACCCCGTTAACCAACAAATCCTTGAGGGCGGCAATCGCCTGTAACGACGCGGTACGCAGCTTCTTCTCGCAGTACCCGACAAGGGTGTCGAGAGCCTTGATGTTGTGGAGGGGGGCCTCCTGGATGAGAAGGGTAAGGGCAGAGATCTTATCGTTAAGGGTACCGTCCTGCAAGATCTGTTGCAAGAACTTCTTTTGCGAGTTGCGACGAGTGAACTCCTCCATGTAGATCTCGTTTTCACGGTCAATGACGGCCTTGGCCTTGGCCTCGAGCTCCTCACGAGCAAATCTGTGCACGGGCTCAACGTCGGTGGGAGCCTCCGCCTCGATGTTGTACCAGTCGGTACGGTTGGCGAGCTTAAACCGCAGCAGCTCCACCGAGTTGAGATTGTCGACGTAGTCGTTCTTTTGCTGACGCTTCGCCTCCAACGCCTTCTCGTTCTCAGACTTGGCCTCCTCCTTCTCCTTCTCCTTCGCAGCCTTCTCCTCAGCCCGCTTAGCCTTGGCTTCGGCCTTCTGCGCCTTCTTCTCGGCCCGCTTGGCCTCCTTCTGCGCGGCCTTGTCGGCGGCCTTCTTCAGGACCTCGGACTCTTCCGCCTTAGAGCCCGAGCCGTCTTTTTTTGGCGCCGGTTCGTCGTCAGACGCATCCTCAGCCTCAGAGGCCTCGTCGTCGTCCACCACCTCGGCGTTGCCAGAGAAACCGATCCCCTGGTAGAACTTGGCTAAGTCAGCTTGCAACAGCTTGTCGTCACCCTTCAGCTCAAACTCTTGCTCGGAGTCAGAGTCCGCGAGCCCCTCAATGAGCTTCAAGTCCTCTTCGGTGGCCCCGAGGGCCATGGCTTCTTCGCGAAGAGCGCTTGACGCTGCCTCTTCTTCTTCTTTGGGTTCCTCAAACTTCACCTCCTTCCTCTCCTTCTTGTCCTTCTTGTTGTCCTTCTTAGAATCCTTCTTGGCGTCCTTCTTGGCGTCCTTCTTGTGTTCGGTCTTCTTGTCCTCTTTCTTGTCGTTCTTCTTGCTCTTCTTGTCCTCGTCCTTCTCCTTTCTGTCGTCCTTCAGCTTCTTATCCTTGTCCGAAGCCGAGCGAGCTTTTTTGGCCTCGCCCTTCTTCTCAGAAGCTTCCAACTTGGACTTAACCTTGTCTTTTAGCAGCGACAAGTCTAATTTCATCGACATCGTGGGCGGAACTGGTTTTTGGCCTTCTCATCGCACTCTCTTAATGCGATGGGCGGCCTGCGCGCGAGCCGCACAGACTGCATCCAGCCGATTTCGTGGAGTGGAAACGTCGGCCAGGGCTCGTTTCTCGTAAACTACTACGCGAGTTCAAGTGCTAAAACATGTAATAAAAATACAGGCAGTTCGGTCACAGGTTATGTCGAACAAAACAGGCAGTAAAGAAGAAAACCGAAATGGGTATTACCGGTGGGGTTATTAGACCACAGCGGCTATATTATCGTCTTGGTGCACCCCGTCGGAACACTACGGGTGCAAACATTACATCCGTCCACAGTCTTGGTCACTAAGTCTTTACATGGCGGGCATTTATCGGGAACAGTGACTGTCACAGGTCCCCCAGGGCAGTTGCACGGGAAGTAGGAAGTGACAAACGACTTGCAATCCTTCTCAGCAGCACAAGGTACGGTGACAGTTGTGAAGCCTGGGCAAGCACATGATCGAGTTACTGTGACCGTAGGGCGCGCAGGACATGGGTTGTTGTCGCACTTAGTGATGGTTTCAGTTTTTGTGACCGTTACGTAGATGGGGGTAGGAATGCAAGTCAGTGGCTTGGGACACTCCGGTGGCTTGGGGCACTCCAGAGGTTTAGGACACTCTGGTTTGGGGCAAACAGGGCAATTGGGACACTTGGGACACTCCAGCGGCTTGGGACACTCCGGTGGCTTAGGGCATTCCAGGGGTTTAGGACACTCTGGCTTGGGGCAAATAGGGCACTTGGGACATTCCACTGGCTTAGGGCATTCAATAGGTTTGGGGCAAATGGGACAATCTGAAGGCTTGGGGCACTCAATAGGCTTGGGACATTTCGGGCATTCCAGTGGCTTTGGACACTCCATAGGCTTCGGGCATACGGGGCACTCGTTGGGCTTAGGACATTTGGGGCATTCCAGTGGCTTAGGACACTCCATAGGCTTTGGGCATACGGGGCACTCCTTAGGCTTAGGACACTCTTGGGGTTTGGGACATTCCATAGGCTTTGGGCATACGGGGCACTCGTTTGGCTTAGGGCACACGGGGCACTCCTTAGGCTTAGGACACTCTTGGGGTTTGGGACATTCCATAGGCTTAGGGCAAACCGGGCACTCATTAGGCTTCGGGCACGCCGGGCACTCGTTAGGCTTAGGACACTCCTTTGGTTTGGGGCATTCTTGAGGCTTCGGGCAAACAGGGCACTCCTGCGGCCTGGGGCACGCAGGGCACTCCTTGGGGTGAGAGCATCCATGGCATTCCAGCGGCTTAGTGTAGGTAATGGTATAGATCTTAGTATGTGGCTCCTCTGGGTAGTGCTTCACCGTGGTCGTGCAATACGTGACCACGGGGCCATGCTTCGTGGTACAATACTTTCTCCAAGGCTGGCCCCATTTCTTGGTGCAATACACATAAATCTTGCCAGGTTTAGTACCGCAGTACTTGGTGTAATAGGTGTGGGGGTGCTTCGGAATATAAGTCACACCTGGGTAACAAGACACAGGGGTCTTCACATCAGGATGAAGACACTGTCTCCACTGCTTACTGGGACCCTTACAGATATCGAGATAAGTTACGGTAACCGTCGGGTACGGGGAAGGTGCTGGAGTGATAGTAGGCGGCTGACATTTGTCTGACTTCCACATGTGAGGTGGCCCATCGCAAATGGGTAAGCTCAGCAGTGGCTTGCCAGTACTGGGTGGCGTAGTAGGACCGGGAGTACTTGGGGTAGGGTTCCCAGTCGTGGGTCCAGGGGTACCGGAGGTACCACCAGAAGTAGGTCCCGACGATCCTGGGGTGGGGTTACCGGTCGTAGGTCCAGGAGTACCCGGTGTCGCTCCAGGTGTTGGCCCTGTCGAACCAGGAGTAGGTCCAGTTGACCCTGGCGTAGGGCCTGTCGAGCCTGGCTTAGGCTTCCCCGAATTGGGACCTTGGGTTCCCATGTTATCCTTGCCAGTGTTACCACTCCCAGGTTTAGAGTTTTCACCGTTCGGTTTGAGGTTGCCAAGAGTTCCGTCGACCTTTGCTGGATCATTTGCAACTTCTTGTGCAGCTGACACGAGAACCGCTGCCAAGTAAAACACTTTTAAGAACTTCATACTTGTGGGCATTCATCACTGCTAAGACCTTGTATTTATATTCGTTTTGTTGAGGCCACTGACCGCTCAACTAGCTGGGTCAAATGTCCCATGTCGTTTGATATTTGGTACACGACCGAGGCTTTGACATATCTTTTTTACGAACGGACCTGCTTCAGACATCATCATCCTACATATTCGAAAGTTTATTATCCCCTTAAGTGAGGGATTGAGATACGGCTGAACATTCAACTCCGTTCACAATCACATTGTTAATTTTTTTATGAAAGCATGATCCAAGATCCTTACGCCAAAGTTGGGATCTCGAAAGTTGGAGGTTCCAGTCGTATTCACAGAGTAGTGAATGACCTGTTCGCACTTGGGGCCAGCCTTTACAGAGTAGCTCGGGCCTCAAAAGTTTGGGGCAAATGGTGGCTTAGGGTTTTGCAGTTTAGCGACATGTAATTTACGAGTTATCCATGTGCTTTTCAATAAATTCAAAATTCTCAAAAATTCTACTAAAACTTGAGAAATGAAACCGACATGGGAGAAGTAAGGGTTCGAGCAGTTCGAACCCCAAGGGCAGCACACATAAGAAGACTTCTCGACATGTAATCAACCCAGAGGTAGTGTACTCGGGGTTTTGCTATAAAAAGATTTGCACCAATCAGCCCCCTGGTATGAAGCCCTTGGGCTTAGTCACAGAAACTCGTTCGAAGGGGAGAGCCATATCCGAACCACATGACCTCAATGTTGCTGAGTGCTGGGCGTCGGAGTGCAGACAGCTTTGAGATGGACTACGAGTACGGGTTGCCACCTCTCCTGATGCCCGTGATGGCATTTTCTAACTAGTCCGCGTCATACCTATGTAATTCCAGAAATACTTTTGAAGAGTAATCATGAGTTTTTATGGAAGGCGGCTCACTTTCTCACTTGCTTTCGAATTACAGTCCTCACAGGTGATTGATCCGATATCAGAAATAGTGACGACACAGCGAAGCAATGTCGTCCAGAATCTGGACCCAGGCGTATTGCTAGGCCATCGGTCGTAAATGGGCAGTTACAAATAGGGGATCTCGTTCAAAGACACTGCCATAAGTGAGATATGCTTCGAATAGAGTCTGAAAGATTCAAGATGGGAACTCTGACCAATATATCGACTACCGTGTTCTTGGTTAACAATTCTTTTATTGGTTTGTTTCTTGCTTCCGAGCACCCCTAAATTTAGAAAAGCATCTGTTTAACTTTTACGACGACATCCAAGCCTGGGGCATGGTCATGTCTCCCAATGCTTGGCTCCTTCGTAACGACGCCCTAATAATAGCTACGAGCATAGATGGTACTCGACAATGTCGTTCAACTACGAGTGCAAGAAGCCTAGTATTCCAGTCGATGGTCAATAATGACGAATTCCTTGACACCATGGGTAAAGTGCCTGTCCTGTGCGCGAAGACCTCTAGATCTATTCACAATCGTAATCTTCCGGGGTTGTTTCCAAATATGTTATGTATCCCGTGGAATGTTGTGACAACTGAAATTACGAAACCCACATTTTATGAATTCCACATGTTAAGAATGCTCGGCTAATTCCTGTTACCGAGCCTTTGGCTAAAGCAAACGTGAAGGGATTCATCACTTACGCTTGCATTTGCTTAAATAAAGCATGTTTTAGTTCATTCGTCTACTTATTTCTAGATTTTTACTATTATACATTGAAACTTCGTTTACCTATTACCTGTTTTAAAATGCCCCACAGAGTGCACATTGCATACCAAAACAACCAACTATGAAACATCTGACGTCATGGTACGATTCGTCAATATAAGATCGACGCTGCTCCCACTTGTTTAAAGGGAGTGTTGGAAAGGTGAATAACCCACCGCAAAGGTTTTTTCATCGTTCACACCTTCGCCTGACACATAAAACGTGTCTATACCGGTCCCCCCTGGTTCATAAATGTGCGCGCGAATTCTCATCTGACGTTCCATGATACAAGACCTCCGACCACGGGAGGAACGCGATTATAAGGAGCTCTATCCCGACCTTGATGAACTGGATCAATTACAAGTCTTTGTTGTCGACGACGACGATGAAGATACGCAACAGGCGCCAGCGCCACGCGTAACCCATTTAGCCCCCACATTCTCAGAACTTGAAACAGCCCCACCCACTCCCCTCCCTGCGAGTTTGGCACGTTATGGCTACCAGACTACTCCAAGAGGTCACTCAGAACCCCAAAAAACCTACCATCGTCCTTACCAGCTGCCACCTACCCCAGAAGAAGAGGAGGAAGCATTCCACGTCCGCTATGATATGGATGAGCAAGACGCGTTGTACTTGGAATGGGGACGCACTAATGGCGTGTTTGACATATCCCCTGAGGTTCTAGAAGTGGCGATGACATTTTTAGACCTTCAATGGGCGGCGCTCGCTCCACTCGTGGCCGACGCACCAACGCAGGACCGATATCTCACGCTTGAAACGGATCAAGACAAATATGGAAATGACGATGGTATAGTGCCCGGGCTGATGTATGACCAGCGCTGCGCCGTCTGCAACGATAGTGACTGCGATTCGGATAACGCTATTGTTTTCTGCGATGGTTGTGATATTGCTGTGCACCAGGAGTGTTACGGCATTGCGTTTATTCCCGAGGGACTGTGGCTTTGTCGGTGGTGCATGATAGCGCGTGGGAGCGAACCGGCGTGTGTGTTTTGCCCGAGCCGAACGGGTGCATTCAAGCAGCTAGATAACTCGCAGTGGGCGCATGTGCTCTGCGGGTTGTGGATTAATGAGCTTTACTTTGCTAACCCTATCTACATGGAGCCCATTGAAGGGTTTGCTGCTATCCCCCGTCTGCGGTGGAAGTTGGTCTGCCTGATTTGTAAGAAGAAACACGGCGCCTGCATACAATGCTATAATCGTCTGTGCTTCACCGCCTACCATGTGACGTGCGCTAAACGAGCGGGGTTGTATATGGAGGTGAGTGAGGGAATTCAGGGAGCATTGCGGAATAAAACGACGCTTAAGTCGTTTTGTGACAAACACCTGCCGCCCAACTGGGGGGTCGACCTTGAAAAATGCCGCAATTACTACCGGGATCTAGAAATTCTCAAGGTGCAGAACGCGCAGCTCAAACGGCGCTACCAAGCGGCCAATCGGCTTAACCAATATAAGTGGAAGACGGATGAAGGGGCGCCCATTGCCCCCGCGATTTTTGCCAAACGGTTAACCACTCACCTCAAACCTCTTACAAAGAATAACGTTGCCAATTACTTGTGTCGTTGGTGGAGTTTGAAGCGGAGCTCAAAACGCGGAGCACTTACAAAAGTGCCTGCACACGATCATGCTGTTGACGCTAGTACGGCCGAGACACTTGCGGCAGATTTAAGCCAGCTTCAGGAGTTGGCCCGCACTCACCATGCAGCCCAGTTGGTGGCGGAAGAAATCCAGACCGTAGACATGGGCCTCGTAGAGCGAGCTTATTTTCCCCAGCATTGGATCGCACAGCATCAAAATGCAAATGCCCACCTCGCAAATCGCGACACCAAAATAGTGGCCAGCCATCAGCGAAACTACCCGTTTATCGAGGTAGACGGGGCTAACGTCAGATTTAAACCGTACGATTATCGCCAGGTGCTTGCTGACGCCGATCTACTGGAAGTGGAGTAAGCCACCATGCGTGCCGGCCGCGCAATGGCTGGCCACTTCGGGTTCCCCTAGCGTTGTTGCACGGGTGTTTATTGTTTATGTTTTTCCCCCGGTTTGCTTTTTCGGCAAACATTCTCGTGATACGCGACTTGATTGGATCGTCAAATGGTTACGAACGCTATGGGGAGATTAGGGGTGAAATAACTAATATGAAGGAACGAAATTTTTTAAGCAAGATTAACCACAGCCCGGTTGCTGTTTACCGCTGGCACTCCTGAAACAGTGACGCAGGAGTCAGCGGTAGCCCCAGTAAACCTGTTTCACTTTGTGGGTGTTTCGAAGTCTGTACCCACGCCTGACCCAGTGGCCAGTTCCCGGCAATTTAGGTTCGTCGTGCCCCAACGTGCAGCATGGACGATTGTTGCTAAAAAAATTATGCCGCACTTGAAAGCAGGAACGAGGACCAGACCCCCGAAAAACATTTTGAGGAAAAATATTTGATGGTGCACCTGCCGTATTGGGCAGGGGGCACCTGAATCAGGCGTCCGGTACCTGCCTGACAAAAATAAACATGGCGTTTTGCCCGCAACACGACTCGCGATATAAAAAAATCGACGCAGCCCGAAAGTTTTACACCACTCACAGTCACCGTCCTTTGCCCCACAGAACAGCGTTCCCTGGATTAACCTTGTTAATTAATATATACTTGATTATAGTCACTCCTTTATTATCCCACCCATAATAAAGTATATATTAACCCGCCAGTTTAATCCTTGCCCCGCAGACAAACCCCGGTGAATCTCCAGTGCCAGAAACCCAGTGATTACCACCTCCAGTGACCCTACCCGGTAACTTTCTTGACTAAAGTCGCTCCTTTATTTCCAACTAGTCAAGATACGCACCGATGATGGCCCACACTCCCCACGCCACCCCGTTGCGCGACACCTACGCCGCTAACTCGAAACTCCCATTGATTGTTGACATCGCTATCGACCCCTCAGGTAAGCAGATGTACCAGGTGCACGAGCTGCTGAAGCTCGTGCGCAAGGAAATGCCCCGGCTGACCCACTTTCTGATGGGCCCACACCCGGACTTGGGCGCCGAGGCGTTTGTTGCCGAGGCCGAGAAGACCCCCATCCGCAATGTGTTGGGCACGTTGCTGCCGCTGACGTTGTCGCAGAAGAAATACGACGACGAAGACGACCGCAAGTTTGTCCCACCGCTGATGCCGGTGTTCAACTACAACTTTGACGCTGCCTACCCCGAAACCGAGGCCCCCGTGCCTCGCAGCCAGGACAACGACATCTGGCTGGACGACGTTGAGGCGGCGTTTGAAGAAGGCTTGCGTCTTATCCCCAAGAACGGCTTGACTAAGATCAAGATTCTGGGGCGGCTGTGTGGCCGTAACGAGTTGATCCTGGACTACATCTTTTCCAAGACCGGCAAGTTCCGTACCCGCAAGCAGGTGTCGCTGCACATCCAAGTGATCAAGAACTTGGGCCAGAAACTCGATGTCATTCGTTTGATCAACGAGGGGCCCGTGTTCAGCTCCGAGCAGGAGCAGCAGGAGAACATGAAGAGGTTTGAAGAAGTGTTCTCCAACATTAACATGGTGAAGCTGTTGGGCTTTACCGAGGAACGCCGGGCGCTGATGGCGGCCTCGGGACAGCCCCCCGCCAAACGGCGGAAAATGGGAGCTCCCCGCTTCCAAAAGATTGGCGTCCACGGCTTCTCGATGGCGATTACCGACTCCTACGGCTTGAACCCGATGTACTTGTCGATGCTGGAGCCCGGTCCCGCCCGCGAGTCGCCGTCGTTGAAGCTCAACGACAACGTCAATGTCCAGGCCCGGTTCCCGGGCTTGGGCGACTTCCAAGGCCTGCGCATCCCTGTGGTGCACAACATGGTCAAGGTGGCGTTCCCCCCCGCGCTTGGCTACAACTACCTGGTTGAGCAGGGCTTCAAGGCCCAGTTCACTCTCGGGGACGCCTCGCTGCCGGTGACGCCTGTGCCTCTGCCTACGGGGCTGCCTGCTGCCGACGGCTACTCGTTGTTCACCGCCGTGTACCTGTACGGTAACGAGGTGATCAAGTTCAACGAGGAGGGAATCCACGTCGATCAGGAGACCCCGTTCTTGACCAAGTTCTGGAAGTTTTTCATCAGCAAGTTCATGGGCAAGGACTCCGCCAAGGTCAACCTTGCGTTTAAGGGCATGACCATCAAACAGATTGTGTACGAGCGGGACCCTGGGGCCACCGAAGTGCACACCGTGCCCAAGAACCGCATCAAGTTGGTCTTGTTGTGGGAGTTTGCGACGGTGGCTGACATCAAGGATGCCATCACCACCACCACCAAGCTCATTTTGCCCACAAAGGAACAGCAGCCGGCGCCGACCCAGTTGCCTCAGGTCAACGTCCAGCGCAAGTTCCAGCTGTTGCAGCAGTATTTGCCTCAACCGCCTCAGTACGATGCCTACGCGACCCAGTTGCCGCCGCCGCCGCCGTTTGCTGTACACCACCTGGCTAACGTCGACTTGATGATGATGCCAAACCAGGAGAACCACGAATTTGGTGGTTTGTTGTACCCGGAAGGGTACCAAGAGTTTTAGGTGGCGTCCACCGCTCTGTTTTTTTACTTAGTTTGAAATTGTATCCCCGGGTTCCTTGGAACTCCGCAAAATGAATATGAATTAATGGAAGTTGTAGCGAGGTGTAAACCTCTAGAAGTGGTCATTCGCCGAAGACGCGGTCGATCATCTTTCTAATTATAGTGCATGCTGGCAACCGCCCAGAATTGTCGGGCAATGGAATGAGGGCAGGCTAGTGTTGCGAGGCTGTGCCAATCGCATAAACGCGTCGTAAACCTTGCTCGCCCCAACACTAAAGATGGGACCAATAGACAACGACGTAGACGCGGTCGATCTTGAGATCCTATCTTCAATCCCCCTAGGCACCCATTGTCATTCGCTATTATCCTCGGCGTAGACCGACACCGCGTGCATGCTTATCAGCGAATAGACGCGGTAGCAGCGTGACAATAAAACAATAGTACAAAATATCGGAGGTTAGATGCAAGTGTTTCACCTGGACAATATACAGGCGGGGCTCATGGCCTGACGTATAAGCACTGTAAGGTTAATCGGCTCGGGCTCATGTGTAAACTCCGGCCGTTGAAGTGGTCCCACGGCGGAGGGCAGGCGACGACAGTAGCGTCAATTAGAGTAGTGTCCAAGCGAGCTAATGGGCAACACTGCACCGCCAGTGTCTGCTTCCACCACCACGCCACCGTGTGGTTAGACTCGAGGCACAAACACGGGCGTCACCCGAATTTGGCCACGGGCCCACAACGAGAACGGTTAGTGTTGCAGCATCAACAGGTTGGATGCAGGTTGATTAAAGCCACACATTTTTAGGTGAAAACTATCGCACTCTTGCAGCAAAGTGCGACTTGACATTCTTGCAGCGCAAATGAGTGAGTAACGCTGCTCCCCACAATAATCCTGCATTGACTCTGGTTTATCATCGTGACTCCGCGCACGTCATAACGGATTAACCTTAATCTCATTGCTCATCACACTATAATGGACCTGAAAACCGTGGGAATTTTGGGGGGCGGCCAGCTCGGCCGGATGATTGTTGAAGCTGCCAACCGCTTGAACATCAACACCGTCGTGCTCGACGCTGCCGGTTCTCCTGCGAAACAAATCAATGCAGTGGGCGACCACGTCGATGGTCTGTTCAAGGAGTACGAGGCCATCTCGCAGTTGGCAAAGAAGTGTGATGTGTTGACGGTTGAAATAGAGCACGTTGACTGTGATGCTCTTGAGCGGGTGCAGAAGGAGTCGGGAATTGCCATCTACCCCGTCCCTGAGACCATCCGGTTGATCCAGGACAAGTACTTGCAGAAGGAGCACCTCATCAAGAACGAGGTCGCTGTCACCGAGTCGACTGCTGTTGAGTCCACTCCTGAGGCTCTTCAAGCCGTTGGTTCCAAATACGGGTACCCCTTCATGTTGAAGCTGCGTCGCGAGGCTTACGACGGTCGCGGTAACTTCGTGGTCAAGGAAGAGCTGTACATTGCCAAAGCGCTTGAATTTTTGAAAGACCGTGCTCTTTACGCCGAGAGATGGTGTCCCTTCACCCAGGAGTTGGCGGTGATGGTGGTGCGTGCCCTTGACGGCACCGTGTACGCCTACCCTACCGTGGAGACCATTCACAAGAACAACATCTGCCACTTGGTGTACGCGCCCGCGCGTGTCACCGATACTGCTGCCAAGAAGGCCCTGCTTTTGGCCAAGGAGGCCGTGAAGCTGTTCCCTGGCTGTGGCATCTTTGGCGTCGAGATGTTCCTTTTGGAGTCTGGCGAGCTTTTGGTTAACGAGATCGCGCCCAGACCCCACAACTCGGGCCACTACACAATTGACGCCTGTGTTACCTCCCAGTTTGAGGCTCATGTCCGCGCTGTGACCGGCTTGCCCATGCCCGAGGGGTTCACTGAGTTCAGCACCACCACCACCAACGCCATCATGCTCAATGTGCTCGGTGCTTCTGAGCCCAACGGCGAGCTTGAGGCCTGCCGCCGCCTGCTTGAGACTCCCCACTCCCTGGTCTACTTGTATGGCAAGACCACCCGTCCCGAGCGTAAGATGGGCCACATCAACATTGTGTCGCTGCTGATGGCTGACTGCGAGGCGCGTTTGAAGTACATCATGGGTGAAACTTCCGACAAGCCCGAGTCTCCTGAGGAGCAACCCGCCCCCCTCGTTGGCATTATCATGGGTCTGGACCTGGACTTGCCCGTGATGGCCGTTGGTGCTCGCATTCTCAAGGACTTCGGTGTCCCCTTCGAGCTTACTATTGTCTCTGCTCACCGCACCCCTCACCGGATGCTGGAGTACGCTATCGGTGCTGCCAAGCGTGGTATCAAGTGTATCATTGCTGGTGCCGGTGGCGCTGCTCATTTGCCCGGTATGGTGGCCGCGATGACCCCTCTTCCAGTGATTGGTGTTCCTGTCAAGGGCTCTACTCTTGATGGTGTTGACTCGCTCCACCTGATTGTGCAGATGCCCCGTGGTATTCCGGTGGCTACCGTAGCCATCAACAACCTGACCAACGCCGCGCTTCTTGCTGTGCGTATTTTGGGTGCCTTTGACTACCTGTGGTTGACCAAGATGAGCCAGTACATGAACAAGATGGAGAAGGAGGTTTTGGGCAAGGCACAGACATTGGAGTCGATTGGGTACGAGGACTACTTGGACACTAAGTTGAAGAAGTAGATTACAATACAAAGGACATTTAGAGTAAAGGAGACACCGTGCGTGCTTTTGTACTTCAGGAAAAGTGTCACAATTTGTTACACATTTTGCAAACCTTAACGGGATCTTCCTGAAAAACCATAGCAAGACACTGTGACCCCACCACTGAATAATATAGTTCAATATTAGTGATTATACTAGATTTGTGTATTCTGATCTACAATGATCGATGCAAATGATAATGTGGGGTAAAAGAACATGTAGTGAAACATGATGCAAACGTCATAAACAATCAAACTCGCTCCAACTCTCGATCTTATTTCAGCTTCAACTTCACTTCGCGTTTCAATCCTACGCTAATTATCCCATCATGTGTAATGCCTAAGTAATGCAATCCCAAATAGCCGATATCGAATTAAAAAGTGATGCTGGACTTCTTCTTGCCCTTAAGTCTCTGTTTCTTGTTCTTCTTCCAGCCCGCAGTGCTGATCTTCTTGGCCGTCTCAGCAGTGGCGGTGGTTTCAGCGGCATCATCCTCCATCTTCTCTTCTTTCTGCTCGTTAGTCTTCTCGGCAAGACGCTGGGCGATCCGGGCACGACGAGCGTCGTCCTTAGCAGCAAACTCGCCCTTGCGCTTGATTGACTTGGCCTTGAGCTTACTCTTGCTTCTCAACGACTTGGCCATGGTTATCTACGAGATGAGATGGCTGCATCAACTTGCAGGACGCATCACGCGCCGTCCGCGCGCGGCTCAATTTCCTCATCCCTGATTTATGGTGACAGAATTCACACGTGACCGTTAGGGTTCAGCCCTTGGCGCCCCGCGCAGCACAGAGGGTAGTGAAAGAAAATTTTCGGGCAGTCTTTTTCACCAAACCAAGATGTAAGTAATGACGTCCAAAGAGAGTGGGGATATGATGCGTTCTTATATGGGCAGCGTTATATACTCCAACCACAGCACCACCCCTTGACATCCACTAACACTATTAGGGCTAACCTCAGAACTCAGAAGAGACTCGCTGCTAGCGTCGTCGGCGTCGGCAAGAGAAAGATCTGGCTCGACCCCAACGAGACCACCGAGATCGCTCAGGCCAACTCTCGTGCCGCTATCAGAAAGTTGTACCAGAACGGCACCATCGTCAAGAAGCCTGACACCGTCCACTCGCGCTCTCGTGCTAGAGCTCTTTTGGAGTCCAAGAGAGCCGGTAGACACATGGGCTACGGTAAGAGAAAGGGTACCAAGGACGCCCGTATGCCTTCTCAGGTTTTGTGGATGCGCCGTTTGCGTGTGTTGAGACGTTTGTTGGCTAAGTACAGAGACGCCGGCAAGATCGACAAGCACTTGTACCACTCCCTTTACTTGTCCGCCAAGGGTAACGCTTTCAAGCACAAGCGTAACTTGGTTGAGCACATCATCGCCGCCAAGGCTGAGGCTCAGCGTGAGAAGGCCCTCAAGGAGGAGGCCGAGGCTCGCAGATCCAGAAACAAGGCTGCCAGAGAAAGAAGAGCCCAGAGAATCCAGGAGAAGAAGGATGCTCTTTTGGCTGACAACTAAGGTGCATGTATTAATAGGGTGTATACGTAATCAAAACAATAAGTTAGTTTTGGATAATCGAGTAGCGTTGATTTGGAGGAGGGGTACAGAACTGTAACTGATACGAGATTAGAGTTGTCAATGTGATATATTTGAATTGATTGATCGTTGCTATCAACTACGAACGTATGGGCTTGGATCAACTTGGTGCCTCTATTGCCGTATACGGTTTTGCCTATTTGTGGTGGCGACTAATAATTGCGAAACATGATCAAAATGAGATAAGGAACGACAAAAAGTGTGGGTAAGTGTAAATATCCAGAGCATCTTTCTGAAGTAATCCTACACGTAAAGTGGAGAAGGCTACTGGTTTCCCCTTTGGTAGTCATGGATCTCTCTTTAGATCCTATCTTAGATCGAAAATTGCCTATGAGATTAAAGGACGTAGAGCCACCATAAGATGTCTCACTTGGAGCTACTTGGAAGGCAAAAACAATAACACTCCCCCCCACCGCTTCGAAAACTCTCAGCGCTTTTCTTCGACTTTTGTACCGTTACCCCTATTATCCGGCTTCTTGGGATAAAATGCAAAATTTGAGACAAGTTTAGAGAAACTGACCGAGAATCTCATTGATTCGTGAATGCTATAGACACCCCTCGAAATTTCTACACTCCTTACTTAACCTATATGCCAATTTACTCATGTCACTTGTTCCCCACTCACCCCGTAGAATATGCAATAACAGATACTCCGTAAGTACTAATCACAGAGCGCAGGCAACAACAAACGATCCGAAGTCTAAGCACACTGGTCACTGTTATTCTTTCACACCCACCCCACTTCAATCATTCTCCGTCGCCCTTGCCAGCTGCCCCACACTGAGCCGCATAATTTCGCGCTCGCAACTATCACCCACCATGGCGTCGCTATTCGAATGGGCGTTTGGCAAGAAGCTCACGCCCCAGGAGCGGTTGCGTAAGAACCAGCGGGCTCTTGATAAGACCCAGCGTGAGCTTGCTCGTGAAGTCACCAAATTGCAGCAGCAGGAGAAGAAGTTGATGCTGGAGATTAAGAAGCTGGTGAAGGCAGGCCAAGTGCTGCTGGCCAAGATCCAAGCAAAGGACCTCGTGAGAACCAAGGGGTACATTGTCAAATTCAACCAGATGAAGACTCAATTGCAGGCAATCTCGTTGCGGATCCAGCTGGTGAGACTGAACCAGCAGATGGCGATGCTGATGAACGACGCCACCCGATTGTTGGCAGGCATGAACCGGCTGATGAACTTGCCGCTGTTGAGTCGAATTGCCCAGGAATTTGCCAAGGAGAACGATATGATGGACCAGAAGCAGGAGTTCATGGACGATGCCATCGACGACGCCATGGCCATGGACGACGAGGAATTGGGCGAGGACGAGCAGGTGGACGAGATCTTGGGCAAGGTGATGGACGAGATTGGCGTTGATTTGAACACCACCTTACAGGACACCCCCAACTCGATTGCGGCAGGTGCCCAGGACCAACGCCAGGCGGTGGGCGTGGGAGCATCCGACGAAGACGATTTGCAGGCTCGGTTGGACCTGTTGAAGAAATAGGCCAATCCGGTATTGACTTAATAACAAATATACGTAACGAACCTCTGGTATGGCAATTGCTTGCATTGATCTATATACCGATTTTCCCCTCTCTATAAGCCACTCTATTAAATGTACTTCTGCTCCTCGAGGTAGGCAGCGATCTGCTTGGCCGCCTCCTCAACCGAGGTGCCGTGGTAGTTCTCCAAGTGGATCTCGGGCTTCTCGGGCGCCTCGTAGGGGGCAGAGATCCCGGTGAACTCCTTGATCACACCCTCACGGGCCTTCTTGTAAAGACCCTTGGGGTCACGCTGCTCAGCAACCTCGATGGGGACGTCCACGTAAACCTCAACGAAGGGCAAGTTGTCCTTCTCGTGCAAGGCCCGCGCAGTGTCACGGTCAGCCTTGTAGGGCGAGATGAACGAGGTGATGGTGACGCAGCACGAGTCGTTGAACAACTTGGCCACCTCAGAGATACGACGGATGTTTTCGTTGCGGTCGGCCTCGGAGAATCCCAAGTCTTTGTTCAAGCCGAAACGAACGTTGTCACCGTCCAAACGGTAGGCATTGAGGCCCCGGGCCAACAACAGCTGTTCAAGGGCACACGCGATCGTCGACTTGCCAGAAGCCGACAACCCAGTGAGCCAAACGGTGACACCACGCTGCTTTCTCAACGCAGAGCGCTCGTCGTGAGTCAAGTTCTCGTGCCAGGTAATGTTAGTCGCCATTTTTGTTCATTATTGTGAATGCCGGCAGTATTATAGGCTCTACCTATGTATCATTTCACGTGAGATCACAAATATGCGTGGGGTGGAATATTAGCATAGCGAGCCGGCTCCAAGCTCGCAACGGTACATGTGATCAAGGGTAGTGTTTAGGGAGCCAGATCGGCGTTGTTTCGAGATTGATCGGACTGTTGATGGTGGTTTGGGGTGAGTGTATGCTCGCTCCGCTCAAAACTGTGGTATTGGCTGCGAAAAACCTAAAGCGGTAACCATGCGACACGGTAGTTGGGAGAAATTTAGAATCTCTCTCATAGGAGGGTGCATTTCGGCTAGTTATCAATAATGGAGGCGACATGTGTTGGTTTTGTGGCAGGTACGCTATGGGCGAGAAGTCGGAAGCTTTGGGCGAACAGCCGAGCGATGGGGGATCATCTAATCCGAAGATGGTATCAAGGTACTACATTTGTAAGATCACAGTAGGTGAGAAGATCCCCAATGAACTCAAAATTCGTTTGCTTCGTGCTCTTCTCGGCTAGACCTCTGATCCCACTAGTCGCACATCCATCATCATACCCGATTTGGTTGCCAAACGAGGTGCATAACGGTGCGATAGGACATGACACCGCTATCCGCCCCAACAACTAACCTATTCAAACCTGCCTACTTCTAGGACCAACCTAGCACCACTCTTACTTCGGTGCGCCTTGCCATTCCCCTTACCCACGCTCGTCACCCGGCCCCCCTCGCGCGCGCGACGATTAAATTTTTTTCAGTCGAACTGTTCACCATAGAGATGTACTACGAATTGTTTGCCATAGCCCGTATCACTGACCCGGTCAAGACCAGCAAGGAGGCTACCAAGATTGTGCTGACCATTGGTAAGTTGATCCTCGCTAACCGTGGTATCATTCGGGACATCACTTCCATCGGGGCCAAGCCTCTTCCCAAGATCGTGTCCAAGGAACAGGAACGTCACTTCCAGGGGTTCCACTTTTTGATGGGCTTTGACGTGTCGTCCAACGTCCAGGCACAGCTTTTGCGTACCTTGCGCAGTGACCCCCGTATCTTGCGGGCTTCTATCGTCAAGCGTGATTTGAGCAAGGACTTGAACCCCGGTCTGACGGTGCAAGCCGCCATCAACCCCAACTGAACGAGAAACGACTCCTGATCCGGAAGAGAATGTGAAATCGGCTGTTTACGGTATGTTCTTTGTTGAGCCCCAACCCCAGAGATTGAGTTGCAGATTACGCACCTATTTTTCACCATTTTCACTATTGCCTTGTTCGGGTCCCTGTACACTAGCATCATGTATATAAATCAATCTGATACTTACCAGCGACACGCGTCCCCGCGAGGTTACCCCGGACGCGCCGGGTGAAATGACACCACTTCACTACAGTCACTTATTTCATGTTTCATTCGCTGACAGGGTCCGCATTCCTCACCGGTGGTGGTCTCAGGCACAGGGCACCCAATCGGAAGGCCCCGTTTAGGAAAAGCTGTTTTGATCTCGTAACAATAGGGGGCCTGGCAGGTTGTTGTCAAACAGTGAAATTTGCTAAATTGCTAGCGTGGCAGCAAGAGCCACAACAACCCCAGTGTTTACCTCGCCATTTGTTGAGCCAGCTGCCGACAGTCTGCAGAATCGTGGGCCAATCACTAACCCCGCCACGCCAAGCGTAGGCTCCGCCGACCACCAGCAGCGGCGACGACAAGGTGGAACCCCGCCTCCTACCACCACCGCTAAACGTAATTAGGTTCGTATTCATCTACCCACCACCCTCGGCCCACGCCTCGATGCCCCTAACCTCTGTTGTTTTGACCGCAACCTGTACATGGATCAATGCACGATCCAATGGGGCCACAAATCAGACAACAGCAAACCCCGGCTAACCGCCGGTGCTCGTATATAAACGACAGCCACCCATACCGTCCACCAGTAAGCCACATAAGCCTCCTCGCTTTGCCCTCTTCCTTCTCCCTTCTCCCTACCCTTGCACGTGCTGTTGTGTTTACGCACCACCTGCATTATCCCAAAACGGCTACACCAAAACATTAAAAGCAGCGGCAGTCAAGCGCACGAAAGCAGCCGTAAAAAAATTTGTGTTGGTTTAACGTGGGTCACATTTACAAGTTGACAATTGACGGTCACTAGTCGTGCTACAACGTGTGCTGGACCCCGACAACCCCACTCCATCCCCACACCCTCTATGGCCGACTCAGGTGCCGCCGTGCTGGCGCCGGCGCTGCTCCCGTTGCAGCCGACAAACCGCCCCAGCCGGGGTCTTTCCAAGAAGATGCTGGCGCCGCAATTGGGGCGGACGGTGCAAGCGAGCACCAACAACCTTTCTAACGGCTACCTGACCACTGTGCTGGCCCAGGGAAGCCCCCGACGCCACAAACTATCCCATCTGGCGTCCTTCCAGCTGTTTTCGGTGTCTGAAGAGCACCAGCGGTTACAGCGGCAGTACCAGGAGCTTGTACACCGCTACCGCGACCTCGTGGCTCAGTACCGCGCCCTCGAGCGGGCCCACGAGGCCCAGGCTGTGTCCCACGCCGAGGAACGCAGCCGGTTGGACGAAGAAATGAACTACTACAAGACACTCATCGAGCTGTTGCAAGCGCAGATAGCTGCCGACGATACGTCGCTGCCGAGCTACACAAAACTCTTGCGGGAGTACAAGGCGTTACAGCTGGATTACGAGGTGGAAAAGAACTCGAAGTTGGTGTTGATCGACCAGATCGAGTTTCTCTCAAAAGAAAACGAGGCGCTTCAACTGCAAACCGAGTCCGATCTGTTTGACCCGACGCTGTTTCAGTTCCCTGGGCCCTCCCCTCGGGCCCTGGCCCTGGCCCTGGCCGGGGCGCTGGCCAATAACACCCCGCGAGGCAAGGGACCCGATCCCCGCAAAAGAGCATCCCTCCCGGCATCCCACAAGCTCCAGGCGTCGCCACGCCCCGACGACTTTGTGCTACTGCCGCTTAAACTTGACCCTTCCCAAAAAAGAATGCTGGTGCTGCTGACACGTGCTCTGCACAACCGGTACAGCTCCCATGACATTATCCCCATCCAGGTAGAGTTTGGCCAGGCCACCAACCCGCGCGATTCGGCGTTTGACACGTTGAACGGTGGGTTGGCGCCGGCGCTCCCCTCGACTCCACACCCCTCCCAGCTGCTGTCGAAACGCTCGAGTTTAGAGGACTCGGTGGCGACGCGCCAGGAGGTGATGAAGTTGCGGTTTGAGTTGCAGCTGCTCCGGTTGCACAACGAAAAGTTGTTGCTGTACATTGGCTACGAGTTGCAGCGCCAAGGGCTGCCTCTGCCTGAGTATCTGGACCTGAAACTCATTGAGCGGTCGCGCGACGAGCTCATCCGCAAAAAGCGGGTGTTGCGGCTGGTTCTGATCAACCCCATCGTGCAAAAGGCTAAGATCGACGTGTTGGCGCGGGGAATCATGCCGTTGGCCGAGGACGACTACGGCTTCATGTGCGAGTCAGGCGAGTTTTCCAAACGCGTATTCTCCAACGGGTTGCAGGACTACTATGACCTCAACGAGCTTGATGGCGACGAGCCAGTTCTCCGAAAGCACAAGCTGTTGGTGTTCCACCCCAGCGCCGAGCTGGAGGAGGACGACTTTGAAGACGATGACACGGTTCTCAGCGACCACTACGACGAGGCTACGGGGGTGTTTGCCCTGTTCAAGTACCTCATGTTGGGGCTGCTTGCCAAGCACCAAAAGAACGATGAACTTGTTGATGACGGGCTCAAGTACAAGTTTGTCACTATTGCATTGGGCATCATGATCATCGGCCTTCAGTTGAGCCATAACCGCAACCACTAACCACAGGGGCGTCACCCACGACCCGTTATTTGCATGTAATACTATTGGGAGTTTATAGGGAAAACAAAAAAAGATTGAGAAGACCAGAGTTGTAGAATTTATCGAAAGCGGGGGCCCAACATGTGGAATATAGGGGTAGTTGGTGGACCCCACACTTGGTATCCTCGTGCAATTTAAATGGGCAGATTGACGAGTTTGAGGCGACTCGCACCAGATCGAGAAGCAAAAGATAACGAGTTTTGCACACCGCCCAATTCCGTCATGTGCTAGTGCAATTATGTTACTAAAATTCCCAGGGCGTTTTCCATCAGCTCAGGTAGATTGAGGGGGTTGCTTGCGACTGCGAGCAAGGTGTCGTAAAGCAACACCAAATGGAACGGCAACACCGTTTAGGCACCTTTGTAGCGCTTTTAGCTACCATGAAACCGAATCACTCCTTAAAGATGCAGGTTACTGAAAACCAATGTCACAGGCTGGTGACAGTGGTTGATTTTTACAACACAAAGTAGACTCATAGGCCGTTGTCGAATGCAACCCCTCCAACCAAACCACAGAGTTACAATACCGATGATCCTTGGTAACCACCGGTAATTATCATTACCCAAAAATAGTTCAACATCTCATTTCAGATGTGACGCGTCGATGACGCGTACGACAGTTGGGCAAAGGGGAAGGGGCCGGAAAAGTAGAAACCGCTCTGTAATTTAGCGACTATTCCAAAGTTCATTCAACCATCAAAGATCATTAGTTGTTTGACTCCGGAATTCCAGAGATGACTATAACACGACAAATTACCAATTTCATCCAACAGGGTTGCATTCCCAACGATAACGAGGCTGAGGTTGGGACGCCTATTTCCGATCGATGTAGGGTTACGCGTGGCTTGTCCAGGGCTTGCCATCGGCCACAAAGTAAGGAAGGTCGACGTGTAAGGTAGACGTGGTATTCGGATCACAAACCGCAAAGCCATTTAAACTATTGGCTACAACGATCGGCTCCACTTTCATTAAGTTTCAACCAACTGCCACACATGCATTATACCCGCGATGGTGGTCCGATGGCATCATTTGAAAGACAGCGACGTTTGGCGGCTATGCGGGCGGGGCTCCCAGTGTCCCCTAATCCGCTGACTTGGTGCCGTTATAGCTACCATCTGGGGCGGAAATGCGGTAATGCAGACATATTCACGGAAACCCGGCGCCGCGCATTGCCGCCACCTCAAGATGGTGATCGTTGCTCCGCGATTTTATGCCTTGCGAACATCGCCGATCTTACACACACTTTTTGAAAGAGCGACTACCCAGCACACGACTCCCCATGGGGGCACGGGGCGGAATAGCACAACCCTGATACTTAGCCGAGGTGGGCAGATGAAATTCGTGGGGTTTACTTCCGCCTTCTGACCCCGGCTAAGGGGAATCCTCACATCAGGCTTGCATGACACATGCGAGATGCAAAAGTGGGTCCACTTTAAAAACGTATGATTCGTAAGTAGCACCACGTATATAGAGAGCGAGGTTCGCTAAACACTAGTAGACAATCCACAATGGCTCTCCGCAACTACATGTACGCTAAACACGCCAACGACACCGTACTCAATAAGCTGGCCGACCATGAGGTGCGTATATACAAGCGACCCAACCCGGCGGTCGCACACCGTCAAGCCATGGCTGATATCGAAGATTGCAAAAAGTGCGGTGATTGCACGGGCAAGTGTGGCAACTCGTTAAGCCAAGACATTGAGCTGTTGCACATCAAGTAGAGCGGGCTCTACCTTTCAATTCTTCTGGTAATCTTTGGTTGAATTTTTATATACACGACAAATAAATGGCCTTAACAAAAGTCAGCCCATTAATGCATGAACAGGGCTCCCACCGACTTTGGCAGAAAATGTCTTTAGCAGCTGCTAAATCGGGAAGGTGTCGGCAGAGAAGTTGCTGCTATGGGCGTTTGGACGTATAAACGGCGGCATTGAGGGGCCGAAACGAATCTGCCCTTGCTGATGTCGCGGGGCACATATTGCACAAGAACATGATAATGCAAGGGCCGATCACTGCTCTGGTCCCAACATAATTGTGGCGACGATGTCGACTTGTGCTCGAAGAGACGTTTGCACGTTACGGAAACCTTATTTTGGCTTCGGGTTGCAACCGCCTTTCACCTTTTAAGTCGGGAGCCACAGTTAATATCAACTGCACGTAATCAAATTTATGTATTGATATGTAAGAATGCCAAGTCGTATAGGAGTCGTCTAAGTAGTTTGTAGGCGGTGCTGTACCAAGAGCAATTGCTGATACATCAAACTCAAGTAGGGGATATCCCGGTGAGCGTCGCGCCCGCCAGTTTCCCGGTAGATGCGAAGAATGTTTCCCACGATGACCTCAAGCTCAATGGGCCGGTGGTTACGGCTATCAACAAGCATCGAGGGTGCATAAAAATTGGGGACATCAAACTTTTCCGTAAGCATCTCCATTTGGTCGATGTCTGCGTCAGTAACACGCTGCGAAGACCCGTGGGCTTCCAAATCCTGGTTGGCAACAAATTTCACTTCTCTCATTAACGGCTTCACCAAGTTATCGACAATCCCGCGATCTTTGAGTTCATACAACTTGCCTACGTCTAAGTTGACAAGACAACAGGTGGTGTTGTAAACCGCGTTGTACAACAATTTCTTCCACCGAGAGAGCTGCACATTCTCGTCTCGATGCACCTTGTTGTTTTTGGTGGTGTACAACTCGATGAACTTGAAGAGAACTTCCGGGTGCTTTTTGTACCCTTGAAATAACCCAAACTTGACGTTATCAGTGCCATACTGGGTTACAACTCCTTTAACATTAGTTGACAGGATGTACAGCGTGCCCAGAATAAGCACCACGCGGTCCGCAAGTGCCCGCCAATCAGCTTCAAGGCCAATGCCGTTTTCAATGAGTACAACTCCCGTGGTGCCGTCCCCTTTGAGCAATTGATCGGCACGTTCAGCCACCTGGTCCCACACATTGGATGTCCCGGGGATCACCTTCGTTGTCACCACAATGAAATCAAAGGGTCCACACACATCGTCAAGCAGTTTGAAAAATTGGGTGGGTACGTAGTTGAAGGACTCATTCTCATCCAACGAATTGACTGTATACCCCAGCTTTTTAACACGCTCGTAGTCTGACCGGATCACCGCCGTCACGTTCGCGCCATTGCGCTGTAATGTCGAAGCAGCAATTACTCCGAGGCCGCCTAACCCAATGCAAAGTACCGAAGCCATAATCTGTGGGGTGCCGTCAGCTGGTTTATATTAGGGGGTTCCCCTCCTTCCTTTTTGAGCGGCGCTTATATTTCTGTTTTTGGACTGCGGCAACAGACGGAAACGGTTTAGTGGACAGCCGCTAAGACAGACACAAACCCGGCCGACGTAGGTGGATATCGATAAGCTGTCGGGCAGCATGAGCCCATGTTTATAGTCAAAGAAATGTCAGGTAGCCATGCACTATTTGCAACCATTTTACACAATAGCTGGCTACCAGAACTTCTAAAATTGTCGTTTCTTTACTCTATATTATATCTTCTTCCATTTCGACACCAGCTGTTGCAGCCGGGTCTGTGAACGGTCAAGCGGTGGTTGAGCAGCCAGTGGCGACGCCATGGGGTGTCTCACCTGAGGGCCACGCATGTAAAGCTCGTCGATCGGAGTGAATTGTGCCGGCGGAGGCTGAATCGGCGCCAGTCCCAGCGGCCTCGGGGCGTATTTTGACTTCATGCAAATGATCCGTTCGTTGAAGAACAGTGTCTTAAACTCCTGGAAGATCTTGAGCGTCTGGGGGTATTCGTATTGGTGATCTTGAAAGAACCGATCGGCAAACATATAGATGAAACGCTCGATATCGCTAGCGCTCATCCCCAGTTCTTCCGGGGGACCTGCCCCCGGTGCCGTCACAAGCTCGAAGAAATTGGGTGTGGGCGAGTTAGCTCTGGCCCGGCCGGCGGGAGACATGAGATGCGGCAGTTCCCGTTGGAGCAGCTCGCGCTGTTGAAGCTGTTCGCGTTGTTCACGTTCCCGTTGTTCCCTCTCTCTTTGCTCTCTCTCCCGCTGTTCTCGCTGCTCGCGTTCTCTTTGGTCGCGCTCTCGTTGTTCTCTCTGCTTCTCAAACTGGGCTTGCTGTGCCTCTCGTTGCTTTTCAAACTGAGCTTGTTGGGCTTGGGCTTGCTTCTCGTACTGGGCTTGCTGGGCCTGCTGAGCTTGCTGGGCTTGGGCTTGTTCCCGTTGTTTCTCGTACTGGGCCTGCTGCTCGCGTTGCTTTTCAAACTGCGCTTGCGCCTGGACACGGTGGAGTCCAGGTTGCAACTGCAACTGATTTTTGTGTACTGGTTGCTGAAGAAAGTCCTGTCTCGGTGGCTGTGGCGTAGTCAGTTGTGGCGGAGCATCGCGTGGATATTGGTACCCAAACAGCACGTTGTTCTTAAACGAGAGACCTTGCGACGGTCTGAACTGGTTCGTGTGCTCGGGAGTGGCCATGGGCTGGATGGGCGCCACTATCGGTGTCTTTTCTGGCGCAACTTGTGGCGTAAACGACGCCTGTGGCGGTGCAGGAGGAGACAGCAGCCGTTGGAACTGGTTGTCAATGTAGACGTCATCGCGGTCGTACTCACGGTTGGTGATCTCTTCCACCTGTGGGCTGGTATCGTCCTTCTTCTTTTCTGTGCGGCCACACATGATCTTTCTGTTCAAGCCGTTCCGTTTCTTGAACTGATTGAGCCAGCCGTGAGAGAAGCCATGCATGCGCTTGGGGTCGTCCACGCCGTACTGCTGTACAAACATCGCCCAGTAGTCCCGTAGCACCGGCTCGTTGATCGGCTCCCCTCTCTCTAGCCGCGCCCGCACCACTTCGTCCATTGCCTGGTTGATCTTGTCGTACTTAAATTTGACACGGCGCCTCAGCTTCTTCATATACACCAGCAGGTTTCCAAACTGCTCGCGTAGCTGTGCCTCGTTCTTCACCCACTCAGAGAACGACAGGGTCAGAATCAGAACTTTGTCCTTCCATTTCTCCACTGTGTCGGCCTGGGGCTTCTTCAGCGCGTGGTACAGATCGATGATCTGGATCTTCTGCTCTAGCGTGGCCCGAGGTAGCCTTTCCGAGCCTCCTAGCCTTGCCATGGCGAGTATGGAGGGAGTTGTGGGGGTTTAAGTTTGTGGTATGGGTGGTGCGTCATGTGTTGTTGTGATGCGACGCGGCGAGCGTGGGGGCAGCCGCGAACGGCAGGCTACGGCGCAGTGGAAAGAGAAACTGGGACAAACAAGAGTAGTCTATTGTGCTGCTAGCCGCATATTAATTTTAGGATTACTGGCTAGCAGGTAACTCGATTTGTCTGGTCTGGAACATGCTTATCTCGAAGTAGTGCGAAACTAATTTTCGTAGTAAGGGGTAGACCGCACGGCTTCTTGCACGGATGATGCGGGAGGGATAGCTGTGTCGATGTCGTAACTGTTGACGTATTTTGGCTGGGTGGAGGATCTGGTCGTTTGTGTTCGGTGTCTTGTGTCGTGCATTGTGTGAGTTTTGTACTGCCTAATGCTACCAGGGTTTCCTTGAGCCTAGGATTTCGTAAAAAGGAATGGATCTTAGACTACAGTAAATCATGCCGAGCTGCTCAAGGGAATTGTTTCTCAAAGCATTCCGGCGAGTCCCAAAGGTGACTAGTTGTTTTTGTACCTAAGACAGAGTGTTTGTAATCGAGAAAATTACCGTAAAAGATTTTAAACCTTTCTTGGTTCCATAAAATTTAGCAAGGAGCAGATGAACACTGGTGACCCGAAGGGCTTAATATTTTCACGACATTACTCAAATGTCTTCACAGCAGTGGCTTAGAAAATTTCACTTGATGATAGATGAGGCTTCCAGACCTCCAACATTGTGTGGAGCATTTCAATAATGAAGTACTAGACCACATGGACCAACCAACTGAGTTTCACAAGATTGCTTCGATTTTGTGTCCCGGCCTTGAGTCTGTATATGAACCCAGTGCCTTCAGATGGCTTGGTGGACTCGCATTTGCCACTCCTATATTTGCCACTGACAATCGTCAAGCTCTTATGTCATTGGACATTACCGATCCCACACGCGCTGGTCGCCATTCCCAGCTGAAACACCTCATTCTACTCAATCATGAAATTCACTACATAGTTTAGTGAGAGCCGGCGCCACGAGACACCTTGTCGAGGACAGTCTCCCACGACACCTCGGAGAAGTCGGTACCCTGGATGTCCAGCGACAAACCGTTCAAGGCCAACTTCAAGGCGTCCTTAGACGAAGCGTAGATCATCTTGGAGCGCACGGGGGCGGTGTCGGGAGTCCAGGTGAAGAAGACAATCTTGGAACGAGAGCCCTCGCCGTTGCCGATCTCGTACTCGAACAAGTACACGGCGTACTTGCAGTCGTTTTCGGGCAACTTCTCAACGAACTTCTCGTAGTCGGCCTGAGTGCCATCGTTCAAGTCACCGGTCTCCTCAACAACAATCTGAGACTTGTCATCGGAAACCTTGTAGATGACGTATCTGAACTTCTTACCGAGCTTCAAGTCGTTGTAAGCCTTGAGACATTCGTCGTTAACAGCAACACTAGATGTTAGTAGCAGATGGGGTGGGGGCATGGGGAATAACGTACCCAGATCTGGACTATACTTGGTTAGTATTGAATGAGGAGGTATTTCGAGCAATTGATGGTTTACGTACCATTTTCTTGTTGTTTTTAGTATGAGTTGTCCGTAGGCTGGGAATTTTTCGCGAGTAGACCGACGATTGCAGCAACGTCACGTGAAGAACAGGGGGGGTGTTGGAGAGGGGTATGGGGTACAGCCTAGTTTGGCTAGTGTGGAGTGTTACTGGCGGTTCGCTATAAAGAAGTGTCTTTTGTTTTGGTAGATGCCTGATAATGGGGCGAATGAAAGCATTTTGAGTATCGGGCTATGGCTCGGGTGAATTTCATGCAAGTCCCCACGCCCCCCGCCACCAGACAGCTGCCAAGCAAGCGATATGTGGGCTAATGTGTGGCTGCTACTTGTATGGTTTTGACTCAACAGTTTGGCATATGGACAATAAGCGAAAGTGGTACGAGCATTTGAGCTATTTTTACCCGTAGTGACTAAATCAGTCAATTGACAGGCACCCTGTTAAGACGTATGGGTGGGCAAATACGTGCGTTGACACATGAAGTAGACTACGAGTAATTTGAGCGGACTCCAAATAAATTCTAAGTGTTCTCTCCAATGGTTGTCGATCACTGTATCCGTGGTGGCTTAGTGCCCTAGTGCCAATGCTCGCTCCGGGATGTTAAGATTATTAGGCGTTCATAAGCTACCTGTCTCACTAGCTATGTAGTTTTTTCATTTCGTTTAGGGGAGCCCGCCCCGAACCTCTATAAAACCCAATGTATTAATCTCAGTGAGGAAACGGGCTACATTTCTTCATTGTATGGGTTTTGGGGTGGTTGCTGGTTTTGTTGCACCATCAGCGCTGACAAATTAAGAATGGGGTAGTGCGTGGGCGACGCAAACACCGGGAGGGCTCCCTCCTGGAGTGGCAGCACTTCCAGGTATAGCAGATTAACGTAGTTCATCACACTTTGGTGTTGTGGAGTCAGCATCATCATCAATTGCTGTTGCTGGTACTGTTGGGGACCCATTTTGGCGTTTGGAGGAGGCATTTGCCCGTAGCCTACGTACCCGTTGGGCGAGGGTCGCTCAAACACCTTATCAAGGATAAATTTACCATTGGGCGTCAGCGAAACCCCAGCCATTTCAAAAGAGGTGTGCTCTGTGGTCTGGTTCGGGTGGGACATCATCGAGAGCTCTTTGGAGCTGTTGATGGTGACGTCAGCCGGACGTGGGTGGCCCCGGGGGGCGGGTTGGGATTGAGGAAGGGGTTGAAGGTGGCTAGGGTGGCTAGGATGCTGGCTCGGGTGTTGGCCAGGGTGCTGATTAGGGTGCTGATTAGGAGGCTGTTGGCTGGGATGTTGCGGTGGGTTGGGGTTCTGCGGTGGGATTTGATATGTTTGGCTTGAGGTACCCTGTGACGGCGCATTTCCCCATTGACCCATGGCAGGACCCAACTTTTTCTTCGGCTCCTTCTTTTTTGTTTTGTTGTTCATCAAAGTGTGGACGTCAGTAAACACGATCTGGAACTTCGTGTTGGTTGGAGCTGCCCGCTTCTTTTTCTTTTCCTTCGGCTTTCTTTCGGAAAATACTCCCATCATTGGCGGGGCCTTGTCGGTGACCGGTTTGGTTTCCTTAAGCGGAGTAGGGCTGGGGGGTTGATTCTCCTCGTCCTCTTCCTCGTTGGTCTCCTCGTCTGCCCGTGCAGCACTCAGCATGATTACCGTAGACGGACTCGAGTCCGGACCAGGTCGGACCGGTGTTTTGTTGGTGATGTCCGCCAACTTAGTCTTACAGGGTGTCTTTTCGGGGCCAGCCTTGTAGGTGATGCTCAATTTGTGTGGCTGGCGCGGTGGGGTGTCCACCTGGCCGATCAGACGCTTCACGGCAAACTTCGACGGGGTGATGGTCTCCGCGTCCTTGGTCGGGGTGTGGTTCAATGGGGAGTCCATGAAGAAATCAGCAAGATGGAGCGTTTTCTCTTGGAACGGGGTCATCGTGGCGAACTGGTGGTTGATGGTATTGGAGGTAGCCAGCATAGGGATGTTCATGTTGTGGGTGAGGAACGGGGTCAAGTTGAGGCCCTGGGCGTAATCTACGGCGCCACCGTCTTTGTTGGGGGTCAAGTTAAACAGCATGTCCTGGAAATAGGTCTTGTTGACCACGGGAGTGAAACCAGTTTGGGGGAACTGCGGTGGTAACGGTTGCGGGAGGGTCTGGGGTCCTTGGCGCTTGCTTTTCCCCGTCTTTTTCGCCAGTGTTAGTGCCAGTGGCAGGTTCTGGTATATCATGGGATCGATAGTGTTCCTCAGCGGCGAGCTGGGGAGATACTCGTGGGCCATGATGGTGTCAAACGAGTGTTGTTTTTTTGTACATGAGTTTGTTTAGATTTCGCGACAAGCGTGCAGGAGGCAAAATAGTGGTAGTGTATAGAGGGGTGGTCACCAGTGGGGCTGTGAAGCGAAAGCAGGACAACGGGGTTGGAGCCAAGCAAATTGATGAGGAGTATGGTTTTTTCGTTGCTTTAATGCTGTCTTTAGTTGTTGTAATTACGATTTTGTCCGCGATGCGCGCCCTAGGCTCGATGGTGGGACCGTGATCATTCGCGGTCAGCTCACTGAGATGCAGATGCCGTTCGATCGAACCGATAGCGAAGGGAAGCTTTGTGAAAGGGGAGGTCGATCCGTAGATGTGGTAATGATTAGCGATTGGCCGAAAGAGGGTTTAGCGGTGCCTTTCTCGCCCCAACCCGTCTTCGCTTCCGTACGCTAGCCCATGGGCTCCGCCTTAGATGTTATCATTATGCACGTCGGCTCAGGTGTGAATGAGCACATCAAATCATGAGGACACAATGGAAGCGGCGAATGTAATGTTGATTCTATTGTCTAGATGTAGCACGGGTCGACAATGGCTGTCGCTCTGATGATTGGACGTATTGGGGTAGCACTCGTGACTCGATCAAACACCGAACGATGAAACAAAGGTACGCGGTTGCATGAGGCACTCCGCGTTTGTGGCCTCGTCACACCTGGGCCATTGTACCCCGTACATGCTTTAAGGGTGTGTAACGCTACTAGTGACACCCTTTTACTCTACCCCACACGAACCTTGCAGGCCCTGGGTTTATGTAGGGTTCTTGTAGCGAATCGGGACACACGCACCCCAAATGTGGCAATGACGAGCTATGATCACCACTTCTAAGCCCCAAAAGAACGGTTTTGGATATCTGAGCAGAGATTTGCCGCTACCGAAAGTGTAGCTACATACGATTTTACACAATTTTTAGAAAACTATTGTTGACGTGTATTTCGGTTGCGCGATTTTCGTGGAGGTTGGGAGTGAACATGATTCGATGACGAGTCAAAAAGACAGGTTGACCTTATCGGAGACAAAAGCATTTCGGACATAAAATAATACTAAGGGCGCTCAGGAACAGCTTTCATCAGTTGGCCAGTCATCTGAAGCGACCTTATCGGTGTACATTAATTTATTCTATCGGATTCTGATTGCCGCAAACAACCATGCTCTTCGCAACCGTCGGCGATAACAATAAGTTCTATCCCTAAACTTTCGTCTTCACCATAGTTCACATACTACAGAATAGCTTGCTCTTTGCTCAACCGTTGTTGCTTCGTCAGCGTTGCCGAGCATTTGGCGTGTCACGGCTATACCAGTTTCATGTTTGTTTATCCTCCTGCTGTCATTGCAGGCGGTGACGACCGATGCAGTTGCTCTACTCCGACATGCTCGTGCGTTTGACGGCGATTGTTTTTAGACCGGTCACCCCGGCAACCACCGAGTCTTGGCGCGATACCCTTGCTCTAACCCCGACTTCAATCTCCCTCGAGCATTAACGGCGTCTATATCTGCCATTACGATGCTGGCCTGACACCACGTCACAACGCTTCCGTGCATGGAAACCCTGGGCGACTGCTGGTGGAACACCTGGTTGACGCAATGACGTCATAGCAACTACGGGGGCCAAACTACAGAAAAGGCAAACAATCATTTACATTAGTACACATTTTTGGAAAGAATTAAAAAAAACTAATCACGTTAGTTTAGGCGGCAACCTTGCCGTTCTCTTCGTCCCACTCCTTCTCGGTGGTGTGCAAGTTCTCCGTCTCCTCCGCCAAGTCGTCGGCGTCGTACTCGTCGTCGTGGGCGGCCATCAGCAAAGTGGGGCGCACGGCGGCGGAGTCAAAGGTCCACGAGGCCAAGGCGTTCTCAGCGTCGATAATAATCTGCTTGGAAGCATCGTAGCCGTCGTAGGCGGGGCGGGTCTCACCGGGGGTGACGGGGGTCTCGTCAAGCAACTCCAAAAGAGCCTTACCGTAACCGGCGATCAAGGCAATCTTCTCGGAGTGCTCACGGAGGGAGTCAAACTGGTAGTTGTAAGCAACCTTCAACTTCTCGCGGGTGATGTTCAGCAATTGAGCCTCAGCAACCAACGACTCGGCCTCGGCACGCACCAACTCCTGCTCCAACACGTTGATCTTGGGCAGCTGAGGGTCCTTGTACTTCAAGTAGGCGATCTGGTCGGTGATCTTCTGCTTTCTGTCACGAGAGGGCTGGACAGAGCCCTCAATGTCACGGATCGACTTCATGGTGACACGGTACAAGTCGTAGCGGTCGATGAACTGGTCCTCCAACTCACCGGCCTCGTAGATGAGAACACCCAACTTGTCGGTGATGTCAGAAATGTCATCGTCGTTGCCCTCACCCCACAACGAGAGCTGCTTGGCCACCTCCTTACGCTCGTTCGAGGTGATCTCGATCGAGCGCATCAAGTTCTTCTCCATCTTGATGAGCGCCGCCAACTTGCGCGACAACTCGGGGCCCATGGCACCGGCGGCCAGCTTGCGGAAGGAGTGGGAAAGCGAGCCCGAGCCGAACCAGCGGTTCTTGGTCAGCGAGGGCGGGGGAGCAGGCGACTGCATCTGCGACGCCGTCGGGGCTCTCTGGGATCTCAACGAGTAGGTTCTATGCATGGTCAAGAGTAAATCAAAATTTCGACGTTCGCGCGGAAATTTGGCTACTTTATACGCTGAAATTTGTTTTTGCTGCGGCCCGAACAAGAAAACGGGCGGGCGTGGGGGGTTGCAGATTGGGGTCGTGGAGTGGGTCAATGGGTCGGGCGACGGTGTAGATGTGTTTATCCCATGCCATTGGGCTACCGGGCCCCCTTTTTTTACTCTCGGTCGAGAATTTGGACCGAGGGTGGCGCCGGTTGCGCCGCGCGTTTCGGGCAAACATAGCAATTTTAAGAGGGGTGCGTGGCTGGCTACGAAAATGGGCTGGCTGACGATGGGAAAAATAAATTTGCTGTTCACACCACCGAGACACCACCACTGGATAAAATGGACTTTATGTTTTTCTTGATTGGGTGTAAGGAATTTAACAAGCCGCTCAAGGACGTGGGCGGCGTTGCGTGCCAGTGCGGCCGCTGCCACAACCAGCTGGCCTACGCAGTCCGGGTAATCAACACCGTGACGTTGTTTTTCATCCCGGTGTTGCCGTTTTACTTTGGGAAAAAGCTCAAGTGTAACATATGCGGAGCTACCGGTAACTTGGATGGCCACACCATCGATCTACTAAAGAAGGGCCAGCCAGTAGCCATCCTGGGCTAGCAATGTCTCCGCGTTTAGGCGGGGCTTATCCCGCCCCTAGCTATGATGAAATGGTGCATGACCAGAGACATGATTAGGTGCGGCAGTGGGCAGACGAGAGTGGGGGAAAAAAAGAGACGAGGGGTACGAGGGGTATATGTATCACGGTAGTAATGGATATTATTTGGGGACCTAATGGAAGGTGCCACACCCGCCACCGTAGCAAATTTGATCAGCGGGTTTGCACCCGGCGTTTCCTTCCTGTATCCGTGTGCCAATTTCACCTCGACGCCTTCGAGCATTGTCTAACCAAAATCTTCGCTGCTGCAACCCTATGGGGAAAAAATGGCGTGGTGGCGTGAGTCGGGCGTGGTCGCGTGATGGGGTTACATTTTCGTATTTATGGTTCTGGCGTTCTCCCCGAGACTATGTTCTCTTTGTGGATTTTTCGCATCTGGATTTCTCGCTAATCTCTTTGGTCGCGCTAACCTCCGTGGCCATCGCTGTGGCTCACACCGCGAAACCGGTCCGATCCGGATTTGATTTTCGGGCTTAGGGAAAAGCCTTAAAACCCACCAGACCTTATAGACTATAGACCTCCCCCAGCCACACAAAGCATCGCTATGCCTTCAATATTCCACCGGTACTCGCGGCTAGTACAAAAATACCCTTTCCGGATCAACGCCCTCTCGCTGGGGCTCCTCTTTGGTGTGGGGGACTACGTGCTGCAAAGACTTTTCCCAGACGCTGAGCTCCACCGGGAGCCCGATGACGGGGACCACCCGGCGTTCAAGATGTTCAGATCGATCCGCTTCTCTGACCACAACACCCCTTACAACTGGGACCGCACCTGGCGTGCCGTTGCTTACGGAACCATCGTTTTTTCTCCCATCGCTACTTTTTGGCAAACCCGAGTGTTACCCAACATCCGGATGCCGATGCTGGCGGCAAAGCGGGCGTTCATGAGTAGTAACCCGCGCTTGAAGCTGCGGCTTCACGTGTACGACACCCTTGGGCGGCTCACTGTAGACCAGTTGACGATGCCGGGGCTTGTATTCATTCCTTTGTATAACTTTTGCATGGTAGCCATGGCCGGGTATGAGCATCCGTTTGCCGTGACCAAGGAGAAGTTGGAAAAGAACTGGTTCAATGTGCTCAAAGCGTCGTGGACGGTGTGGGGCGGGTTCCAGTTGGTGCTGTTGATGTGGATCCCCGTGCACTTCCGGGTGCTCGCCGGCAACCTTTGGCAGGTAGGTTGGCTGGCATTCTTGCTGTTTTGCCATAACACTCGTGGCCACGGCAAGGGTTCAGGCAAGCTTATCGAAGAGTTGGTTGACATCCAGGACAAAGAACTCAAAATGGTGTACGATTAGAGCGATAGATTATTTATAAATTCACAGCATATGAATGACTACAGGTAATTGTGAGCACGAGCAAACGCTGTCAGACCTTCTGTGTGCTTACAGAGAGACCAAGATATCGAGGGTTAAAGATGCGTCTTTGCGATCTAATTAGTTTCTTTTGACAGAGCATCACGTCGTGCGTCGTCCACATTGTGTCTATAGCACATGGTGTCATGAAGTTGACACATTCGTTGCATTTGACACGTCGCTTGGCCTCTCTAGTGTATATCTCCACCTTTGTAGTGCTTGATTTCGACCGCGACGATCCGGAAAAACCCCAATTGCGATCGATAACGGGTGCAACGAATGTTCAAGCAGTGGGTGACGCGCCACAAGTTGGCAGTGAACATGGTCCAAACAGGCCTGCTCTTTGCTGGGGGTGACTTCATTGCTCAGAAGATGCTGGGCCATGAAGAGTACGACTACAGCCGTACCGCGCGAGCGATGTTCTACGGTGGTGTGTGCTTTGCCCCCATTGGGGCCCGGTGGTACGTGTTGTTGCAAAAGATTAGACCTACAAACAACAAGGTGGCTAACACCGCGTGCCGGGTGGCAGTGGATCAGCTTGGGTTTGCTCCCTTCATTGGAATTCCGATGTACTACCTGGTAATGACGGTGCTTGAGGGGAAACAACCAGTCGGCGAGCGTATTCGCGACCAATTGGACACCAACTGGTTGCCCACGCTTATCAACAACTGGAAGGTGTGGCCGGTGTTCCAATTTGCCAACTTTTTCTTCGTACCGGTTCAATTGCGCTTACTTGGGTCCAATGTGATTGGGCTCTTGTGGAACACGTACTTACTGTGGACCCTCAACGAGAAGGCGAAGGTGAACAAAGCGATCGAACAGTAGGTACCCTGGCTTACCTCAGTTAGTCATTCATTAGCATATCCTAGTCCATTTATATTAATATTATACCAGCATTCATGTACACTAGAAGGGGTACACGTCGACGAAGCCCAACGTCGAAAGAGTAGAAAGCGGTTCTTCCACAATAGGAAGCTTCGGCTACGATCTTTCGGAGTGCATTGTCGCTTTTCACATTAATGCGTTGATCGACACACGGGTCACTTGGCGTAATCAGTACGTCATGACACCTGCGTGTCGATAAGCGATCTACGCAACTAGTTCTACACCCCTGTGCACTTACAAGCACTGCCTTCTCCACCTACTCGCCCGCTCAGATGCCTGAACCTATACGTACACGTCCCACACTCTAGTTTCCTTTTTCCACCGCCATTGTTGTGGTCCGATTAGTCGAAGCCAGCAAAAACGAAAATTTTCACAAGAACGACCGGCCTCCGAATGACAGCAATAGCACCGACCGCTTCCGCTAATCGTTTCAAATGTCACTGCGTTCTCCCCTTCCTATCTGGGGCCACCATGCACGAGCCGGGCGCGTCGAGACAGCAACAAATAAGTGACGAAGGTTTACAAGGTGGAAACACACGCGACCCGACAAAACGCAAGCCCCACGTAGCACAGTAGAGCAAACACCCTTCGCAACTGGTTCGCGTAGCTGTCCCCCGAACCGCCTCCTCTCGAGCTGTCGCCTCCCTCGTCGACACCCCGCTCTGGACACGCCTTTTTTTCGAGTCGCACAAGTTCGCCAACGATAATAACACCAGTTCACCCGAGCCCGTTGCCGTCTTAACTCGTCCACCATTGGCCTGGGGAAAGATGATGAAAGGATTCAAGAACCGCTTAACGCGGAACAAGTCCCAGGGCGGGAAAAAGAGCGACAAAAAGGACAAGGAGTCCACCAAGGACCTGGGGTCGTCCAAAGACAAAAAGGCCCCGCAAAAGGAGGCGAAGCCTACAGCGACCCTGGCGGCGCTGCTGGTAGCACTGTCCCTGCCTCCGCCGTCGGGCAAGTCGACGCCACCCGCCACCGAGCTGCCAAAGATTGTCATTGACGACAGCGACGGCAATACTCACAACGGGCCGGCGGTTGGCCAACCGGCAACGCTGAACACCGGAGGAGCATCACAGGGGATTCTGCCGACCACGTCAGGCACGTCGGCCCAGTCCCAGAGCGCCGCTGGCCAGAGTAACCCGGGCTCGGCCATGGGGAACCCGCAATCGTCGACGAGTGCCGACACCGACAACAACACGCCGACAGTGGCGGTCACCACCCCCGTCACCCCGACGCCCACCTCGCCCATTGGCCAGGGCTCGCCGCTGTCGCCGTTTGAGCAGAAAGTGTCGCATCTGGTGGCCAACGCAGGGCCCCACCCGTTTCAGCTCAACGTGCTGCTGCCGAACAAGGATCAGTTTGATATCGATCTCATTGTGACGCCCAAGCGGCACCTGTCGCTGCGGTTTGAGCCGACGACGTCGGAAAAGTACCAGGAGATTGTCAAGCTCCCCAACTTTGACGAGGTTCTCCCTGGCGAGCAGATCCCGTTGTTTCTCCAGAAGATCGACCAGTGTAACATCATGTTTGACTTTCTGGACCCGACATTTGACCTTCGGGGCAAGGAGATAAAGCGGATCACATTACAAGAACTCATCCACTTTATTTCCAACAACCGGTTCACCTATACCGACGACATGTACCGGGCGGTGGTGCACATGTTCAAAACAAATCTTTTCCGGCCGATACCGCCTCCCGTCAACCCTGTGGGCGAGCTTTTCGACCCCGACGAAGACGAGCCGGTGCTGGAGTTGGCGTGGCCGCACATGCAGACGATCTACGAGTTCTTTTTGCGGTTCATCGAGCTGCCAGACTTTCAGCACCAGGTCGCGAAGCAGTACATTGACCACGAGTTCATTTTAAAGATCTTGGAGCTTTTTGACTCCGAGGACCCGCGCGAAAGGGACTGCTTGAAGACTACTTTGCACAGAATCTACGGCAAATTTTTGTCGTTGCGTTCTTTCATCAGAAAGCTGATCAACAACGTGTTTTTGCAGTTTGTCTACGAGACTGAGCGCTTCAACGGGATTGGCGAGTTGCTCGAGATTCTTGGGTCGATCATCAACGGGTTTGCCTTGCCGCTCAAGGAGGAACACAAGATCTTTTTGGTCCGCATTCTTTTGCCGTTGCAAAAGGTTAAAAGCTTGTCGTTGTACCACCCGCAATTGGCATACTGTATTGTCCAGTTTTTGGAGAAGGACCCGCTGTTGACGGAGGACGTGATCATGGGGCTCTTGCGGTACTGGCCCAAGATCAACTCGCCCAAGGAGGTGATGTTCTTGAACGAAATCGAAGACATTTTCGAGGTTTTGGAGCCGACAGAGTTTCTCAAGATCCAAATTCCGCTTTTCGCTCAATTGCTGAAGTGTATTTCGCTGCCGCACTTCCAAGTGCTGGAGCGGGTGCTCTCGTACTGGCTGAACGAGTACTTTTTGACCCTTATTACCGAGAACGCCGAGGTGGTTCTCCCCATCATCTTCGCCCTGTTGTACGAACTTACTAACGCAACCCAGCCAGGCGTAGAAAACGGGGTGATGAAGGCGAAATTGGAGCGCAATCCCGACGCAACCGTTGATGCAAACGGCAACTTGATTGACATTGGGCTTATTTTGCAAGACGTGGCTCAGGGGATCATCCCGCTGCTGAATGATGTCAAACACCCGCACTACAACTTGTTGTCGGTGCATAACTCAGTCAACCGCGACGGCGAGTCCGGACCTCCTCCTTACCACAACGACGAGGAGTACTACGACAGTTTCTCCAACATGGGCCAGGGCGAGTATGGCGGCTACGACGAGAACAATGTGTTGCAACACAACCTGGCGACGCTGAACTGGAACCGGAGCATTCACCAGTTGGCATTTGGCGCGCTAAAAGTGTTTATGGACCATAACCCCATCCTCTACGACCACTGCACGATGTTATATCACCAGCTGTTGGAGGAGCAGAAGCAGAGGGAGGCCGCAAGAAAGGAGGGATGGCGCCGTATAGACGAGTACGTGGCTAAGATTAAGAGCGAGCAGGCGGGCTCAAGCGACCAGGCAATGGAGATCTCGTAGGGATAGCCTTATCTTGTATTTATGAGTTATAGCTAATTGAGAATTGAGTTTTTTACAACTGTGACAATCGCCACGTTGATCGTTCAAATGATCTGGGCTCTACGGAGTTCCGACCGTGGGTGGTCTGGGAATCACGTGAGCGACGCGACCACTTTAGCCTAAACGGGACAAACGCGTAAGACAAGACTTTGACAGTGAGTAGTCCTGCTACATGAGAAGCTATTTTAAAACTACACGTAAGAGAACTCTTCTCTGCTGTCTTCTTTTATTCAAACCCTTTTTACCGTTCGTAGCCACTACGTTTTGAGCGTTTCTCCACACCTCGGTTACGCATCTCATTTCATTGCAAACGCGATCTGATCAAAGATTCATTAGACCCTACACACGCGCCCAAACCCGCTATGTGGCAAAAGATCGCGATTTCCCCATCGGAGTTGAGCCTCGCACGGGTGCTTCGCTGTGGCCAGACGTTTCGGTGGAAGCAGATCGACGGGGTGTGGTTTTTCACTACTAGCGACCGCTTAGTGCTCTTGAAGCAGGACCCATCCAACTTATACTACAGCCAGGTGCTTAAAAATGAAACCGAACCTGCGACATCCGAGGAGGCTTATGCTGGAACGTTAGCCTTCCTTAACGACTACTTCAACCTCAACACGAAACTCTCCGATCTTTACTCAGAGTGGAATGGGCATCACCGAAAATTCCACCCTAAGAAAGTGTCCCCGTTTGATGCCTTCCCAGGTATCCGTATTTTACGCCAGGACCCTTGGGAGACCACAGTGCTGTTCATTTGCTCGTCCAACAACAACGTCAAGCGGATCTCGAAGATGTGCGACGCCCTTTGTGTCCACTTCGGCGAAAAGCTCGCCGATTATGCCGACCACATTCACTACAGCTTTCCCCTGGCGGTAGATCTTGCGCAACCGGGTGTGGAAAAGAAGCTCAGGGACCTCGGATTTGGCTACAGGGCAAAATACATCAACCAGACTGCCCAGCTTTTGACTTCTTCACTTTCCATCGATGCCCTCAACCTGTTAAGAGACGAGCCCCACGCTAATGCCCATGAATATTTGCTTCAACTCACCGGGGTAGGCCCCAAGGTGGCGGATTGCATTTGTCTTATGGCTCTTGACAAGCACGATTGTGTGCCTGTCGATACTCACGTGTATCAGATCGCCTTGCGAGACTACAAATTCAAGGGTAAGCGGGATCTCAAGACACTCAACAAACAAACATACCTGGCCATTCGCCAGCATTTTGTCGATATTTTCGGTCCTTACGCAGGGTGGGCTCAGTCGGTGTTATTTGCCAGCGACTTGAGCGACTTGAACAACGGGGTCAACGTCGAATCGACTGTCAAGGTTAAGGATGATACCGTGGAAGTGGTGCTGAAGATTGAAGTGAAGGCGGATACCGTAGAGACAGTTGAGAAGATTGAGGTAGTGAAAGTTGAAGCGTAGTGTTGGTGTCTATATATTCATATGAGAAAGATCTCGATTAGTGAGTCTATTCATCGCTTAAAAATATCGATAGGACTATCTAGGTAACGAGAATGCACAAATACAAAAGAGCAACAGCAAAGTATGCAACGACATAGCCCGATACCCAAGTCATTGCCTAGTTGGCTTTTCTAGCTTATCTCTTGTACTTCCCAAGCCGCACTAGTGCGTTTGTCTCAGCTCATCGCGCATCGCGCAGCCTAAGTAAATCATCGCTAAGATACCCCCTCAACCCGACCAAATCTATGGATAACATACGGATTGACGTGGCGGAGACTCGCGAGGCTATCCGGAGGTACAACCATGAGTTTACCAAGTCTGTTCCTGTGCCGGAGCTTGGCGACTGGTCCTTGTTGGCCCGTGCTATGGTAGCCAATCCGATGGCTGTTGCCTATGCGCTCGAACCAGTGGCTTTGCAGATTGTGGCACACCTCGTGGAGACCGCTGACCCAGCTGCCTTGGCTGTGGTTGCGGAGTTAGCCTCGGTTGTGCCCTCCGTGACGATGATGGCCGAGTACTTGTTGGTTCGGAACCTCCCCAAGACCTGGGATTTCAGCGCTCTTTTGGCAATCTACAGATTAGTGACAGCAGACTACACTCGTTTCCTGCCGTTTGTGCCCGCTGACGAGTTTTCCCGGTTGCTTTCTGCCCCCGAAACTTCGCGAATCGACAAGTATCTTTTGTTGCATGTGCTTGCCCGCTATTTACAGAGTGGCGAGCACCAATTTGACCAGATGGTAGCCAGCCATCTTGGCGAGGAGCCTGTTGTTGGCGAGCTCAACGGGCAACCTCTCAACTACAAATTCTTACCCCTTTCCGAGGCTCTGAGAATGGCAGCGTTTCTGCGGCTCGAGCCTATGAAGGAGGTGGAGGCTAACAAGCGGTCGAAGTCCGTTGTCAATGTCTCTCCCGACTCCCTTCTGCATTTGGTCACCCTGGTCTGCGGTGTCCTTGTTCCTCGCATGTCCCAGAGCTCTAGTCCCAAGATCAGTGATGACGAGCCGTTTGTTCCCACAAAGCTGGCGGTGGCTGCGTTGCGGCTGTTAGCCCGTTTGCTACAAAAGAACCGGCCGGTGATGCTCCACGGGCCCGCTGGCCTGGGTAAGACTTTCATGGTGTCGCAGTTGGCTCGCTACATGGGCTACGCGGACGAAATCGTCAAGATCCACTTGGGCGAGCAGACCGATCTGAAGCTCTTGTTGGGTACTTACACCCTGGGAGACCAGCCAGGTACCTTCGTCTGGCGCGCAGGTGTCTTGACCACCGCCGTGGCCGAGGGCAAATGGGTGGTGATTGAGGATATCGATAAGGCGCCCACGGAGGTGCTTTCAGTTTTACTCACCCTTCTTGAAAAACGCCTGCTCACTATTGCTTCCCGTGGCGAGACCATTCAGGCAGCTAACGGGTTCCAGTTGTTGGCCACCGTTCGCACCACTGACGGTCAGTTGCCTGACCTTATCGGGGCACGCATGTGGACCCCGTTGGCGCTTGAGGTTCCGCTGGCCGCTGACCTTATCACTATCCTTGAAGCCCTGTTCCCGTTGCTTTCGCGGCCGCTCATCACCAAGTTTGTTGCCTGTTTTGACGCCGTGGTGGCGGTGTACGCTAAGCCGCTGTTTTTGACGTTGAATAATGGTCTGCTGCCGCGTACCGTGTCGTTTAGAGACTGCGTAAAACTTTGTCGCCGGTGCAACCATCTCATGGCTCGGCGTGGGGCGCTGGCCCTGGCACCGCTTTCGCTGGAGCTCTACGACGACTTCTTCGCCGAGGCTGTGGACTCGTTTGCCGCGGCCGTATGTGATGACCGGGCGCTCATGCCCCTTATAGAGGCCATCGGTGGTGCTTTGGAAGTGCCCACCCTGCGGATTGAGCTTTTCAGAGCCCGTCATGTACCTCAGTTTGTTGACTCGTCCACTCTGGTCACTATTGGCCGTGCTCGGCTTGACAAGGGTCCTAAGTTGACACACGGGGCCACTGGTGCGCTGACGTTTGCCAAAACCAACCACTCGTTACGGTTGATGGAGCAGATCGCTGTGTCCATCGACATGGTGGAGCCAGTCTTGCTTGTGGGTGAGACTGGTACCGGTAAAACGACCGTTGTGCAGCAAATGGCGTCTCTCGTCAACCAAAAGATTACCGTCATCAACGTTTCGCAGCAAACTGAGGTTCTGGACTTGTTGGGTGGCTACAAACCGGTCAACACCAAGTTGGTGGCGTTGCCATTGCAGGAGCATTTCACCGAGTTGTTCACCGCAACGTTCTCCCAGAAGAAGAACGCGAAGTTTGCCGCGGTGTTGTCCAAATGCATTGCCAAAAACCAGTGGAAGAACGTAGCGCGTTTGTGGAACGAGGCTGTCAAGATGGCTGACGGTATCCTCGTTGACGACAGTCGTGAAAACACCCCAGACGAGGCTAACCCCGAGGCCAACCGCAAGAAGCGCAGGCTTTCTCCGACTCAGAGACTGGCCCTCAAGATCCAGTGGGCCGAGTTTGCCAGTCAAGTGACTGCTTTCGAGCTTCAGGCTCTCTCTCTTGACAACTCGTTTGTGTTTGACTTTGTGGAGGGATCGCTTGTGAAGGCGGTGCGCAACGGTGAATGGTTGCTTTTGGATGAGCCCAACTTGGCGCTGCCGGATACCCTTGAGGCCATCGCTGATCTTCTCACTGCCACCATTTCCCAGCGTCTGATTTTGCTTTCTGAACGGGGTGACATTGAATCGGTCAAGGCTGCGCCTGGCTTCCGCATTTTTGGGTGTATGAACCCGCTGACCGATGTGGGCAAGAGAGACTTGCCTGTGCTGATCCGTCTGCGATTCTCCGAAATTTACGTTCACCTGCCTGACCGGGACATTGACGATCTTTGTCTGATCATTGACAAGTACATTGGTCGCTACGCCGTGGGTGACGACTGGTTGATCAACGATGTGGCCCAGCTATACCTTGCGGCCAAGGATCTTGCTGCGACCAACCGATTGGTTGATGGTGCTGGTCAGCGTCCTCATTTCTCTATCAGAACCTTAACACGTACTCTTAGCTACGTTGGGGACATCGTTAGCATGTACGGCATTCGTCGGTCGTTGTACGAAGGTTTCCTGATGCTGTTCTTGACGTTGTTGGACATCAAGTCTGAGCTGGTGTTGCTTCCTGTCATCAAAACCCACACTGTGGACAAACTCAAGAACGCCAATCAGGTTATGAAGATGGTCCCTCGCAAACCTGACCAAGGGAAATGGGTCCAGTTTCAGCACTACTTGATGAAGCAGGGCCCCCTCGAGCCTGAGGACCAACCCCAGTACATTATTACCCCATACGTTGAGCACAACTTGCTTAATTTGGTTCGTGCTACTCTGGGGCGCCGTTACCCCGTTTTGGTTCAGGGTCCCACTTCTGCAGGTAAGACGTCGATGATCCAGTACTTGGCCGCCATCACCGGCCACAAGTTTGTGCGTATCAATAACCACGAACACACTGACCTCCAAGAGTACTTGGGTACATACGTTTCCGACCTGACGGGGAAGTTGACTTTCCAGGAGGGTATTTTGGTGAACGCGCTTCGTCATGGCCACTGGATTGTTCTTGATGAGCTCAACTTGGCACCTACTGATGTGTTGGAGGCTCTTAACCGGTTGTTGGACGACAACCGGGAGTTGTTCATTCCCGAAACCCAGGAGGTGGTACGCCCTCACCCTGACTTCATGTTGTTTGCCACTCAGAACCCGCCAGGTCTTTACGGTGGGCGCAAGCAATTGCTGAGAGCGTTCAGAAACCGTTTCTTGGAACTTCACTTTGATGACATCCCTCAAGATGAGCTTGAAGACATTCTCGTTCGCCGGTGCCAAATCGCCCCTTCGTATGGTAAAAAGATTGTTGAAGTTTACAAGCAGTTGCTGGTGCAGAGACAGCTGACCCGGTTGTTTGAGCAGAAGAACTCTTTCGCCACTCTTCGTGATTTGTTCCGATGGGCTCAACGTGAGGCCGTGGGCTACGAGCAATTGGCAGCGAACGGTTACATGTTGCTTGCTGAGCGGGTCCGTCAGCCCGAGGAAAAGCAAGTGGTGAAGCTGGCTCTTGAGAAGGTGATGCGGGTGAAGTTAGATATTGACGCATACTACCAATCTCTCGAGGACCCGCGGGTGTTGGCCAACACCAAGGTTGTGTGGACTGGGGCCATGCGACGCTTGGCTGTGCTTGTGGCCACTTCATTGCGGTATAACGAACCGCTTTTGCTTGTGGGTGAGACCGGCTGCGGTAAGACCACTGTATGTCAGGTGGTGGCTGAGGTGATGGGCAAGGAGCTTGTGACGGTTAATGCACACCAAAACACCGAAACTGGCGATATTTTGGGTGCCCAACGGCCTGCAAGACACCGCAACGAGACACGTGCAAAGCTTGGGGGTCTTTTGAGAGAGATTTTGCAAGCTCATGACGTCTCATGCCCCGAAGAGCTTCTGTTGGACGATCTCTTGAAGCTGTACGATGGTTTGTCCGAGGTTGACGAGGCACAGGCTGCCGAGGTGGCTGAGCTCCGTAGAGCAGCCTCTGTCATTTTCGAGTGGAACGATGGTCCCTTAGTGCAAACGATGAAGTCTGGTGACTTCTTCTTGCTCGATGAGATCTCGCTTGCTGATGACTCGGTGCTTGAAAGACTCAACTCGGTGTTGGAGCCTGAGCGTACACTTCTTTTGGCTGAAAAGGGCACCACTGATGCCCAGGTGGTCGCACATACAGGCTTCGAATTCTTGGCTACAATGAACCCTGGCGGTGACTACGGTAAGAAGGAGTTGTCCCCAGCTCTTAGAAACCGTTTCACGGAAATCTGGGTGCCTCTGATGGAGCTGTTCGAAGACGTGGCTCAGATCGTGGGGGCTAAGTTGTCCACTAGCGACCCCAAGGTGACGCAGTCCATCGTTGCCTTTGCTGAGTGGTATGCCATGGTTTATGGCCACGGAAACGCAACCCTGGGCGTCATTTCGTTGCGTGACATTTTGGCGTGGGTGACATTCATCAACAACAACCAGAACCTCGACCAGGGGGCTTCTTTAGTTCACGGTGCTGCCATGGTGTTCATTGATGCCTTGGGCACCAACAATACTGCCCACTTAGCTGAGTCTGGTCTTGCTGCCGAAAAGACTCGTTGCATAACCGAGCTTTCTCGCTTTTGGGGCTCTGATTTGGCTCCGTTCATGGGAGCAGTTGAGGTGAAGGTTGTTCCCGGGATTGTTCAGGCCGGTGACTTCGCTATCCCGTCCAGACTTCAAGAGGCGCAGCGGGATCAGTTTGCTCTCCACGCTCCCACCACGGCCATGAACGCCATGCGGGTGGTTCGTGCTATGCAGTTGCTGAAACCGATCCTTTTGGAAGGTTCACCTGGTGTGGGTAAAACCTCGCTTGTGACGGCGCTTGCTAGAGCGTCGGGCAACCCGTTGGTGCGTATCAACTTGTCCGAGCAAACCGATTTGGTGGACTTGTTTGGTCTGGACGCCCCTGGTGAAAACTCGGGCGAGTTCGAGTGGCGCGATGCTCCGTTCTTGCGAGCGATGCAAACGGGTGAGTGGGTGTTGCTTGACGAGATGAACTTGGCTTCGCAGCTGGTTCTTGAGGGTCTTAACGCTTGTTTGGATCATCGTGGTCAAACCTACATTCCTGAGCTTGACAAGACATTTGAGTGCCACCCTGACTTCCGGGTGTTTGCTGCTCAGAACCCTCAGTACCAGGGTGGTGGCCGTAAGGGTCTTCCCAAGTCGTTTGTCAATCGGTTCACTGTCGTATACGTGGACACGTTGTCCACCACCGATTTGCTAATGATCTCGTCCCACTTGTACCCCTCTGTTGACGAGCAGGTGGTCCAGGCAATGATTGCCTTTGTCGGCTCTCTTGAGACTCACATGGAGGCAACTTCGGGTGGTCCCTGGGAGTTCAACTTGCGTGACACTCTTCGGTGGCTTGAGCTTTACTCTAACCGTGCCCTGGTGTGTCCCGATTTGACCCCTGCGGACTTCTTCGGTACGATTTTTGCCCAGCGGTTCCGGACCCCCCAGGACCGGACCCGAGTGGCTGAGCTTTACGAGCAGTCTGTTGGCCCTCTTCCTTGCCGGGATACCTTTTTCCTGATGCTGGTGCACCAGGTTCAGGCCAACGGCACCGTTGTTGCTCGTCGTGAACGCGCTCCTGAGTGCCAGGCGCTGGCTCTCCACTGCAATGCGGCAGTTGTTGAGCTGGTGTTCCGGGGTATCAACTACAATTTGCCTGTGATCGTTACTGGTCCCACTAATGCTGGTAAGACTGAGCTTTTGCGATTTGTTGGTGCTGTCGTTGGTGTTCCTGTGGTGGAGTTTGCCATGAACGCCGACGTCGACCTGATGGACATTTTGGGTGGGTACGAACAGGTGGACTGGAACCGAAAGGCCGCCCGTATTCGTCACACGGTGGCCCGCGATCTTGCAGCATTTGCCGAAGCTGCCCTCTTGGCGCGGGATGTGCCCGTGGCTACGCTCCGCCAGACGCTTGAGTTCTTGCGGTTCACCCAGGGTCTGCCCCTGATTGTTGACTTCAACCGGTTTTTCGCTGGCTACCTTAGCTTCCGATCTACTCCCGAGCTCGTCCAACAGTTTGAGGCGCTCGAGCGGGTATTGGCTGCGTCGAAGGAGAAACATGCGCCCAAGTTTGAGTGGTTCGACGGTATGCTCGTCGAAGCGGTGGAGCAGGGCCACTGGTTGGTGTTGGACAACGCCAATCTTTGTAACCCTTCGGTGTTGGACCGTCTTAACTCGTTGTTGGAGACTAACGGTGCCCTTATTGTTAACGAGTGCGCCAACGAAAACGGCGAGCCGCGGGTGATCATTCCCCACCCTAACTTCCGTTTGTTTTTGACCGTGGACCCCAAGTATGGTGAGTTGTCTCGAGCAATGCGGAACCGTGGTATTGAGGTGTTTGTTGACGCTTTGCCCACGAGAATGTCTCTGTTTGACCGCTGGCTTGTGGATGGCAAGGTGCCCAAGTCTGAGGGTGATGTGATGTGTGCCGATGTGGTTGAAGATGACGGTTGCCTTGACTCATCCTTCCCCACTCTCCGCTATATCCGCCCCAGCGACTCAGCTATGCGAAGCTATGGTCTTCTTGCAAGTGCTCCCGCTATCGGTGCTCTTTCGTTCACTGCTATTGACAGCTTGACCCAGGCTCCTCGTTTTGATGAGCTCAAGCCGTTGTCGGAGCGTCTTAGTGCCGATGGGGTAACCGACGTTTTGTTCAGCATCCACCACGAGTCGTGGGCGAAGGCATTTGCTGCGGATGGGTCGGGCTTGGACGCCGCGCTTGCTTCTTGGGCTCAATCCCTTCATCCCTTGGCTAATAACGCTGTGTTGGCTGCGATTAAGGAGCTGTCAGGTCCTATGGTGGACTCTGCTGAGCCCACGGTTTTATTCACTGTGGTGGCTAATATCATCAACGCCCAACAGGTGCTCCAAGCCATCGAGCAGTCCGCTATGAATACCAAGGCCCACGAGCTTCTGTATATCGAGGCCCTGGCTGCTGCGGCTCTTGGACGTGAGCTCAAGAAGGTTCCCCGGGTGGACATTTATACGTTAGTTCTTCGCGTCCACCAGTTTATCGTGCTGCGCTACGAGCATGCCATTGCTACGGGTCTCTTCACTACTCCTGTTTTTGTTCCTCTTTTGGAGTTGCAAACCATGTGGGGAGCTCTTGTTCAGTGTGCAGCCACTGCTGCTGAAGCTCGGTTGGCTGTTTTCCACGAGTTGATGGGCGAATGGTGTGGCACCTACACCGAGGTTGCCGGTGACGAGTTGCCGTCTGTGCTTGCTCATTTCCGCACCCAACTCTCGTTGGTCCGTGGTACCCTGATGGTGGTGCTTTGGGAGCGGTTCCGCAGTGCGGGGTTGCCCCAACTGGCCCAGGGATGGCAGTTTGCTCGCGAGTTGATGGCAGTGTGCGCTCGGTTTGACGAGGTTGCTTGTCAGCAGTTTGCTGATCTGGCTCCTGCGGTGGTGGCTATTGTGTCGCTCTTGCAACAGTTGTGGGCTGCGATAATTGCTGATGAGCTGTCTGAGTTGGTCACGGAGATGATGGCTCGTATTCGTGATGGTTGTGACAAATTAGCGGAGGTGTCCGATCAGTTTGTTATCAAACGCGAGAACCGCATGGCTACTGTGTTTGCAAACGTGGCCATCAGCCGGGCCGCCCATGGCTGTGCTGAGGACCCGATGCTTGACTTCTACGCTTGCACAGCTACCGGTATTAGAGTTCAACAGAACGCTCCTGATGCTTTGTGGGCTCGAGTGTTTGCGCTGGCCTCCTCTGAACCTCTTGAGTCGCTCTTTGTAAACCACACTTTCATGGACACGCTTGAGGTTGCTACTCGTTTTGGCAACACTCCCGGCCACTTAATCGACCAAACCACTAACGATGCCCGTCAGCTTCACACACAGATGGTAGCTGCGGCCCCGCAGTTGCTTAGTGACTCGGTTGAGCGGTTTGCCCACCAATTGCGGGCAGCAGTGGTGGCCGTTGTCGAAGCCCACGAGTTGAAGGTGACTCCCGCTAACCGGCCCCAGTTTGCTGAGTGTTTGCAGCGGGGTGTCGATGAAGGTGACATGGACATGGTGTTTGAAGCTGTCCAGCTAGTTGAGGACGAGCTGTTCCAGCGGATTTTCTCGCGCTGGTTGGCTCCGTCGTTGCTTGTGGGGGCGAACTGGTACGTGCTTGGTCGGAGTTACGTTCTTTTCGGCGCCGGTCTTTTGCAACTTTACGTGCCTCAGACCCCCTACGACCCCGCGATTCGTGAGTACGTGGTGTGGGACAAGTTAGCTGCGCACCGTGAGGCGATTTCGTCTCTCGTGGCTGAGTGGGCTGGAGTTCGCCGTGTTTTGAGCGGTGATGAGCCCATGCACTTGGAGCACCTGCTTGCCGGGCTTGCTCCGCCCCCAGCTCCTCGTCCACGTGTATACCGTAACGCAGCCACCACTGTTGATGGTTTAGTCGAGGAGTGGAATGCGTTTATGGAGGCAGCTGTGGACGTGGCTCCCATCGAGAAATTGTTGGGTGCCATGGAGATGGACGACCCTCAACTGGTTATAAAGGCTCAGATGGTACAGACCAACGCTCGCCAGTTCTTGCAAAGAGTTACCGGTGATGCCTTTGTGGAGTACGCTGACTTGAACCAGTTGTTGGTGCAGTACATCGGGTGCATCCAGTTTGGGTTGCATCTTTTGGTGATGGGCCGTGAGGCTGGTCAGGGTGCTACTGACGGATCTCTCACCACTTTGCAACCTCAGGGTTTGCCGAATGACTTTGGGATTGACGTTGTGAGCTTGGCCCTGGCGAAAAGCTGTGTCCCCGCTATTCGTGACGTCAAGAGTGTGGTCAAGAAGCTTGGCGCCAATCTGGCGCTTGCTGACCGTCTCTTGGTGTTCTTAGTCACTGTGGGCCTTTGCCACGACCAGTTGGAATCTGTCGAGGATGTACTCCAGGTGTTGTACCACCGGTGGTCCCTTCGGAGAATCAAGGAGGAGGAGAAGAATGCTGAGAGCTGGTACAAGTTTACTGACCCAGATGAGGACATCGAGGGTGATTTCAGAAAGCTTTTTCCGGACTACGAGGAAGCTTTGGAAGTGGGCGAGGGCTCTGTCAATGCCAATTCTCAGTTTGATGCCATCTATGCAAAGTTGTCTCGTCGTTACGTTGACCACTGGCTTTCTAAGAAGCATTTGCTGACTCTGGAGTTGGTGTCCGAGGGTCTGGTTTTGGCCACACTGCTTCGCGACCAGACCGTGCCTGTGCCCAACACTCCGGCCTCCATGGCGGCCTCGTTACACCAGTTGGATCAGGCCGTAGCGCTCGAGAAGGACAACGAGTCCAACTTTTACTACGGTACAAACGCCCTGGAGTTCGCCCGGCTGTACCAGGTTGTTCAGAAGGTGTTTTTCACTGTTTCTAAGCACTTGGTCGAATGGCCCGACCACGCTACGTTGAACAACATCAAGGATGCGTCTTGGGAGTACATGCAATATCTGTTGGCACAACATCCATTGGCTCGTTGTCTTGCCAAGATTGAACAAATCTATACCTACGTGGCTGAATGGCAAAAGTATGCCCTGCTGCAGGTGACAATGCAGCCCCTGCTTGACGAATTGACCCGGTTGATTGTTAGCTGGCGCCAGTTGGAGCTTAAGCTGTGGCAGCTGTTGTTTGCGGCCGAACGCGAAGTGGCGCAAGAGCTGGTGGGCAAGTGGTGGTTCTACTTATTTGAGACCATTGTCATTGGTACCGCCAACAGCGATGAAGAGGTTACTCCGCTTATCTCGGCGCTTACGGTATTTGTGTCCCAAGCAACTTACGGTGACTTTGTGGTTCGCTTAGATCTTGTGGATGCGTTCGGTCGGCACATGGCTGAGGCAGCTGAAGGTGCCCCTGTGGTGGGTGCTATTGCCAACTTTGTTGCTTTCTACCGTCAATTTGTTCCCTGTGTTGCAGATGCTATTGCTGCTCAGGAGCTGACGCTTCAGAAGGACATCTCTGAGGTGATTTTGTTAGCGCTGTGGAAGGATGTCAACGTCGATGCGCTCAAGCAGTCGCTGCGGAAGTCGCACCAGTCACTTTACAAGATTGTGCGCAAATACCGTGCTACTTTGGCTACTCCGGTTAAGCTGGTCATTGAGCAGGGCGTGCAAGCAAACCCAAGTCCTGTTGAAAAGGTGGGCTCGGTTCAGGCTTACATTGAACAAAGCCCAGGGTTAGCAATGACTATTCCCAACTGGCTGGAGCGCCCGCAACGTTTGCGGCTGTTGACTATGGTGCTCAAGAATGTGGCGACGTTCAGTAAGCAGATCTTAGCTGCTCCCGAGGAAACCTTGTTGGAGTGGACTTCCGACTTGCTTGCGGAAATGGACCGTTTGAAGCGGGAAACCCCTCTGACCTTGACCGAGGAGAACAAGAAAACGGTAGCTGCACTCAAGACCCAAAAGTACAAGCTCTTGAGTTCTTCCATCAAGGAGATCCGGGCTATGGGGATCAAGACAAGTGCTGCCGCACAAAAGCCCTTGACTACCAACCAGATCATCTGCGCGGCTACCGCATTTGCAGGTACGCAGTTGGAGCTGGCTGATGGCTGGTTCTTGCGTATTTTGGACTTGTTACCCCGTCTCCGATACGCTGTGCTGGCTGGTCACGACGAGATTCCTCAACCGGACTTAGATCGTGCCATGGCAGCCACTGAGCTGTTGGTCACGTCTGCGGTAGCTACCAGAGCACCCATCGCGCGTTTTGCCGCTGGGGTTGCGCGGGTCCAGGAAAAGGTTCGTCAGTTTGACGATTTTGCCAACTCTGAAAGCGTGCTCTCCCGTGCGCTGATTGTTGACTCTATCAAGTTGAACGAGCAGCAGATGAAGTTGGTGGGCCGCTGGTTGCCTCAGGTGTGCGAGTTTGCCCAAGCGGTTGCCCATGAGCCCCTGTTTGGTGGCTGGGCCCAACAGATTTCTGATGCTATTGGTTCGGGTGAGGCCCTGGTGCGGGCATTTGGCGCTAAGTGGACTGAGGTCAAGGAGGCTATCAGACTGTGGATGACTCGCTCGTCATACGCATTTGTTGGCCAGGTTGTGCTTCAATGGATGGACAACTTTTCATTCTTTGTGGCTCTGAACACTCTGTTGCCCTCTTTAGCCACGGTTGACGACGTTGAGAACGACTTTAGAGCTCTCTCAACCCTGGTGTTGGTTCTGGTTCAAGCCATGGTTGCTGTGGACCAGGACACGCCCGCCGAGGAAGAATCTGAGCAATGGTTCAAGCTTTCTCAGCGTCGTTTGCTTGCCCTAGTGAAGCTGTCAGGTATCAAGAGGGTGTCTGCGCGCTGGGACCGTTGTATTTCCACCATCAATCTGGTGGAGTTCAATGAGCTGACTCTGGCGATGGTACAAGCGTTGGCATCCTTTACGCTTCCCTTAGTAGCCGCTTATGCCGACATGGTGTCGAAGTTACTTCAGATGGCTGTCACCAACTACTTCGACAACTCAAAGGCAACCTACCTTCTTATGAGTCTGTTGCACACCGTGGCTACGCAGGGTATGTGCTCTCCTCAGCCTCCTCAGCAACCTGACAAGAATGACGACAAGTTGCACGATGGTACCGGCTTGGGTGACGGTGAGGGTGCCGAGACCAACAACGATGATGTTGAGAATGATGACGACCTTGCTGAAGAAGCTCAAAAGGCCAATGAGGATCAGAAGGAGAAGGACGATGGCCAAGAAGATAAAGAGGACAACGCCGTGGAAATGGATGGTGACATGGCTGGTGACCTTGAGGACGCCCTGGACCAAGATGACGACGATCAGGACAAGGATGAAGAAGAACAGGACCTTGACGAGGAGATTGACGACATCGACGACCTTGACCCCAACGCTGTGGATGAGAAGATGTGGGACGAGGAAGCCAAGGAGGACACCAAGGAAAAGGAGACCGATCAAATTGACCAGGCCACAAATGATCAGGAGATGGAGGCCAGTGAAGACGAGAATGAGGCCAAGGATCAACCCCAGGAGAAGCCTGATAAGGGCCAAGAAGAAGAAGGGGACCAGGAGGAGAACGAAGACGGGGAAGATGGCGAAGAGGATGATGTTGCTGAGCAAGAGGATGATGTCCGAAATGAAGACGGCGAGAAAATGGACGACCATGTGCCTGAACTGGAAGTCTTGGATCTCCCTGAGGATATGAACCTTGACGGGGATGATGAAGAGGAAGGTCAAGAGGATGGCCAAGAAGAGATGGATATTGATGACACCGACGACGAAACCCAAGGTGCCGATCAGGAGGATGTTGAAGATGCGAAGGGTGATGAGGAGATGGATGAAGAAGCGGCTGAGGGTGAAGAGGACCAAGAAGACGACCAGGACCTTGAAGCCGATCAAAATGATGCCGAAGAGCCAGACGACGGTGAGCCAGAGGGCGAAGACGACGCCACTGGTGACGCTGAGGTTGGTGAAGATCCCCAGGAGCTGGATGTTGAAGACATGGAAGCTAAAGATGAGCCAAAGACTCAGGAAACTGGTGTTGATGACGATGCTGCTGAAGGTGCCGACGGTATGGACGCCGACGACGAGGCCGCTGAGGACATGGATGCTGCTGCGAAGCAGGAGACTGGTGAAACTGGTGAAGGTGCTGATGCTGAAGCACTGGACGAGAAACAGGATCTTGGAGGGGCTGGACTGGCTTCTAACGAACAAAAGGAGGATACCAGTGATGCACAAGATGAAGACCTGGCACGCCAAGATGCTTTGGACTCGATTAAGGAGCTTGGTGATGCCCTCAAGGAGTTCCATCGCCGGCGCCAGGAGATCAAAGATCATCTGGATTCTGCTGAGCAAGAGGAGCAGAAGAATGTGCGCCCTGACGAGTGTGAACACGTCGATGGGGCCAACACTAATACCGATACCCAGGCATTGGGTGCTGCTGACCTGAAGGAGCAAATCCAGTCCTTGGACGATGATATGGCTATTGATGAAGATGAACCTGAACCTCAGGTTAAGCAGGAGGAGGATGAAGAGAAAGAGCCTGTGACTAAAAAGGAAGACGAAGATGTGGAGATGGAGGATGCTGGTGACGAGCAAGCGCCACAAGATGGTGCTACACTGGCTACCATGGGCGAGCGCAAGCAAATGGACCCCCTGGAGCACATGGAGCTCGGGGAAGATCTTGACATTGACGAGAGTGACGAAGAAGAAGAACATATGTCCATGGGTGAGTCTCAAGATGGTGCACCCGCCATGACGTTGGCTGAAGCGCGTGAAAAGTGGACGGATGCTGATCGTGCTACGCAAGAGCTTGCTCTGGGCTTGTGTGAGCAGTTGCGACTTATTTTGGAGCCCACGCTTGCTACTAAGCTTCGCGGCGACTACAAGACCGGTAAGCGTCTTAATATGAAGCGCATCATCCCTTACATTGCCCTGGAGTTCCGTAAGGACAAAATTTGGTTGCGAAGAACTAAACCCTCAAAGCGTCAGTTCCAGATTATGATTGCTGTCGACGACTCGAAATCAATGGCCGAGTCCAACGCTACTGAGCTTGCTTTCAACCTGATCGCCTTGGTTTCGAAGGCACTCACCCAGCTTGAACTGGGTGGCCTTTCGGTGGTTAGATTTGGTGAGGATGTAAAGGTGGTACACCCATTTGAGAGAGCCTTCTCTCAGGAGACTGGCCCCAAGGTGTTCCAGTGGTTTGACTTTGCTCAGACGCGTACTGATATTCGTCAGTTATGTGCTCGACTGTTGTCTATCTTTGATGACGCCCGAGCGACTGCTGGCAACACCGAGTTGTGGCAATTGCAGATCATCCTTTCTGATGGTGTTTGCGAGGACCATGCTACCGTTCAGCGATTAGTGCGCCAGGCCCGTGATCAGCGGGTTATGATGGTTTTTGTCGTTATGGATGGAATTCTGGGTCTGGAGCTGATCTTAGACATGAGCCAAGTCAGTTACCAGCCTGATGCCAACGGCAATATGGCTTTACAGGTTGACAAGTATCTTGACTCTTTCCCCTTTGAGTACTACGTGGTGGTGAAAAACATCCAAGAATTGCCGGAGATGTTGGCTCTCATCTTGCGCCAATACTTCAGTGAAGTGGCCAACACGTAAGGCTGTGTACTATAGTGTATATTAGAATAAAGAGAAAGATTTAATCAACTTCAATGGGGTATGATTCGGCGGACTCTAAGCCTCTTGAACTGATAGGAATTTCCCCTCACCGTACGTAGAATTTCATTCAGTCGATACGATCTGGGCTTAGGGCAATGAAGCCGAGTACGGACGTGGCGTGATTAGGTGGACTAGCCGATTGGACTCCTGCTTTTGAATGGCCCCTCGTTACTGCCTGTCTTCAATTCGAAGGCTCGTCGATACGGGTACAAGGCGTACCCCACGTGGAAGCTACACCTAACCTGAAGGGTAGAGAACCCATAAAGCGGAAACAGCATACAAAATACATACACCCTATCACCTCAATCACGTACTTCAGGACTGGTTTAGATACATTGCCCAGGGTTGGTTGTAATAGGTGGGACCATTCTTGCGTGCCAGCGGGGAAGCGTTTTAAGGTCAGTTCCAGTCGATTACCCCTCCATAAATTGTTATAAAAGGGCTTTGTTTCAACCGTCTTATTCAACTATCATGAAGCTTTTAGCTGCTTTATCCATTCTTAGCGCTTTGGGTGCAACCCAACCAATCCACGATGAAGCCCACGGAGAAGATGGTCTTGAAAAGAGATGGGGGGACCGAAATGGCAGGGTGACTTGGTTTGACGACGGATACGGAGCTTGTGGACATTCTCTCCAATCCAATTCTCAGGATTTTGTTGCAATCTCGCAAGGGCTTTGGAACCTGTTGTACCAAGGGAATCCGAACAACGCCTGGATGTGCCAAAACCACTGGCTTGTGGTTAACTACAACGGCAAGCTGATTAGGGTCAAAGTCGAAGATTTGTGTGTAGGTTGTGGCTTCAACGACATTGATCTCTCGAAACACGCTTTCAAGCAACTTGCTCCGTTAGATAAGGGTGTGCTCAATAACGTGTGGTGGTACTGGGTCGACTGAAAAAGACTCACTGGTGAGTAAATAATAAAAAAATAAAAACGCTAGCATCCAATAGACTCGAAGCACAATTTGAGCTGCATTCATGTCTTAACGTAGCCTGATGTTAAATCAATAATCCACTTCAATTACTATATACCGAGACCAGCTCACTTTTTCTTCTCCGGCTTTTTGTCAATTGGAACAACCCGAGCAAGACAGAGGGACATATCATCCAACTTCCCACCCTGGGAAGATCTTCCGGCAGTCAATTCCAGCGGCAATGCATTCACCTTCTCGTTGTATGGAGTGTAAGCGTAGTCATCGAAGGCAACCTCTTTAGCTTTGATGATAAGCCGGTTAGCTGCCCTCTTAAGATCGTCTTTGCGAATGTTGATGAATTCATCCACGTATTGGACAAGTTCCAGTTGATACAAGTTGTCGGAAATGCCATCGGAGCACACGAGAATGATATCGTCAACTTCGAGTTCCAACAGTGATATCCATGCAATATCCAGGGGCAACTCATTGAGCGTCTGGGTCCCAATCTGCTGAGGGCAGAGTGGTGAAACCATTTGCTCCTCATTGGTCATGATGACCTCGCCTTGACGAATCACGTAGAGCTTCAGATCACCGATAGAGATGACCCTAAGCTGCGACTGTGTGATCATTGCGAGACACAATGTCAGTGACCCCATTAGGTTTTGAAGATCCATAAGGTGGGAGGTGTGTAAGTACAGGTCGTCTAAAATCTGGTTCATGTCCCTTCTGTTGAGAGGGTGGGGAGCATGGTTGATTTTGTACTCCGTCATAAGACGAGAGAGGGTTTCTAGCATCAGGCGGGCCCAAGTACCCGAGTCTCCTTGTTTCAGAGTGTCGTCACCCCAGCCAGACACACCATCAGCAACAGCCACCACCAGAGGCAGCACAAGCATTGCATCGTCACCCGCTTTGACCAGAAGTGTGTCTGCAGGCAGCCCATGGGGCCTACGACGAGGTAAAAGCGTGTTTAACAGCGTAGGGTCCGACAAATCCAGAAGCGAGTGTATCATGGGCACCAGCAGCTGGGAGTGGTACCCAAACAGCAGGTATGCAAACTCGAACTTAAACTTGTCTTGAGGGAGACTCAGTAGTTGGTCTTTTGTGACTACCGGGAGCCGGATGTAAGGCGAAACATCGTCAGGGTCGTCCACGATCTCACTAGGCTCCAGTCTGAAAGCCGAAAAGAAACCTCGAGCAACCGGCAGCAATGAAAATGAGCGCAAGGATAGCAAGTGTAGGGTTAGGTTTCGAGTTGAAATACCCGATCCTCTACACGAGGTGATGAGCATTCTTGGCGAGTACTGAGGCCAAAGGTGTAGCAACTAGACGATAACACCCAGTCACCAATCTGCTTGCTTGAGTTTGGTTCAGTGTAAGACTCTTGAACTCTCTTTTGAACTTGGGATACTGACACTAGTTGGTCAACGCGTCAGATCAGGGTCCTTCGATTGCCGCGGATAGAGCAAAGACTTGACAAGGTTATCAGTAGGGTTCGGCAAACTTAAGATAAGTGCCAGACACTAGGATACAAAGCGGGTACCTTTCCTGAGTGGTTGTTAGGGGGTGGTGGATGAAAACTTAGGTAGTTGATTTAGTGACTCTGTTCGCTCTGAGGCAAAAAGCGGAGACGTGATTGTGAGCTCGGGGTCGGACAAGCGGGTCAAATGAAGAGTAGAGGGGTAAAAATGGGGGTAATGGCGCTGGGGAGGAAAACAAAACTCGTTCGTCTCAACGTTTTGATATAGGCTTCCTTGAATTTACGCGAACTAAGCGTTTTTGCAATAATCATGGCGGGGTGGCACCTCGGGCGTAGCCGTGCTACTATTGGCTCGCTGGTTCCGGCAAGTCAATCACCGAAGAGGCGGGGACGGGGGGAGAAGGGCGTGGGGTACAGAGAACTCGGTGTGGTGCTATAGTGTAAATGAGAGAATATTTCAATCGTCGGCAATGACATTTCACGTACACTGACTGAAATTCGCGAGATTGGTCTTTGTGCAACTAGTTGTGAGCTGACCTAGAATGAGGCGATCATGAGTAAAGCTAGGAAGCTGGAAACCTTGGCGGCACGAGCTGGATAAAAGCTAACTGTCACCTGCCAAGTTTTTAGCACGGCGATTTACGCAAGCATGTGGCATATTCCTGATGGACTTGCAGAGTACAGTCGTACGACGTCAACTAGCTATTGGTAGGCTCACGAGACAACAACTAACGTAGTGTGCCCTATGATGACTCGTGTGAATGATCGGTGACAGCCGATTCATTCACTCATTGTTCAATCTATGTAATTCGAGTCGAATTAACCACGAATTTATTATTTGGTGTCAATCTGAAGGGCCATGCCATCGAAAACTCACGAGGGATTCAAAAAAAGTGTTTGAAAAATTTATTCCGGAAGCTTATCAGTCAAATCTAGCTAAACAATCTTTCCTTGATAATACCAGGCTGAATCAGTGGTACAAAACAGAGAAACCAAAAATTTTTGGAAATACGAGAGACTACTTTATGAAGCCGCTATAAAATCAAAATTTTTATCAAAAGCGGTTGCGTGGTCTAGTGGTATGACGTCTCCTTCACACGGAGAAGATCCTGGGTTCGATCCCCAGCGCGATCATTTTTGCTTTTTTCCACTCTTGCGGCTAATTTTTCCTACGCGTAACCTGCCGAAAGCCCGCCTGAAAAAAGGTTTCTCCTGAACCCCCAGACTAGCCGACCCGAACCCAACTTTTAGTTCGCTACAAAAAGAATTGGGAAAAAGCACGTCCAAGCAGGTCGAAGCCCATAAAACAAATAAGGGTATACACACGTAGATGAAAGAAAAAGTAACCCCGTTTCCGTTTTTCTTCCTATAAGCTTACGCGTCCACATCTTTTCTCACCTTTTCTTCCCATTCCTTTCCCGCCTTCTCCCTTCCCCCGCGCGACGGCTGCAAAAAATTTCGGCGCGGAAGAAAACGCCCACCCATCGTTCGGCTTCACCAGCTCCTCGAGCCCCAATTTCAACGAACACGCGACCGGGCATGTCTTTCTTTGCGACGGAAGTCCCTGGCCCCTCTCTGGTGCCCCAGTCTATCCTGGAGGACCTCGTGGATGGCCTTGGTGACCAACTTCGCGAGGCCATCGACGACTTTCCGGAGAATAACCGAACCTGGGGGACACCTATTGAGTTGGGAAGACACCCAGTGGGGTGGGCAACGCCTTCGGGTGGACCTCTGCCTCCCAGACTGGCGACAACCTCGCTTCCCCCAGCTCTGCGTGGTCCCCTCTCCCCCGGCGAAGAAGGGTCTGAAACGTTGTGGAATCTGAACCAGAGGGGTTCTTTGGACGGTCTGAGAATAGTTAGCGCTCCTTATGACCGCCTGACCCTGCTTCTTGAACGTATCGAAGCCTCATTGGGCCACATGGGCCCGTCGCCATTGGTTTCCCCCAGCCAAGGACCACAGCTGCCTTTTCGTCCCCCAATGGGCCAGCAGTCATCTCAAGGATTTCAGCGAGGCTTCGACAACCAGTACATGCCTATGCGAGGCCCCATGAGGCTGTTTTCGGGCCTGGAACCCATGGCTTTCGGCGAAGGCGGTTCGGGAAATTCCATCTTTGGGGGGATGGGCTGGCACAGCCGGTTACCCTCGACGGATGGACGATTTCACGAAGATGATGGTGTTATCCCCCAGGTACTGCCCAAACGTGAAGGGCCCAGAGGTGGGAACAACCCTAACGGTCTCAATGTTGGTCAGGGAGGATTTCAAGGCGGCGCCCCCGGATCCCAGATGCACCAGAACGGGTTCATGGCTCCACAGAACAACCTTAGCATGGCTCCGAACGGCTTCACCGGACAAAGCATCCCCCAACCATCTTTTAAGGGACCAAGTGGGCCCTTTACCATGTTTGACACTCGTTCGAACCACCCATTCAATCCCCAGATGGCGCAGTTGCCTCCCATCAACATCAACGCTGGCTCGATGCCTCCCCCTCATAGTCGTACCTCGTCGTTAAACCACAGCAGAAACGGTTCAGTCAGCCAACTGACTCCCACGGGTCAGTTCCTGGCTCACCCCGTGGAACCTCCGACGCAGACAACGAACACAAACACGTCCAGCACCCCTGTGAATGCCAGCCCTGAGCCCGATAACCGTGACCCTGCGAAATTTCATGCCACCCTTGTGGCCAAGGCCATTGCTAATGAAGCCAAGCGCCCCGGTAAACCTGCTAGAGCCCCATGTATTCGTCTGAGGCTGCGGATGACCACGGCACAACTGGCTGAGCACGAGCGCAAGAATGCAACGATGAAAACGATGTTCTCGCAGTTCAACAACCGCCTGGCGGCCGCGGCGGCTATTGTCCGGCTGCTTTTTGACGAGATTGCGGCGACTCACAAACAGTTGCAACCTGGTTACGCTAACGCACTGGCTCTCCGCATTGCCGCGGTGGCCCCCCACGAGTTTCACCGGTTGGAAACCACAAACCAGATTATTGGAGACCTCTTGAATGAGTGGCTGGAGAAAATCAGTGCGTCTTTGGATGAGTTGGACCGCGCCAAGTCACTTGGTCTCAGTTCAAAAGACCCCGAGTCTTACACCATGGTTAAAAACCGGGTTCTTGAGCAAGTGCTGGTGTACGCTGCGCTTGCTGGCGCGGTGTGGCAACTGCGCAATTCTCATGTGATTCAGTTCGACTGGCTGGCATCCGGGTGGCACCGCAATGCTCCTTGGTTGGTTCGGTTGCTTCAGATCGACGATGTTGATCAGGAACGGTCGGCTGGGGGACTGTTGCGTGACGCGAGCCCTGACACCGTATCGCAATCGGTCAAGGATTTCAATCGGTACCTTGGACTGTGTGAGCACATGCTTGCTGAACTTACGAAGCTTCTCACCCTGGGTTCCTTTGACTCGTATTCCAAGAACAATGTGGCCACTGGTGAGAAAGTGGTTTTCACCGAGGTTACCCGTACCCCTCCTCGTTTTACCCATCATCACTTGGTACTGTGGACGGTGTTGACTCCTGAACCCGAGGTGCTTTTACGTCATTACCCTCAAGACGCTTCTATTGTACAGTTGTTTACTCACCCCGTCCACCACTGCCCTGGTAACGAGTCGCAGAAGTTGACGCACTTGGCCATTGTTGGATTCAACGGGAATGAGATGCCGGTGGGACGCATGGGGTCGCTGGCCATTTACACGATCAACTCGATGTACGCCTGCTCTACCTGCCACCAGTTGGACCACACTAAGCGGGACTGTCCTCAGGCGAGAAAACGGGAGGACGAACTTGCCAATGGGTTCTCAGGGCTCAGTGTGAGTACTGCTGACACTGCCGCTGGCCCAGTGACTTTCCCTGAGTGGGCTGAGGGATCTGTTGGGTCGTCGGGCCTTCTCTTCGATCTGTTGCCCTTGCCAAATGGTCGTCAGTACCTGTCTAAACCTGTGAGTGAACGGCTCAAAGCCGCTAAGGTGCCGAGCTCGGTGACCGACATGTATCACTGGTGTGTTGCCGCCACTAAAGGTGTTTTCATCACGCATCCTGAGGTCGCCGATGACGTTGATGTTCTGGTTCTGATTAGGCAAGCTGCTAAAAAAGCTCTTGAGTCTAAGGCTGAGGCTGCCGAAAACGAAATGAACCAGCTTTTTGAAGTACCTGAGCTGAGTGAGTCGCAGAAGCAATTGGATGCAGCCGTTGTTCAGTTGCTGGATCTCAAGACAGACCTTGTGTTACTCGGGAAACTCGAATTGGTGCCCGTAAGCTCTAATTTGGTTCTTCTTTTGTCTCGGGACGCCTCTGTCAACCCCTACTCCGAATCTCGCAGCTTTTACGCCATCACCGTCGAACCCTTGAACTCTGAGTCTACACCCTTGTCAGGCCCTTCATTTTTGCTTGTTGTCCAGAAACCACCGTTGTCATCGTCAACTCATGTCATTGTCGTTGAAATCAAGGCCCTGAATGTGGGCGATGAACTGCCTGAGCAGATTGTGAACAGCCACTTTGACAAGTGTCCCGGGGCACGTCCTCAAACTTGGGCTGTCAGTGAGGATTTAGCGCTGTCTCTGTCGTTATACTCGCTGTTTTTCGCTACAGTCGCCTACGAGGGGGAGAAGCCTCCTATTCTGGAGGTGTACCAGGGCTCCCGTCACTCTTCGTTGAGAACACTCTCCACAAACCAGTTCTGTACTGCCTGCCACGTTAACACCCATTCTCGATTCACCTGTGCTGTGCATCCTTGCCGCATTTGCAAGAACGGGTCGAAGCACTCGCTTAGGGATTGCCCCGCGAGATCGCCGGCCCCATAGGCTCACTCCTGGCAACGGGCTCCGCCCGTGTAGCCTTCTGTACATAACCTAATTTACGATAAATTCAACCTCACTGCGACAGGACTCTGTCTCGGGTTATAACTTTGTGTTGTGCTTGTTTACAGTTATTCCAACTCTATAAAATTTCAAGAGATGGACTTTCCATTTCGAGGTATCTCATCCACCCCTTGAGACTCAATGGATTGGGCAAAGCCTTCAACACTCTGATATTAGCATTGAACTTATCCACTGGTAACTCTTTGAAGTAGTTCAGTGATATGTCTAATTCACGAACCAGATGAGGTACAACAGCCGACTCCAAACCACAATGTGAAAGGCTTAGTTTATCCACTGGGGCTAGAATGGTAATACGTTGCAAGTAAAAGCCCTCCACAACAAGATTTCTGAGCTTTGTCATGGCAGAAAAATTGAGGTTATGGCCTGTATTACCTCCCGGTAGATACTTACACTTACCATTCCCTTTGTCACACCTGAGTACCAAAGAATGGAGGTCAGCACATGAATCTAGCAACGAAGGCCAAAAAGTCCCGACTAAAGAAAATTCAACGACCATAGGAGGCAAAAGAAACCATTTGGGAAGATCGCATTCGACGTGTAGACTAGTTAAGGTTAAGGGAAAATCGCTCTCCCAATGCTGGACAACACGAGGCGGGAACGAGACTGGTGACACCCAAGAAATTAACTTCAAGCTATTTAGGTTGGGAAGACTTACCCTCACAGCTTGATCAGTCTCAAGACTGGTGATGACATCACCAACTAACCGAAGCACCAGATCCGGCTCCAACGCAGGGCAATACCAATGCAAACTGTTCAAACTAGGGAAACTTTCAACGGTGGTAAAAGCTGAGAATTGAGGAGGTCTTTGAAGGTCGACAAACCTCATTTGTTTAAGTTGGGGAAACCCACTATTTGAGAAGAGTGGGGATACCCCGATAAATTCTATGGTCTCAATATTTGAACCCAATTTGAAATTCAGACACCGCAACGGCTTAAAACCACGACCATCGACTTGAACCATTCTAAGATTTGGTAACTTGTCTAACGGGTGATATAGCTCTCTCTCATTAGCACATTGTGTCAACACCTTCAAATTTCGTAAAGGCGCGTAATCTATGTTTGTATGAACAATTTCCAACTCAGTGACATGACTACGAAACTCCCGCGGAAGTTGCTTGTAGACTGTGTAACACAAGCAGCCATCACGCCACTCCAGACTGTAACAACGGTGAAACAACGAAATTGGTCCTGGATTCCCATCAATTTGTTTCACGAGATTCGATCTACCGGCTTTAGTCAACATTTTCACGTTAAGTTGGTGGAATTGTTTGCAATTGTCATGACCCCTCCATTTCTCGGGGAAGACCATGGTAGACAGAAGGTTGCTTAAAATTCTGTAGACCCTGTGATAATCCGAATCCCAACGAACCACCTCAAGGAGGGTGTCAAACAGACGATAGTCTAGGAATGAAGCAATCAACTCCAATAGGTCACGTCCTAGTGTTTTCATGGTACCTTCTTGACCCATGCCAATGTTATTAAATACTACTAAATTTCTAGTTGCAATCGTTTCATCCGCATGTACCCCTTTCAACTTACAGGGAATACTTCTGGAAAGTGAGCTTAAACGAGGTGGAATGGCCTTGCATCCAAGAGACCCGGCAAAAGGTTTTGATCTAAAGTGTTCCAACTCGAGAAGCCACTCTGATTCCATTGAAATATCAATTTTCGGGATATAAGTACTGACATTGATATACTGTTTCAGATCTACGACAGATCTACGAAAATACTAAATTTTCCAAACCACGCGCTCGATCATGATTCTTAGTTGGGCGTGATAATCAAAACCACGATAACGTTTGAGATTCACCACACCATTTCGTCAATTGTGGACAAGTTCGTAGCTGAAAGTTACCCCTTACTGTTTTTAACACTGTGCACCACTTGCGTGTGGTGTACATTCCAGAGTAGTATCAGATCTGAAAATTGAAGGTCTCGAGTCATCCATGACTTAATTGTAAACGCCAAATTGAGGATTTAGCAAATTCTGCAAAGTAATGACATAAAAATCAGCTGAACCACTCTGAAAGTATAAATTGCCGTTTTCTCGCTAGTGGTTGCAATCAAATATGGCTGCTCAACCTTCCACTTCCACCAATAAAACGAACAAGAACAACAAAGAGAGATACCTCTACCACTTTGACTTGCTGCCCTACTGTGTTATTGTATAGTGGATTTAGCATCAATACAACAAAATCAATCATAAGTTACTTTATACAAAACTACTCGTTGAGGACGGCATCCTCAATCGCAGAAAACTTAGGCCAGTAGCCAGTGTGGATCTCAAACTGACGCTCGCCCTGGTTTACCAACATCGCGGCGCCAGGGATGACCTTCCATTCGTGCTTCTGAGCCAACTCCATGATGGGTGTCACAGACGGCTTGTAGGCAGCCTCCAACAAAACGCCAGGTTTGGCTGCAAGCACCTTAGTCAATTTGGCCACAACTTGATCATCAAGGGGCTTGTCAGCAGGTACGCACGAGACAACAATAGCACCAGGCGCAATGGCAGCAGCCTCTTCAACATTCTTGACAACCTTAACATTATCGTAGGGCATCAGTTCAGCCACCTCCACAGCCAGAGACTCAGTCCGGTTGATCAAATAGATCTGCTCACAGCCCATGGCGTGGAGAGCATACACTGCCGCACGAGAAGTGCCACCGGAGCCCACAACAACACCAGAAAGGCCACGGCCCAGAGTAACGCCATGGCCACGAGCAAAAGCATGGGTAATGCCGTACCAGTCGGTATTGTCGCCTCTGAACCCGTTGCCATCGCGAGTAACAGTGTTGACGGCTCCAATAACCTTAGCAGAATCCAGCAAGGACTGCACGTGGTTCATGATGTCCAACTTGAGGGGCATAGTGACAGCCAAACCGCCGAAGTCGGGGCGGGACATCAATTGCTCGGCAACAGGGCCAGCAGTGGCAGCCTCAAACCGGTCAAACTCGTACGGTAAACCCAACTGCTTGTAACCAGCATTGTGGAGGGGGGGAGACCGAGAGTGAGAAATAGGAGACCCAACAACCCAGAATTTAAGAGGCGCAAAACCGCCAATAGCTCCGTAAAGCTTGTTGACAGCCGCGACCGGGTTTTCGGGAGTAATTGGCCCAAAGAGAGCACAAGTCAACCGCGAAAGCTCTCCCTGGGGTCCCTCGTTGTATGAAATCAACGGGGAAGCAACGTCCTTTCTGAACCCCTCAAGCGCGATGTTATCCTGGAAGGTGCGCGAACCAGTACCAACGAATTTGAGCAAATCAAATTCACCACCCTGGTGCAACTTGTTAACCCAGTCGAGGTCGATCCACGGCTTGGGCGAGGCGTAGAAGCCAATGGCCTTGGAGTGACCTCTCTTGGCCAATAATCTGTCAATAGCAGCCAATTCAAGAGTCAAAGGGATAGTAGCGTAGTCCACCCCAAGCTTGAAAGCGAGCGAGACCATTTGCTCAATCCAAGCATCATCACCGCCCTTAGCGGTGAAAATGATAGGAAGAGCCAGGTTCTTGCGAACACGCGAAGAAGCCTCCGAGATGTCGGAACCCTTGGTGCCCTCGGGTACCACCAACTCAATGGCAGCACATCCAGCGGCAAGATCCTCAATGTCAACCTTACCCACTTGGTCCACGGCCAACTCAAGAGCCAACAGACGAGATTGGGGCACCTCAACACTTCTCAACCCAGTGACGAGAGTGACGAAACGGTCGAACAGCTGACGCAATTGCACGAACTCGGCATCCAGTGCACAGTGCGACGAGTAGAAGTGGTAGTTCAGGCACTCCTTGTACCACTGCTTGCGTCTCAGCCACACCTCCTCGATCTCGCCAGCCAAAGCGGGACGAGAGCCATCAGAACTAAGGAAGCGAATGGTCTCGTCGATGTCACGGTGCAAGTGGAGAACGATGCCACCGGAGGCAATGTATTTCTGGAGCAACTTGCGGGACAGTTCAGTCTCGACAACCCCACCGCCGGTGGAGATGACGTGGTTGCGGCCGAACCGGGTTTCCATCAGCTCCACAAGCTTAGCTTCGGCTGCTCTGAATGCATCCCAGCCATTGGTAGCAACAAACTCCTTGATGTCGCCGTTTTCCTGCTCAAAAACGGTGTCCAAGTCAACAAACTCAAACCCGAGAGTCAGGGCCATCCACTGGGAAAGAGTGGTTTTACCAGCAGCACGCATGCCGATAACCACCACCGAGCGGTCTCCGTTCGCCAGGGACTTGGCCAGCTTCTCGGCCTCGTGGCCATCAAGCTCAGCACCGAACTTGCTGTGCAAAGTATCCCACCAGCCGGGCCAGGTCTTGCCAGTACAGTGACGCTCCTCGATGGTAACGGGACCGGGGCAGACACCAGCGAGCAACAGCAACAGCATAGCCACTCTGTGGTCATCATACGTGTGGATCAGAGCGGGCACCTGGAGCTTGTCAAGGGGCAAGCCGAACACCTCAAGACCATCATCAAGCTCGCGAGTTTGAACGCCAAACTTAGCCAATTCAGTCATCATAGCCTCAATTCTGTTGCACTCCTTCACCCGCTGGTTAGCAATACCAGTGATTTGGGTCGGCTTGTCGCCGGGGGAAATAGCGGCGACCACCAGCGCCGTCAAGAACGCATCGGTCATGGGCTCCATGTCCACGTGAGGAAGAGGCACAAGCTTGCCACTAGCCGGACCAGTAACGGTGGTCAGGGTCTCAGTTTGAGACACAGTGCAGCCCATGGGCTTCAACACGTCCACGGCAAATCTGGCATCACCCTGAAGCGAGGCGGAGCCAATGTTGGGCACGGTGACGGTGGTGCCGGTCATAGCAGCGAACGCCAACGGGTAGGTGGCAGACGAGGCATCCAGCTCCACAACATACTCCGAAGGGTTCTTATAAGTGCCCTTAGGGATGTGGTAGGTGTTTTCTTCGCTCTCAGAGCGAGTGACCTTGATGCCAAACGCAGCCATCATGGCGATAGTCATGTCAATGTACAACTGAGAGATCGGTTTGCCACCAACAAGGGCCAAAGTTACGGGCTCGTTGGCGTAAGGAGCGGCCATCAAGATCAGGGAGACGTACTGAGAAGAGATAGTGGCCGCGAGCTCAATACGGCCACCCTTGAGGCCTCTGTTAGCGGTGATTTGAAGCGGGAGAGAGCCCTCACGGTTCTTGTAAGCAATCTCAACACCGTTGGCTCTCAAGGCATCCACCAAGGGGCCAATGGGACGCTCTTGCATTCTGGCGTTACCGGTAAGGACAACAGGGTGGTCACCAGAGACGAGGGAAGCCACGGTGGTCAAAAACCGCGAGGCAGTACCAGCGTTACCAAGATATAACTCTTTAGTGGACAGGGTCAACTTGCCGCCGCCCTGGACCACAAGAGTCTCGCCGTTGTCTTCAGTACCCACAATCTGGGCACCTTGGAGGGTTTCAACAGCATCGATCATGTGCTTGGTGTCGTCGGAGTGCAACAAATTCTTGATCTTAACAGTGCCTTCACCCAAAGCAGCCAAGATAAGTGCCCGGTTCAGAATACTCTTGGAGCCCGGAGGAACAATAGTGGTCTCCTTGGGGCAATCCTTGAAGGGGTGAACAATCACTTCATCCGTCAACACCACCAGAAGATCCTTCTTGGACACTTGGTGGGCCTTTTGCTGATAGCACCGGCCAATTCTCTCCAAAAGAACACAACGAATATTGGAACCGTCGTTCTTCTTGTCAATCAACATCTTCTTGATCAACACATCCAATGCCAAGTCATTGCGCTTGTGGCCCACCTTAGCCAAAAACGCGGGCTCGTCCACGTGCACAGGCAACCCATAGGCCACAAGTGCCTTCTGCAACCGAGCGACGGCCACATCGGGCAAGATCCCAAGGTAGCGTGACAACTCGCCCTCAAGAATCATACCCACAGACACACACTCACCGTGCAAAGCCTGGGGGGTCAATACGGCCTCAATAGCGTGACCGATGGTGTGGCCGAAGTTAAGCAAGTTCCGCAAACCGCCCTCCTTCTCGTCAGCAGACACAACCTCGGCCTTGACTCTGACCGAACCTAACACCGTCTGGATAAGCTCCTGCTTGATTTTCAACAAGTCAGGCTTCTCAGCGGTGACAACCTCGAGGAAACGGTCGGCAAACTGCTCTAACCGGGTGAACTCTTTCTCATCCCAGATAGCCGCGGTCTTTACCACCTCGGCCATACCGTTGATGAACTGGCGAGCAGGAAGAGTGGCCAAAAACTCAACATCAATAAAAACATACTGCGGCTGGTGGAACGACCCAATGAAGTTCTTACCCAAAGGGGTGTCAATGGCAGTTTTACCACCCACCAGCGAGTCAACCATCGCCAAGAGAGTGGTGGGAACCTGTATAACCCGCACACCACGCATGAAAGTCGCGGCCACGAAGCCAATCATGTCACCAATGACACCACCCCCAACTGCCAAAATGACAGTGTCACGGGTGCACCCTTCGGTCAACAAGAAGTCCTCCACAGCGGCCTTGGTCTCCCGGTTTTTGTTGTTCTCGCCAGGGGGCACCACGAAGGTCAACACCCGCGAGCCGGGCCGCTGGGTGCTCACCTTTTCCTTGAACAGCAGCCACAACTTGTGGTAGGGCTCTGTCTGGGCCATGTTCTCGTCGGTGACCAAAACATAGGTGGACAGTGCCTGGGTGGCTAGCGTGGTGTCGACGATGTGAGCCTGGATGCCCCATCCAACGTGGATGGAGTCCCGACCAAGGATCGTCACTTTCTCAATCATGGTGAAGAAGTGAAAATTCGCGGCTGAAAAATTCCGGAAGCGGAGCGCGACCGGTGAGTCATTGTGTGGCTAATGGATGGAGGTAACGTAAGGATGAGAAGACCTCGAGCGAAATTGAGTTGGTAGGATCTTGTGGGGGTCCTCACCATTTGATCTGAGTTAAGTATACGTAGGCAGAGCGATAGCATCGGTGAACTTCGATATTCACTGGGGTGTGTCTTGAATTGGGCACCAGAGGTGGAGATTTCAACTGAGTGAGTAAAATATCTCCACCATGTACTTAAGCATCATCCCGTTTTAACAAAAATTGCCTGGGCATAGCGCTCCAGTTGTCATTCAGGTTCGGTTCAAGTAAGAAAACCCAGGTCGTCCCCTGCGACAGATTACTTAGCTGGGCTTGTTCACGACACCTCCATCGGGTTGACTTTCACGCTTAGTGCAATAGCGTGGCGGCCCCCTTATCATGGGCTCCACTTGACTCCTATCACTATTGTTCACTCAGACAGTGACGGAAGAGTACAGCGCTGTTGACGGTACCTACTCTCATTCGCGATAAGATCATTTGAACGAGTATAGTATTGAGGTGACGAATGAATGATCCATTTTAAGCTGCAATTTCATCTGTCAGCTCCATATTTACCTCAGAAGTTGTATGGTCTTTTTCTGAGACATATGCATAAGGAATATGCTATTTAGTCAGATTTCGAGAATCTTCGGTCTTTTCTTAAAATGCCCCAAGTCCTCGAAAATTGATTGAGTTCTCGAGATAACGACTGCCATAGTGTAAACCATGTGCACGATAACACAGCAAATATCCTCGACCCCACCCCATCTAAAAAGCTCACATATTCGGCCCTGTAAATGTGTCCTTATTTGACTCCGTCGCGATCGTCCTGCACGCGACAGTGCTCTTGCCGTGCCAAGGTGATGTCCGATGACAAATTCCGAATATTCGCCATGAGTTCGTTGTGGAAGGATTTAGGAATCATTAACACCCTTTTGCCGCTATGGATTGCTCTTGCCATGGTTACCGGGGTTCTCCTCGGCTATTATGTGCCCTCTGTTAAAGAGGCGCTTGATAAGGGTCAGTTTGCAGACGTTAGTGCACCCATCGCTGCTGGAATGATCTGGATGATGTACCCTGTGATGTGCAAGATCGACTACTCGCCAGCCCAGCTCAAGAAACTCAACGTCAAGTACTTGGGTTTTTCTTTGCTTGTGAACTGGGTTGTGGCCCCTCTCTTTATGGTCGCCCTTGGATGGGCAACGTTGCCTGATCTCTTAGACTTTAGATCAGGTTTGATTATTGTTGGTACTGCTCGATGTATTGCCATGGTATTCATTTGGAATGAGTTAGCGGGGGGCGATGCTCAGCTTTGCGCGATTCTCGTGTTTGTCAACCTGGTTTTGCAAATCGCGCTTTACGGCCCGTTGACTTATGTCTACGTTCGTTACCTCGGAAATGATCGCTCGATGCTGATGGCCATCTGGCCTGCGATTCGTAGTGTTTTGGTTTTCTTGGGCATACCTCTTGCTGCTGGCTTGATTACCCGAGTTTTTGCTATGAACACTATCGGTCCCAAGCGCTTCGCTAAGGTGATGCGCTATGTGGGCCCAACATCGTTGATTGCGTTGTTGTATGTCATCGTGGTGATGTTCGCCTGCCAGGGTAAGGCTATTTCCCAGAACATTGGTCCTGTGTTTCGGGTTGTCGTGCCTTTACTTATCTACTTTGGTGTCATTTTTACTGCAGTGATGGCTGTCTGCTGGTGGAAGTGCGTTCCGTACGCTCAAATGGTCACTCATGCGTTTACTGCCGCGTCCAACAATTTTGAGTTGGCCATCGCCGTCGCTGGGTCTATTTACGGAACTGATTCGAAGCAGGCAATGGCAGCCACCGTGGGACCACTCGTGGAAGTGCCTGTTTTAGTAACCCTCGTCTATGTGGTGAGGTGGCTCAACTCCAAGTGGTACTTCCACAAAGTCAGCACCTGTGACAAGGGTTGCGAGGATTTGCGCGAAGTGGTCTTCACCGACGAGGGTGAAGCTATCGAGTTCAACGATTTGCACAAGTACAAGCAGTTTAAGGCTGTCACAGTGGAATCAGGAAAACAAAAAAACACCGCAATCCTGGTACTGCTGGTGCCTTACGATGACATTCGTGAGCTTGAAATCAAGCTTTTGAAACAAGATTAATGGATATAGGAATGGAATACGAAACGCTAGTTATTTCAACTTCAGACAGTGTCCTTGGTGTTCTCAGATTCTGGCATAACTCAAATCCATCGAGTATTGATATTAGTTATCTTGCTGTGCAATCTGGCAATTAAGCGGATTCATCAAATCATACTATCGAGCACTCCAACCTCAACCTGCTTCTCTTTGCAGGTTCAAACACTTGAAACTGTGAATCATGATCACGCACCCCTCGCATTTACGATACCATGCATGACGAAGGCATTACACCCTTGCATCCTCGACCATTCAGCAGCTTCTAAAGTTGCTCAATGACCAGATATGAACTAAGTGATGACCTTCTATCATTATGTATAGGCATATTGGGTAGTGTTTATTCGAAAGTAGTCAAGGAGTTTCAAAAACAATTAGGCTTTATAAGGACAATTCCAGACTTCAGGGTATATTGGCTTGCGTCTTTAGCTCCCAACTGTTCTAGACAAACAGAGAATGGAGTGGATTTTACACGACTGAAGGCATGGAAGAGACATTATCAAGTGGGAGAGCTAATTGTTGCCCGTACTTTCAACATTTAGTCTAGTTCACGGTGGTATCTGTTAAATGTTAAATGAGGTGTCATTATTCACGTCTATGCAACTAAAAACCTGCCAAGATACTGGCTTAACTCATTCGAGACCACACACCTTACTTGTCATGGCATGGAGAGAGCAAGCCTCCTCAACAACGTCTTGACAATTCCCGAGTCTTGCCATTATAAATAATAGTTGTTTCGTCACATTCAATGCTAGCGACAATGAAGTTTTCGATATTTACACTCGCAATAATACCTTTCGTTTTTAGTGCAGAGGGCGTCAAATTGTGGGCTCAAAGCCGCTTAGGTGAAACACAATGCTTTGCAACCATCGATAACGACCGTGGTTGCTTGAACGCATGTATAAGACGTGCGCAGCACGTTGCATTCGTTGATGGAGATTGGCAGAAAGGTATTTATCAGGCGAAGTTTTTGGACCCGAGAAAGCCCACTCGTTTCATTGACATCTACCCCGCGGGGGAAAACAAGGACTACTGGGAGGCCTTTTGGGCGGGTGGTGATGGTAAGAAGATTGGCCAGTGCTACACGGTAGGCGCCAATGATGCTCGCTGTCGTTGCGGTTTTGCACGTCGGGCAGAAGCCTACGCTTGGTGCGTGATGGACCAGTAATTAGCTAGTGTTGTGAGTGATTAAATGATTACTTTAAAACGTGTAGTTTACGGAAAATCATAGTAAGCCACGACCGCCTCGAAGCTTGTGTCAAATTCCCTTTAAACTTTAATCCACTTTTGACATATTTTCTAATTCTCTCCGTTTCTTGCACTAAAGAGCCCATTTTGACTACGTTGAAAAACGAGAATTACAAGACGACAAGCCCCATTACCAAGTTGTATTGATGATCCCTCAACGCTTTTAATCCATCTCCCATTTCACTTTCAAACGGTCCCCTCGATGCTCCCCACAACGCGAGTCGCGCGACAAATTCATGTCGAGCTACATTACCAGGTAAACACGAAGCCAACCCTGCCAATTAAGGCCCTTGAAATGTTTGATGTGTCTGGAGACCTCCGTGTAAGGTTGGAGACCATTGCTTCCAATCAGCAATTTGGATCTGCTGATGATTGGCCTGGGTTGAAGCCACTTTTGCTCAACTTTATCCGCCTGGTGGAGACATCGGATGACCCTACTCTGGTTGAACACGAGGGTAATGGCGCGTCGAATGGCGTGTCAAATGGAAAGAAACTGCCCAAAACTGCTCCAGAAAGCGCCCAGGACACCCCGACCGATGTGGAGCAGAATGACACTAGTGGTGACGTGACGCCTGCCAGGAGTCGACTCCCGAACGAAAACTTCGAAGGTCCCGCCAGCTCTGAGCTCCAGAAGAAGATACTTGCACATATCGAAGGCTCGTTCAAAGATTCCCCTCCATTCACAGTCGTCAGAATGGCCGAGATTATAACCCGTCCTCAGGAGGAGGGGTACAGTCGCAAGAATGTTGCCAAGTGGATGCGGCTGATGGCACGTTTGGCTCTCGTCGAGCTGAGTGTAGCGGAGTACCCACAGGTATCTTTTGGTGGCTCCCCAGATGCCCTGGCCGACATGAAGCTTGTCGAGATTCCTTGGGCGAAACAGGCATTGAAGAGACGTTTGGCAGAACAAGAGGAGAAGGAAGGGGGTGCTAAGAGAGCAAAAGGGGAGGGCGACAGCGAGGTGGAATCCGAAGCCAAAGAAAAGGCCGAGAATGGCCACAAGGACGTTGTAAAGGCTGAGGACACTCCAAATGAAGCCGGTGATGGCCAAGCGATTGTTGAGGATGAACCAGAGGCGGAGAAGGAAACTTCTGAGCCAGATTACCTGGCTATTCTTACAGACCAAGCTGAAGCCAGTTCTGCTGAACAGAAATCCTCAGACGACATTATTGAAGACAAACCTGAAGAGTTGGAAAAAACACCACCTACTGAAGAAGAAAGCCTGCCTTCTCCTGTGGATGCCGTTCCGTAGCTTACCAGCGCATTAGCCAAGTTAACCATAGTATTGCGACCACCAACGCCCTAAAGAGTTTACGGGGTAGGTGTGCCTGGTGCACAATTCCTACGTTATAATTTGGTACCGTAAAGACGGTGGGATCATTCAAGGGTCTGTGGCGGGGCCACGGAGCTGATCAGCAAGGAGGTGGAGCAATCTCGCTCTGCTGTGATTATTACCCCTACATAGTTTTCAATTAGACACATTACGTTAGCTTCGTGTTATTGATCATTCCAAACACGTCTATCTATGTACACTAAGCCCACCACAACTGCTTAATCAAGTCAAACAACCCGTTGGACTCGGTCTCCAAAACATAGATCCCGTACAAACTGACAAAAGTCCCGGTAGTAAGAAGGTGGCGCGCCATCTTGTGCCAGATCCCGTACACACGCTCGGGGATGTAGTCGATGATACACGAGGTAAACCCTGTGTGGCAGTGAAAAAGCATCAACACCGAAAAAGTGGTGTCAATCATCGGGTGAACAGAGTCCACGAAAAGGGGAGTCGCAGCCAAGGGGATGAGCAACGACGAAATGATCCGCTCGTACGTCCAGTGGGCCAGCCCTTCGTACAAGTCGATGGGCCCCGGTTTGTAAGCGTCGTTGGGCCCTCCCACGACCCCACCCGCGGGCTGTTTGATCAAACGGAACTTGTCAAAGTTGAGCCGCGGCTTCCAGAGGGTACGCACGCCCATGGGCACCCGCAGGGCCATGGTGGTGGGTCTGAGCATGAGCATAGTGAGCGATGGGGTTCGTCGCGGCTGCGAAAAATATGTGGGGTGGACCCTGGCCCGAAGCAAGGTGGAGGGAACGAGTTAAGGACGAATACACCGGGACATGAAGACCATGAAGGGGTCTTCTCTATTTCTGTTGGTTGAATTAATGCTTTACTTGGTTGGAGAGACATCGGAACGTGTAAATCTAGTCTTGGAGGGACTACAAAGAACTTGGTAGTGGAGGTTCCGGGTATGGGCAGGGAAATTCTTCGAATGAAGCCCAAACAATGCGTAATTTGTCTCCAAGAAGATATGTCGCTTTATGGACTTGGGCTTAGAGGCTCTCCTCACGGCCAGGTCTATAACGTCCACATGTCACAGAACGCACTTGTTGACGGATCATACACCACCTGATCGCAAGTCCTACACTTCACTATCGTTCCAATAACCTTAAATTACACTATGTACAATGCTACTTCTCTCCGTCTACCACGACGCCTTGTGGACACCGGGAATGACACCGGCACGGGCTCTCTCTCTGAAAGCGGTTCTGTTCAACTTAAAGTCCTTCAAGACCGACTTGGCGTTGCCCGTGGCCACGCACCGGTCGCGGATCTGGTTGTAAGAAGTGTACTTCGGCATCAGCGTCAACTGCAACTGGGCCTCCAACCGGGTTTTGGTGGGCAACTCGGTGTTGCGGGCAATGTACTTCAAAGCCTTGCGGGTGACCTCGTGCTCTTCAAACTGAAGGCGCTTGAACTGATCGCGGAGCACCCGCGCGTTCACGTAGCAGTGCTTCGGCACCTCGAACTTGACGGGGAAACGGAAGGGCATTAGATGGTGGGTCTTGGGTTGGTCGGTTTTTTTTCACTGGGCCGCGCGAATGGGGCGAGAGACTTTTTGGGAGAGAGAACAGAAAGAGCTCATGTATTATGGGTGGCATTGAAATTATAGGGTTGACGAGCCGTCTCATAGTGTCTATTTGCGGCAACTGGGCTCCCTTTTAGTTACTTCAAAGTCAGTTTACGACATCTTCGCGGCTAGAGTATCGGGGCTGAAAAACTTAGGCAGCACAAACAAATGACCAAAGGATGGCGTATGTTTTGTACTGAAAGTCTGTGAACACTCTACAGATGCTCCTATGGAGCCTCTGTCTAGTTTGAATCGAAATCCAAGCAAATATATAGAAATCGTGCGCAAACCAAAATTCCTAAAACGTCGTGCCATTTCCGAATATTTGGTATTTCGCTGGAGACCCGACGTCACAGTTAAGCACATCTTGTAGTTCTCAGTGACTTCTACGAGCTACAGTCAATGGCCGCAGATACACGCTCGAGCAGCTATTTTCATTACGCTTGAGGATATTACAGCATGTTTATGCTCTATTGAATGCATTATGTAAGTATAAACCGAACCACTCGCCACACGGCCTTGAAAACGTAGGCCACGACGTTGTAGATGTTGACTACGATCCACACAGTTCGTAAAACCACAACAATAGCGGTCTCCAAAAGGAAATAAAGGGTTCGTGATCCCAGTTCCAATGGGTTTGACTCGTCGGACGGTGTGCCCGTCTTGATGTTACAAGACCTGCTAAGCGATCCGGCCAATTTATCAATCTTTTCAGATATCTTTCTCACCTCAAGGTTGAGCGAAGTGTTGATTTCACCAATCGACCGGTCGCTTGCGGAAAGTAGATGGTCGATCTTCACCAGGTGCTCGTCGTTGGCCATGTGGATTACCAGTTGGATCTCCTTTGAGTAGGCGTTGAATAACCGTTGAAACACCGAAAGCTGGTTATCGTTGATGTTAACGGCGGCCAGAAGAAGCGGTCCTACTTGATCGTTGGTCAAATGGCTGAGTTTCTCCTCGACCGACTCGGTTAATGCGGGGTACACGTTCAAAAGGTAGTGGAGTTTAAGCTTGACCACCGCTTCCAAGTAGCCAAAGTCGGTCTGAATGTGATTGAGCTCCACCTCTCGCGAGTCAAGGAACTGTGCCAGGCTGATGACGGGGCTTGGAATCCGTTCTGGCAGACCCCGGGGGTCGGCTAGGGCCAGCGCCAGCGCCAGCTCGGGTCCAAGAATGTTTGTAGCCAACGAACCACGACCAGGATCTTCCGGGGTAGAATCGGTCTCCTCGTCGCGTGCCTGGTGGTGAAACGAAACCTCGCCAAGTGCCAGGTTAGCAGTTCCGGGATTACTGGCAATCTCTTCCTCGGGCTCCACGGTGATCATGGGTACCTTTGGACGGTTCGAGGGGACAACAATAGACAATGGCCGGTTGGCGTCCTCTTCTGAGCCCTCTCCGCCACCGGGGGTACTACCACTATTACCGGAAACTTGTTCGTCCAGCGAGGGAATCAGATGTGAGGCCTTACGACGGTGAAGTGCCCTATTACGTACCCGATCCCGAAGACGAACAGGTGATCGCAGAGTTCGCTGCTCTAAGGGAGCCGTGAGTTTGCTTCTATCATCGTCCAGCAGCGACTTCTCCTCAAAGAGCATGTCGTGGAGCACCTGGCGTTTCCTGTGTTCCTTCTCCGTCTTTTCCGGTGGCGGGAACCATAGCTGGCCGCGAGGGTTAACCAACTCGTGCCAGTACCCCGTTCTCCAGCCGGTGTCCAGCAAGAGCTCGTTCAACTCCACCAGCCAGATCATCTTCCACGGCCGTTTGTGATGCTTGTTGTGTTTGGAAAAAACGTTACAAGCCAAAGGAAGGGTTTTGATAGAGAGCTGCTTGGGGTATTCGTGGTACTTAGCCCGGATCTTGCGGTTTCTGATAATTTGAAGAGGGTTATAGACTCCCTCCACTCCTGGGTGAGCCACTTTCCCGCCACGTGCCTCCATAAAGTCGTACTGACGCTGGATGTAGAGGTACTTGACGGCAATCATCAGCTTCACTTTCTCGGCTCGAAGCAACGCCAGTCTCGACACAGAAACGGGAGAACTGGACGATTCGTGGCCAGGATGGCCCAGGTGGGCCAGTTCGGAAAGCGGCATCACGATATTGCAGTCAGCCTTGAGCACTTTGCGGGTGTCCAAGAAGATCGTCGCCAATTCATTGGCTTTCTTGAAGTCAGGTGCTGAGAAATTGGGGTTGGGGGAATCTGAGGCGGTAGAGCGGCGTCTATACGAGCTTTGGGTAGCTTGGGAAACCAGCCTCGTGCCATTGGAGCCCCCAGTTTGCTCCATAGATGCTCGGGAGCCGTTCAGTTCCACTGCAGTTTCCGATGCCGTTTCGGCCCGTTCCTGGCGGCTAGTACCCTCGATGGGAGGCTCCACATGCACCACTGGGTTCAGTTCGGCAACGTCGGCCGAGACTTCGGCTCTCACTTCGTCGCCCGCCTCAGTGGCTCCATCGGAGAGGGCCATAGCTAACGTCAGCGGAACCAGGTAGTTGAGCTCAAAGTCGTCGCCTGCGTGGTTCACTGGCATCGGTGGAGGCAGCAGAGACATGGGCAGTTGTGGACGAGCCACTCTTTCAGGCCCCGGTGAGTTCTTGTCCTCATCCTGACCCTCCGGAGGGTGTGACCCCGGCCGTTTGAACGGAGGCCCGGCCTGGGTGAGTTTTAGCGGGGCTAACGGCGACTGGGAGGCCATGCACTTGTTAACCAGCCCGCTTGTTGGTATGTGAGGGTCTTGAAGGAATGGACACGGGTGTTCGTGGATAGATGGGTTAGCCGGGTGAGATTGTGTGCAGGTGGCATGAGGCATGAGATACTATTTTTGGGGCAAGTGGGGTTGTGGCAAACAGGGAGGCGGTGAGTGAAGAACGCGCGGACTGCCCTCCTATCGAACAGCTGCTGGTTTTTTCGTTCCCCCTCTGATTTACAGTTTAGACTACGAACGTTTAGCTATTGTATCACTCAAGCGAATTTCCGGAGATGTCGCGGTTAACAATAGCATTATTTCAGACCCTCGCCTTTAAGGCGGACAGTTGAGTTCGCCCACTTCAGGTAATAAGCCCGTGACCCGTCATTGTTTGGGTTGTAAGGTGGCGTTCTGTTAAGTAGGCTGAGCCGTCGAGGGCTTAGTCTACTGGGGTGGGTGGAGTGTTTTTGAGTTGTCCAAGGTGAGCTGTAGCTTAGTAAGAGTTAGCGACCGCGTAAAGTCCGAGGCAGTAGTGTGGGCTGTGCAAAATGAATTCAAAAGCCGTCCTAAGAAAACTAGACAACATACATTGGTTTTCCTTGCAGACCTCATACTCCTTATCATAAGCAACACAATTACACTTAGTTCACATTTCCTTTATTCAAACTAAAAATGGCCGGGTCACTTGACCCCCTGCTTTATCATTAAACCTAGTTAAACAACGCACCGATGTCAGCGGGCATCTCCTCGATCTGGGTCGAGTAGAACTTCTCAATCTCACGCATCATGCCAACGTCTCTGTCGGTGACAAAGTTGATGGCAACACCCTTACGACCGAAACGACCACCTCTCCCGATTCTGTGGATGTAGTTCTCCTTGTTAGAGGGCAAGTCGTAGTTGATAACCAACGACACCTGCTGGACGTCGATACCACGGGCCAACAAGTCGGTGGAGATCAAGATTCTCGAGGAACCGGATCTGAACTCCTTCATGATGGTGTCTCTGTCGGCCTGGGGGAGGTCGGCGTGGATGGCGGAAACAGTGAAGTTCTCAGCCTTCAATTTGGTGGTCAACATCTCAACCTTAGAACGGGTGTTGCAGAAGATAACAGCCTGGGTGACGGAGATGGAGTCGTACAAGTCGCAAAGACAGTCAAACTTGTAGTCCTCGAGCTCAACGTTGATGTAGAACTGCTTAATACCCTCCAAGGTCAACTCGTCCTTCTTGACCAAAATTCTAACGGGCTTGTTCATGAACTTGGTGGTGACCTCCAAAACGTCCTGGGGCATGGTAGCCGAAAGCAAGACGACTTGGGTGGTCTCGGGAAGAAGTCTGAAAATGTTGTAGATCTGCTCCTTGAAACCAGACGACAACATCTCATCGGCCTCATCCAAGATGAACATCTTGACCTTGTCGGTCTTGAAGAATCTACGCTCAATCATGTCGAAAACACGACCGGGGGTACCGACAACAATCTGGGCACCGGACTTGAAAGCCTCGATATCGTCAGCCAAGTTGGTACCACCAATGGAAGCGTGGACGGTGACGTTCAAGTACAAACCAATCGAGGTGATGACGTTCTTGATCTGGAGAGCCAACTCACGGGTGGGGGCCAAGATCAAGGCCTGGGTAGAGCGCTCGTTCTCGTCAATTCTCTGGAGGGCAGAGATGGTGAAGGTGGCAGTCTTACCGGTACCGGACTGGGCCTGGGCCAAGACATCGCGGCCCTCAATGATGGGCAAGATGGCACGCTGCTGAATGGCAGAGGGGGACTCGTAACCGTAACCGAAAATACCACGGACAATGTTGGGCTTCAAGTTCAAGTCGTCGAACTTGTACACAACGGTGTCGTAGTTGGTCTCGATTTGACCGTCGATCTCAGTAAGGCCGTCAGCAGACATATTTCTCTCTAATTCTTGTTTCTGGGGGGGGGTGAGAAAAAACTTAGTTGGTGATGAACGAACAAATTTTTCGTTTGCCATGCCACGCACTGGGTGGAAAATGGTTGTGTGCAGGTGCGATGGGGGTGGTTACGGGCACAGGTAAAGGGCTGGCAGGGGGTGAAGCACACTATGGTAATTAGTCAGGAGAGCGGGCACCGAGGGAAACGCAATGAATGTTGTGGTGGCGTGACAGCCGTGGCTATCTAGAGCAGTGGTTGTAGTAATTGTTTCGCTGCCAGGAGTCGGTCGCTTCCAGCTGATCACGGGTGGCAATTATTTCGACGTATTGGGTCGTGCATTTGATTTGAGTGTATGTATGTGCGCTTTGCAACCGGGATTGTGTGCCACTCGGTGGCACCGTGCATAGGGTGAGACATGAGTAAAAACAAAGTAATATAGAGGAAAACGGGTGGCAAAAAGGTTATTCGGTTGTTTGATGACGCTGATGGTCACTTTTGCGTTCTAAAGTCATCCATGGGTTGTGTTTTGCAGTCATTAGCTCCTAATTACGTATTAAACTTACATTACGCTAATGTCGGTTTGAACGGTGGTTGTGTATGGAATCGGGCGAGGTCGGAAAAAGACGTTAAGTGTCGGGCCAAGGTAAACGTAGTGAGCTGAGCATTTGTGGTTAAGCTTTTATGGAGTACTGGCTTGGCTGAAGTGGGGCTTAAATCTGGAGCTGCTGGTTGGCTCTATGGACATTGTAATTTTAGTGTTGAAAATGCAACCGAAGGCTTGATTGCAGAATTGAGTGGTACATAAGAAATGCGTTACTCTATTCTAGTAGCTTTGACCACAAACTTGACATTTCCTTGCTTGTGCCTTGTTTCGGGCCTTTCCGACCCCGATTCGGTAGCCTTACTCGTTGTGTTGAAAACCCAGGGCTGCTAACTCCGCAAGCACGAGACAACGAAGAATTGTGCAAGTTGTAGACGGGCAATGGCACAGCGGGGGGTCGTTTGGAAGAGAAGCGCTCGTGACCTTTGGGCCTAGCGGCCCTCTCACACCAATTCTTCCAAAATTTCATAACGGTCTAGCCCTTTTAGGGTTCGTCAATGTAACGTGACTTTTCGGTGAAGTGCGAGAGGGACTGGGGCAGCCAGTCATATTATTATGCATGGCTACAGAGGTGATCCACTGTTTGTCCCAGGGCAGGTGTGATAAGCAAGATTCATTTAAGCGCTTTTTGGACGTTTTGGGTTTCAATCGATCTACTCGTTTCTAGTCACATGAGTGAAAAAGCCGTCACAAGACCCTACAGGGTATGAATCGAGAACTTCCACGATCAATTAGAATCCAGTAACCCATCGTATTTTCTCAAGCAGAAGGTGTCTTCATTCAAATCTATCAAAACAACTGCCATTAACAGCACATGACTACACATCTAGTAAAAGACTCTTTCAGCGCTTACTCCTTCAGTCTGAGCACGACGTTCCCAGGGGAACAACGCAGGAACGCTCGGAGCCGCAGCCAAATACTGGGCTTCGCGGCTCGTGGCTGCCTCGTCGCACTCCACCTGCGCCTCGGTCTCTTCATCAATCTCCTCTTCAACCTCGATCTCTTCGATCTCTTCATCGTGAGGACGCACGGGCTCCTCTTCGTCCCGCTCATCGTCGGCATCGTCGTCAATCTCGCGGCGAGGGCGTTGCAACCGGTGCACGGGGTAGTAGTCGTGCCCGGTAAACACACGCTCAGGAGCCACATAGTGGTAATCGAGGGCGTCCGAGAGATGAGCAGGAGGAGTGGAGCTTTGAGCCTGGTACGCCCCTGCATTATCGGGCCGCTCGTTCTCAGTCTGCCAGTCACGGCGAGCCTGCTGAATTTCCCACGAGTCCTCCTGAATCTGGGCAAGATCCGGCGGCAAGGGCGGATCCACCGAGTCCCACCGGTTCTTGTACAGTCTCATGCCCTCCTCCATGTTCGAGTAGTCAGCATCAACAGTCTGAGCCACGGGAGGCGCCTCAGTAGCTGGGTCCCACGCGCGAGGCTGCTGGGGCTCGGTATCGAGCATCTGGTACTGGTGCGGGTCAAGCAAGTAATGCTGGTAGTCGTCGGTGGCAGGCTGCGAGCCCACCGCCTGTGTGAGCTCCACCACATCCGGAGCCGCCACGGATTCCGCGGTGGCCTCAGCATTCTTCAGCGCAGCAGCAGTGCCGCGTTCCATGGCAGCACCGTCAAGGTGGTGGGGTTTCAACTCATCCACGCCCACCCCCGGGAAGGCCGCGTCCCACACAGCCCACCACGGCGCATACACCGCGTCACGAGAGTACCACGGCTTGTGGACCCCGATAAAATGCAACAATTTGATGCCCAGGTGCTGCTTAGCGTAGCTAAACGCCGCGTGGTGGTACGAGTCCATCGCAGCCTGCACCAGGTCTCCTGGAGCCAGTTCCAGGGCTCCAGGTTTCGCACGGTCAGGCCCAAAAATGGGAACAGTGGGTGCAGAAAAGTGCTGGACAGCGGGACGGTACTGGTACTGGGCCAGCGGCGTGCAGTTGTAGACAAACGGAACACGCACCCACCGCGACAGATGGCCACCCTGGATCCAGTCGGGCTGGGCATTAAAGTACTGGTTCAACAACCCCTGGTCAGCACCGTCAAACAGTGAGTTGGGCAGGTGGGTCATCGCCACCAACTGGGAAAAGTCGTCAAGGCTGGGCTTCAACACCATCACCCCCAGGTTGAAAATGTCGGGGAAACCCAGGTCAGGAGCCGCTCCGATCTGGCCAGGGGCCACGGGAGCCGAGAACAAATCGAGCACCAGGCCCGTAGCAGCAATAGGCACCGTGTCCGCATCCAAGTAGAGAATGGTGTCGTAGTCCAAAAGCTGCCAAAGCCACACCTTGGAAAACGTGGGTGCCAACTCGGGTCGTCCCAAGTCAACCCACAACTTGTCATATTGGCGCGACTCAATGGCATCGATCTTGACGACATCGTCAAACAACCGCTCGACAATCGCAAGCTGGTCCGGGTTAAAGTGGGTGGGGTCCACAACCACCCCGAGCTTGGTGGTGGTGTCCGCACGTGCCGCCAACTGGTGACGGAGTGCGAGTGCAAGCACAACCGCTCCGGGCAAGTAGCGCGGGTTAAAAAGTAAAGTGAAAACACCGTTGGTCATGCTAGAATAGGGCAAACTTTGGGCGGGATAACCAACAAATCGTGCTCAAGTGAGGGTCAGTCAGAAGGCAATGCAGTCAGCTGGCGGTAGAGTCAGCTGTTGTTGATAAGCGATCGGTTTAAAGCAATCAATGAATGGGATTGCAACTGAAGTGGCACGCGTCTTGGTCAGAGGGCCGGGGTATAGACAACCAATGGGTCGGGACAACGAGCGGGTGCGATAACGAACGAGCAGGGTAGCAATGCCAACAACGGACGTTCAACGAAGGTTGGTTCTAAAATTGGTGCACAATGGCAGGGTGCGATTATTTTATAAGATCACAATCGCACGGGGCACTCCAGGTTGGGTTGCGCACACGGAGACACGGGATAATGGAGAGTACACGGGGGGTGAGTCGCGAGGAAAGTGGTTGCGACGGTGGGAGGTTACGTAATACGCAAACGGTTTCGGTGCCAGTGGAAATTTCACAGGTTTCTCTTCCGTGCCATCACTGGCTTTATATCAAAACAGTTGCGACGGGTGCATGGTGTGCAGCAGAAAATACGCATGCATCCAGAGAAAGTGGAGTGGTTTCCTGTGGAGGAAGATGGAAGCCTCGGAAAGTGGTGGATAGCGTTAGCGAGGTTGCGATTGACAGTAGATGTTCCATTAGGGCCATGGCTCCATCGCGAAGAACCGGTGCGGAGATACTCGTATGTCGAATGATAAGCCTAATTCAACCAAAAATAATTAAAATGAAGGGGGACGCACTGAACGGGTTCGGACTGTCTCAAAACGTTTACTCTTTGGTTCAAGAAACGCTTTAGCCCACTAGATGCCTACGACGCTCCATCTTAGAGTGACTCTACCTGCCCGAGACCAGTGGTGGCTGCGATGGCATCACCTCTATCTATTCCACATTGTGTTTGTTTGTTTGCCCGAAGTGGAGACCGCGAAAAAATATCCTTGGTTGCAGAAACTAATGTGCCATCAAAACCCGCCCGAGGACGCGAAAAGCCTTAGTGTTGGGTCGTTTCAGGGTGTTTCATAACGCTGCGGCTATACGAGTTGTGAGCGAGAGCTCACCGCGGCACACCGAATTGGCCCTTGGGACTGTTTGCTGTGTTGGTCGTCTGCTCTTGTCTTCCCCCTCGATTGCCCCACATTGCCCCTGCCTGTTAAATTACCTTTCGAGTATAGTTTCCAAAGGCGGGGGTTTCGTAACCTACTCTTTTCCATTTTCACAACACGGCTCATGGCCGGCAACGGCCCGATCTTGGTTTATCAACCGCCATGCAATGAAACATTCCACTTGGAGGTGGTACAAGTGGTGGTGGATGGAGCAAGGGAATAAAACGAAGGATGAAGAAGTTTAAGTTGTACCCCGTAACACACTAGGGATAGCCATCGGAACCAATTATCAGAAAATTATACGGACATTTCAAGGAATAGCGGAAAATGTTGAAAAACGACAAGAATTGACGTGAATAGGGGCAGTAACTACTAGGGTACTAGAGGGCAATTCAACCACCGTTTCGAGTTGACTTGTAAGTGGTGGGATCTCTGTGAGATGGAGCACCGATGGATGGATGTGGACGGTGCCTGTATATAAATGATCAGGGTCCAACCTTTAGATCACAAGGAAAGATTGAAGTCCTTGAGCATGTGTGGCTGGAGTTATCTCTGATCTTTTGATTAAACATGTTCTGTAGGCTTAGCCCATCTTCCGCAAACTGCGTTAGCCTCTTCCTCTCAAGAAATACTCAATAGCATTCTCTCAGTTCTACATCGAGTCCGCACAAGTCCATTCCTCAATCTATTATGTCATTTATATTAGTATACAGTATGAAGCATCTTAACGGGAGTAAGACCAGACGTTCTTCAACAAACCGTCCTGCTGGCACAATCTGTTGAGGGAGTCGTCAGCCTCACCACGGCCTCTGACGTAACCGCAGAGAGCGTAGGTGGTGTTAGAACCCTGGATGGCACGGCCCTCCTCGTCAACGTTGGCAACGTTGATCTGCACGGAAGCGTGGTCCTTAGCCTTGATGATTCTGTTAGTGGCGGAGCACTTTCTGGGAACGTAAAGCTCAACCTGAGATGTTAGTACATGAGTTTGGAGTCTTGTTCCTCGCCTGGCACGGGATCTTTGCCCTGGCTGAAGACTGCAATCTGACCGATGGGATGAAAAGGGGATAACATGGGGTAGATGACGCCCTGTGGATGGGCTCAGTTGGTTTGGCTCGGTTCCAGACGGTCCAGGTTGCGTAGGGAAGTTCTGTAATCACTTACCAATTGACCGTTCTCGTTTTCCATTTCGACTTAGTTGTGGTTTCTCTCGCAACAAATTTTTCACTAAGTAATTTCGACGCTGCCGCGCATAGGGCGTTGGGAGCCCCGCGTGTTGAGGAACGTCACGTGTAAGAGGGTGCGAACCCTAATGAAAGTGAAGGGTTTCAAGGTGGTACTTAAAGAGGGGTGAGTTGGGAGTGGCGCATACAGAGGGTGCTCTCAAAAACACAAGCTGTTTGCTATTAGCCATATTCTTTGATTTTTGACAAGTGGACTAATTGCTATAGTGGGTATGTTATATACAGGTCAACGGTGAAGGTAGACGTAGAAGGTGGGGCCTAGTAACACGGTCCGAATGGAAGCAAAGAACGTGGTGTTGTAGCTTCTCTGGTGTTGATACTTAGAAGCTAATCGCCATTTCTGTTTTGCTTCAAGACGGCACGAAACCAGGTTTGGACCAAGAGTACCTTCAAAGGCCGGCATTAGGTACCTCCAAACCGGCATTAGGTGCCTGCAAAGGAAACGGGAACACTCCTCTTGGTGTGAAGCAGAGAATACACAGTATGTGTCTTATTTCAAATGTTTCCTCAGAACTTTCAAAATTATTTTGTAACAACTTGCAAATTCTCTATAAAAATGGTTTAGTTTACACACACCCCATACTAATCCCATATTCTCTTCCACACCAACAAACCAACTTTCTATGGTACCTTAGCAACCGACGGTTTCACCTCACAACCTCCACCACGATACTCCACCACGATACTCCACCACGATCTCGCTCCACACGCACAGGGCGTGTCGGAAAATACGTCTCTGATCAGCTGGCGATACGGCGACCGGGTGCACCAAGGCGGACGCACCAAGGGTCCTACAGATCAGCTGAAACCACAGATGGAATCGGAGCGGCGTGGCAGTGCCGCGCTGATTGTGTTGCTAATAATATACTGGACAGGGCGGTATCCCGAGTAGGTTGCGAGATCAGCCTGCAGCGGGTACTCCAGAGAAGTTGCGAGGTATTGCGAGTGCGTCACAGTGGGCTCGAAGGGCTTTTACCACGGCTTGGTGTTTTCCGTTAGGTTACCATTTGCAGCCATCGCTCGTATGACCGCGCACAGTAAATTACGTGCATTATCTATTTAGGGCAACAGGTGCCACCTCTTGACACAATCCTTGCCCCGGGCACAGCAGTTGTTGAAGCACACTCGGCACCTTAAGCTTCTCGTTTCACAGCAGTTGGTGTCGCGGTAGTGGTGGTGCATTATGGGGTGGTGGCAGAGGTTACACACGTGGACGCTCTTGATCATGGTTGTAGGGTTGATAGGGACATGGCAGTTTTTATAGCGATAAAGTGGAATCACGGTGTGGATGACTACAGTGCCAAGGCAGTGTAGATTGTGCACGTCAGGTAACGAAGGGGGATCGAGGATGAACACTGTTGCGTCACACACTGTAAGCTACTATTTCCAATTAAAATACAAATAGTGTTTCAAGAAGTGACATAGTAGATCAATAGAGTCAAATTATTACGCTAGTCACTGCCTGTGTGAACCAAACCAATGCTAGCATGTCTTTCATCTTACCACTCTGGCTGATATGCTTACCACATTCTCACTCTCGACATGCAAGACAGTGTGGAATGCAAGTCCAGTGGGACTGCAAGACAGTGTGGAATGCAAGACAGTGTGGACTGCAAGGCAGACTGCAAGACCAGTGTGGAAGACATGACTAGCGTGGAACCATTCACGCCAGCTCAACCCCACCACTGCTTTCACACATTACTTTTCTATTCTTCGTCAAAAGGAGTACAAGGCCAATGTAGAGTACAGACCAGTGTGGAGTACAGACCAGAGGTTAGAATCTATTCTCGAACCATTCCACACAAGCTTAACCCCCTATTTACACATTACTTCTATTCTCTAGTATCGATTCTCGAGTGACTGTAAACCGCAAGACTAGTGTGGAGTACATACCAGTGTGGAGCACAGACCAGTGTGGAGACAAACCAGTGTGGAGCACAAGACCAGCGAAAACCATTCCAGGCCAGCCAACCCCCACCTCCTTTACCCATTACTTTCTATACTTCTAGCTACGTCTTCTCGAATGGTTGTGGACTGACCAGTGGTTAGAATCATTTCAACCCCATTTCACTCATTACTTCTATTCTCTAGTTACGTTTCTCAAAATGGCTGTAGACTGCAAGACCTAGAATCTTTTCTCAATCCATTCTCAACCCCCCACCCTTCTCTTCTAATTACGCTTCCTCGAAATTGCAGCGCCCAGCGGCAGGTTCACCGGCAGCGGCGGCACCGGCTGGTTAAGAATATTCGCGGTGGCCACCGCAGGGTTCTCCAGCAAGTGCACCACCAGCACCGGCAGCGACACCAACAGCTTGCGGCTGCGCTTCTTCAGGTTCCCAAGCAAGTTCTCAAACCGCGTCAGCGGCAAATGATTAAAATGAAGCGGCGAGTGGTGCGGCATCGGCGCCGGCGGATCGCGGCCACCGCCAGGCGTCACCGGCGGGCCCAGCTCGGGCGGCGACCCGTCGCCCATGATCGTCAGAAGCGAGTTCTGCGCGCCGTTGGCGTACGGCGACCCCGTCTGCGGCAGGCCCTCGAACTGCAGGTGGTGGCCCAACGTGGGCGTCACCTCCAGCCGCTTGGTGCGGAAGGGGATGTACGACCGCCGCGTGGCCACGAGCGGCAGCAGCAGCGGCGGCGGCGTCGTCGAGATCTGCGGCGTATCCGCCAACCCGGTGCGGAACAGGATGTTCAGCCGCGTCCGCGCCAAGCTGCGGTTCAAGATGAACAGCACGTCGTTCTCGTACACCCCGGGCACCGGCTCGGGATGCGGGGTCACCGGCGGCGCCGGCGGGTGGTCCTTGGTGAAGAACAGGTCGAGGTCGTCGAGCGCCGCCCACACGTTCAGCAACAGCGCGTCGCGCTCCTCGGTGTGCTGGGTGTGGGCCATGGACGCGGTGTCGGCGTCGGGCGCGGCCAGGGCGGCGGCCAGCGGCGGCTCGCGGTGGAACTCGATGGTGGCGTCGTGGTCGTCGTCCTTCTCCGCCTTGGCCGCGGCACACGTCAAGTACACCGCGTGCACGTTGTTGCGGGTGCGGGCGGCGGTGGCGGCGGGCGACGCGATGGCCCACCCGGAGGCGTCGGGAGCGCCAAAGAGCGCCGTGGGTTTGTCGTCGCGGCGCAACCCGGGCGTGGAGCCTGGTGCTGGCCCCATCGACGCGCGGAGGGTCTCGCGGTCGAACTTCAGGCCCTGGATGGTGGCCACCTCGTCGAGCACCTGGAGCGCGGCGTCGGCGTCGTCGGTGAGGAGCAACCGGAGCAACGGCAGGATGAGCTCGGCGCCCACGCCGACAAACTCGGGCGCCTGGAGGTCGACGTGCGGCAAGAGCGCGCCGAGCACCTTGAGGGTCTCCTGGCGCACCCACGGGATGCTGTTGGGAAGCATCGCCATGAGCATCGCCACCGCGGGCGCCTGGTGCACCGGGAAGAACGCCTGGCGGAGCGTCAGGAGACACAACGCCAAAAAGTCGTCCTTGCTGCGGAAGCGGTTCTTGGCCACCAGCACGAGGATCCGCAGCAAGTGCGGCTTGCCGTTGGTGTCGGCGAGCGCCGCCAAGTTGAGGGCACACGCCTCGACGTCTGGCGGGATCAGCCCGCCCAGGAGCGCGTGGAGGAACCGCGGCAAGTTGGGCACGAGCGCCTGGACGAGCCGGGCGTCGCCCTGGCCCACGATCTCCAGGTCGCCGATGGTGATGAGCTTGTCCAAGAACTTGATGGTGGGGTCCCACGAGGTGCCCGAGCGGGTGCCCTGGACGATCACCGCGTGCAACCCGTCGAAGCGGCCCTCCCACTTGGGTGGGAAGGTGGCGATCAAGCACGAGATGGTGTCGGGCGCGCCCAAGTCGATCTTCTCGACAAACTTGGCCATCGTCGAAAGGCCCTCGACAAACTCGGGCTGGTGCACCGTCAGCAAGCACGCCACCGCCAGCCAGAAGAGCTGGGGGAAGTCGATGAGGTTTTCCGAGTCGAGCTCGGCGGTGATGGCGTTGAGGGTCATCAAGATCTGCATGGCAAACCCCTGGATGTCGCCGGTGTCGTCGGCGATGGTGTTGGACAACCGGTGGAGCATGTCGCGGAGCATCGCCTGGTCCAAGAACGTGAGGAGCAGCCGGAACACCTGGAACAGCCGGCACGCGATGTGGCGCACGGCACAGGTGGTGGCCCAGTGGAGCAGCACCCGCAGCCACTGCTGCTGGAGGCCCGGGATCACCTGGAGGAGGTTGCGGATGAGCTCGTCCATGTTGGCCGGGGTGCGGGCGCCGCGGCACACGTCGCCGGTGTTGAGGTCGTCGTAGGTCCACAACGGGTCGCGGCGGCGCAACATGGCGATGGTGGCCGCTCGCACATCGTCGGTGTCGTTGCGGGGCGCCGCCAGGATCAAGTGGATCAACATCTCCAGCGCCTGGGCGTGGATGAGCGGCAAGTAGTGGTCCAAGAGCGCCACCAGCACGTGGGTCAAGAACGCGAGCTTGTCGGCGAACTGGGGCGCGTTGATGGCAAACAAGTCCACGCAGAAGGTGAGCGCCAACTGGCCCAACAGGAACAGCGGCTCCTTCTCGTTGTACGGCACCAACGCGCCCACGTCGGCCACGAACGGGAACTGGTGCGGCTCGGCGACGTCGGTGGTGAACGGCTTGGCCTGCGGCGGCACCATCAGCCGCGGGTGCATGTTGTCGACGAACCGGTGGAACATGTAGCTCACGTCGCCCGCCAGCGGGTTGTTGAAGCAGAGGTAGTCGACGATCTGCTTCAGCAACTGGACAAACTCGGGCGCCTTGCGCTCGAGGCACACCAGCAAGATGAAGTCGAGGATCTTGTCGAAGTTGGCCGGGTGCAGCCCGAGCGCCACCCAGAGCGCCTCCACCTCGTTGGAGATGGCGCCCGCCCAGTGGAAGGTGATCTCAAAGAGGTTGTTGAGGATCATGAGCGAGGTGGCGTCCAACCGGCCGCGGGTGAGCGGCTTCGGCGGCTCGGGCCCGCTCTCGTCCACGGGGGTCTGCACCTCGTCGTCGTCGTACTCGAGCACCACCGTCAGCATCCACGGCAAGAGACACGCGAGGATGTCGCGCCGCGCGGCGTCGGTGACCACGCCGAAGTACTTGGTCATGTACAGAAGCCGGGTGGGGGTGCCCAGCGGCTGGAGGCCCGCGAGCTGGGTGCTGATGTCAAAGAGCGCCTTTTTGTACACCACCTTCAGCAGCAGGAGCGCCAGCTCGCGGAACGGCGCCATCACCGGCGCCAGCACCTGGACAAACTCGCGCACGAGGTGGTCCAACAAGTCCATCGCCGCCAGGCGCACCTCCACCAGCGGGTGGCCCACCAAGAAGCACCCGACACACATGGCCTGGTGGTGCATGTCCGGCGCAAACGCCAGCACCGGGTGGCGCACATACGCGGCGACAAACCGGCAAAAGTACACCCGGGTGAGCCGGGCCAGCTCCAGGGCAAAGAGCTCGCGCACCACCTCGTTGGCGATGTCGGGCAGCCGCGCCAAGTTGGCGTCCACCACGTTGCGGAACGCGGTCTCGCCCACCGCCAGCCACCGCAGCTCCGCCAGCTCGGGCTGGTCGGCGCCGTGGTACACCATGAGGAGCTTGATCCACGCCATCACCTGGGGGATGTCAAACAGCATCGTCACCAGCGGGGTGATCTCGTGGAGAATGGGCAGCGCCACGATCACCGCCATGCACCGGAGCGCCGCGTAGTGCAACGCGATCCGCTCCACCTCGAGCTTGGCCGCCAACGCCGCCAGCTCCTTGGGGAACCCGTCGCCGATCGCCTTGTACATGGCCTGGTACCGCTCGAGCTCGAGCTCGCGGTTGGCGCCGAACCCGCACCACTCCTGGAGCCACAGGAAGCACGCGATCCGCGCCTCGAACGGGAGCCACTTCTCGACGTCGTCCCGGTGCCGCTGCAACCCGGCAAGCGTGTGGTGGAGGAACTGGCAGAAGAACCGCCGCAACCGCTGGAACTCCCAGTGCGCCTGCACCTCGGGCCGCAGGAGGAACGTCTTGACCGTCTTGACCACGTTGACGATGTTGGCCACCATCCACTCGTCGGCAAACACCTCGGCGGTGGCCTCGAACCGCGCCATCACCACCGCCAAGATGTGCACGATCTCGACGCGCACCCGGTCCTTGGCGGGCTCGCGGCCCAGCCAGTCGCTCACCTCGGCGGGGAGGTTCTCGAGAAGCGGCCGCAAGATCGCCACGTTGATGCACGACAACCCCTGGCGCACGGCGTCGCGGATGAGCGCCAGCGGCAGCAGGAGCAACGGCTGCACCATCCGCAACACCAGCTTGGCCAGGGTGATCTGCTGGTGCTGCAAAAACACCCCCACCGGCTTCTTGCGGCCAGGGGCCTCCTGGGGCACCGCGGGCAACGCGAGCCGCTGCTCGGTGGTGCTGGTCAACAGACAGCACGCAAACATGAGGTAGAGCTTCCACTGGTTGACCAAGAGCTCCGGCGGCGCCAGCAGCCCGCGGAACATCAGCGTGAGGCTCTTGGTGTCCTCGGACACCGCCACCACCGCCGCGTGCATCTGCACCATCCGGGTGCAGATCACCAGCCGGCAGATGGCCACGGGCATCGGGCACTGCACAAAGCACACGTCCACCACCTGGGGGAACACCCGCGCCCAGAGGGTGGCGTCGAGCCCGTAGTCCAGCTCGCACACCCGCACGAGCAGGCCCTTGGGCCCGCGCTGCTCGAGCTTGGCCACCCGCGCGCGCTCAGCACTGGTGAGCTGGGCCCGCATGGGCTCGATCAACTCGAACACGCTCTGGTGCTCGAGAATGTCGATCAAGCGGGTGCCGATGTCCGCGGCAAACTTGGACGGGCTGCGGGTGTGGCGCGGCGCCGGCGGCGGGTCGGACGCCTGGGACATCGCCCGGTCGAACCGCGACACAATCCGCAAAATCGCCAACCCGTGGTGGCGCACCTTGGGCTCCGTCAGACAGAGGAAGAACAACCCGTTGCCCTCGACCTCCTCGATGACGTTGATGATCTGCTTCCACTCGAGCTCGTCCAGCGGCGACGCCTTGTGGCCCGGGGCCGCCAGCGGGGCCACGAGGGCCTCGGCCACGTTCACCTGGTACAAGTCGTTCAACACGTCCTTGGACATCTTCTCGTCCGCCTGCGCCAACGGGTTGGCCGGGGTGCCGGCCTTGACCCGCAGCCAGTCGCGGAACGCCGTGAGCCAGCACGTGAGCAACTCGACGTAGAGCTTGAGCATGCGGCGGAACCCCACCAGCGCGGCGAGGGCCGGGTTGTACCCCAGGGCCAGCGGCTTGTCCACGAAGCCGAACGCGATCTTGGCGTACACCGTCACCAACGTCAGTGCGTGGCGTTTCAGGGCCATTTTGCGGAGCGCTGCCATTGCCGCGAGCGCCACCGCCAGCTGGTGGTGGCTCACGTTGCGGGTCAAGAGCTCCACCACCAGTTTATAGGGTACCACCTCTGGGTTCAGCCCCATCGTCCACGGGACCGCCTCCAAGAGCGTGGTGAACACGTCCAAGTGGAGCGGCTTCGCGCCAAAGGCAAAGTCGAGCCCAAAGTGCAGGTAGAACTTGGACCCGGGCGCGGCCACCGCGTCGTCGGACCCGTCGGCCCGTGCCCCATACGTGGCGTCCATCACCTTGAGCAACTGGGCGAGGGTGCGGCACACCTCGTCGTGGGACGCGGCGGTGCCCAGGGTGCGGGCGGCGAACGCAAACTCGCGGAGCCGCACGGTGGTGGCCAACGGCTGCTCGGGCACCGCGGGCACCGGTGCGAGCAGCTGGCCCGGTGCCGGCTGGGGCCGGATCCGCTGCGAAAGCACCTCGTCCAGCGGGAACTTGGGCCGCGACCCGAGCTCGTAGTCCTCGAGAATCAGCAAGTAGGCGCGGATCAACACGATGATCTTCTCCAGCTGCATCCCCTCGAGCAGCGACCCGTTGAACGCCTGGCCGAGCGCCCGCAAGATCACGTTGTCGAGCACGTGGGCCAAGTGGGTGTGGCCGGCGATGCGCACCATCTCCACGAGCGGGCCCACCAAGTAGGGGTCGTTGGTCAACCACTGGGTCTTTTTCGAGTTGCCCGAGAACAAGAGCATGTCAAACACCGCGTCGATCTTCTTGTGGGTGTTGTTGAGGGTGTCGGGCAACCGGTTGATGAACACCCAGAACAACCGCGCCACACACACCACGTAGGTGATGCGGTCGTCGAGCTCGACCTTGGGCCGCAACCGGTGGCTGTTGTGCTGCACGAGCGCAAACCAGTGGCGGTCAAAGAGCTCCTTGCGCGAGCAGGAGAGCACCGCGGTCATGAGGTGGAGCAGGTACAGCCACGCCTGCGAGAGCTCGTCGCCGGCGCCGGCACCGGCCCACATCTGCTCGCCCTTGGCGTAGAGCATCGCCATCGCCTCCGCCCACACCGGGTGGTTGGTCTCGGCGGTGACGGCGCTGGCGAGCGGCAACAACATGTTGCCCACCACCTCGCAGTAGGCATACACCACCGCGTCGTTGGCCAGCGCGGCAAGAAACTTGGCCAACAGCTTGACAAACTCCAGCGTCTCCTCAAACTCCTCCGGCGGGTAGGTGCGGAGCTGGAGGAACCGCATCCCGTGGATGAGCAAGTGGATCAGCGCCTCCTGGTGCCGCAGCACCGCGGTGCCGGGCCGTGCGTACTGCTCGAGATCCCCTATAAACCGGTCCAGCACCAGCACAAAGTGCCGGTGCGACATGTGCCCGAGCAACTCGCAAAAGAGCGTCCAGTTGGCGAGCCGCGTGAGCAGCTGTGCCGTCAGCACCGGGTCGGTGGTCTTGAGCTGGGTGTACACGATCTCCTCGAGCTTGCCGCGCAAGTCGGGCGCCACGTCGGTGGCCTGCTTGACGATCTCGATGAGCACGCGGCAGAGGATGTAGATCAGCGCGAGCAGCTTGCGCTCGGCCACGATGGCTGCGGTGCGCTTCTGGGCGATCTCCAGCGTCACGTCGCCCAGCTGGGACGCCGCTGTCAGCGCTAGGGCCAGGGTCAGTGCGTTGGCACCCGGCGACACCAGCCCGGGCTGGCCGGGTGCCACCGCGAACGACGGGCCCTGGGTGATGATCAGCGCCCGGTTGAGCTGGTTGAGCGCGATGGGCCCGTCCTTGGACACAATGCTGCCTGCGGGCGACAAGTTGCCCGTCAGCTGGTGGCGGCGGTGGCCCAGCGCACCGAACTGGAACAGCCGGGTGCGCATGAGCAGGAGGCTGCGCTTGGCCCGGCCCAACGCGCCCGGTGGGGCCTCTGTGCGGTCCTTCTTGACGATCCCGGGCGCCAGCGGGCTCGGCAGCGCCCGGGTGACCTCCTGCTCGCTGTGGGCGGCCAGCATGTGGCGCTCGAGGTCCACCGCGGCCATCGCCGCCACCTCGGACTTGGACTTGCGCCAGAACATCACCAGGTCGATCACGGGCTTGGGTTTGCGCTTGGCGATGAATCCCAACAGCGCCACGCACTTGTCGAACTCGCGGTCGACGCCCTCGGCAAGCGTCTCGATCACCGGGGCCTCCTGCGAGAGCGGGTGGTCCGCGCACACCGCGAGCTTGCGCTCGGCCAACCGGACGAACTGGGTGAAGATGATGTGGAGGGTGTACTCGGTCGGGGTCTTGTCGTCGGCGGCGTTTTCGCGGCGGAGCTCCTCGTGGGGAAGGCCCACCACCTCGTCGTAGCACGGCGAGTCTGGGCGGGCCGGCGGCGACTGAGGGGTGGCGGGGAGCGACAGCGACGCTGCAAACGAGAAGTTGGGGTTGTAGCCGAACAAGTCGGAGTCGAAGTGCAGCGGGTGGTGCGGGAAGTCGTCGTCCTCCTCGGGGATGTGGATGAGTCCCGATGAGGGCTCTGGGTGGGGGAACGGGCCGGAGAACGGGCCGTCGGAGGAGAAGGCGGTGGACGAGGGGAGGGCAGATGAGGGAAGGGATGAGGGGTGGGTGGATGAGGGGAACAGGTGTGGTTGTTCGGGCGAACGGTTGCTGTGTGGCGAGTGGTTGCTGTAAGGCGAGTGGTCGGTGTGTGTGGCGTGTGTGCCAGCGTGTGTGCCAGCGTGTGTTCCAGCAGGTGTGCCAGCATATGCGGTGCCAGCGTGTGTGCTCGCCTGTGTTCCACCATGTGCTGTGCTCGCCTGTGTGCTCGCCTGTGCCGGTTCACGGGTGGTGATGCCTAGCGCAGAGCCCGAGCCCACCAACGAGCCCGAGCCCGCCACCGCCGAGCCGAAGCCAGACACCGACGAGCCAAGCTGCGTGCCCGACCCTGCGTTCAGCAGCACCAGAAACTTGACCGGGCCCGAGTCGCCCACCTGCGACACCATGGGACTACCCAAAGTGGCTAGCCCGGCCACCCCGCGCGGCGTGTACTGCACCAGCCCCACGCTGTCGGACCGGGCAAACTGGTCGTACTCGTTGATGCCGCCCAACACGTACAGCGTGTCCACCGCCTCGTCGATCCCCTCGGACCCCACGGTGCCCTCGGCCAACTCGGGCGGGGTCATGTCGACGGCAAACCCGCCGGAAAAGTCGTGGAACGGCGGCTGGTCCACGCTGGGCGCGAGCAGCATCGCCACCGTGCTCGCGGTGACGTCGGCGTCGTCGCCATCGCTCACTTCCATCTGGGAGACCGCGGAAACTAGCGTTTGTGGGCCCGGCGCCGGCGGGGCGCCGCCAAACTTGGACGCGTTGTGGCCGGGCGGCACCGGGTCGTCGAGATCAGGGATTTCTATCATCGTCAGCGGGTGCTGGCGGGGGTGTGTAGCGGATGGGGGAAATCACTGGCGATCGACAATGTCGCCTTTACAAGTAGCGCGCCTCAGCGACAAAAAATAATAGCCGCTGGTTCAGGTGTGCGGAGGCAGATGGCAACGGCCGTGGCGGGGGGAGGGACGGGACGAGGGGTGTTGCGGGTGGGCTACAGGGTCTACGGGGCTACGGGGGCTGCGGGGCTGGGCTGGCGTGGCCCGTGGGTCCGTGGTTGCGTGGGGTCAGGGGTAGCGATATGTAGGACAATGCACAGATCGGAATGGAGACGGTGAGGAGGGTGGGGAAGGCGAAGAAAGTGGGTGAGGGGCTGGGAAGAGACTGGAAAAAGTACAGGGAGGGACAAGAGAAGGACTAAGAGGACAGGAGTGGCTACGTGGTTTTCTTTTGCTGGGCTCTCATGACGTTGTTTCGCGTTTCACCTGGCCTTCGTCCTGTCATCTCCTGGTGGCTGCGGTGTGTACATAAGCCGTGGGGGCTGGTAGCAGGTGGCGGGCGAGGTAAGGTGATCGGGAGGGATCGGGGAGGGACCCGGGCCCAATGACCTCCGCAAGCGGGTGGGTTTACGCTCCCGCGGCGCCACACGACACCTCCCACGCCATTTCCCCGTGGGCTGCCCCTTTGTCGTGGTGCTCCTCGGCCCGTGGCGAAGGCATGCAGAAACCTGGGGGACCATCGCTCGGGCTGGCCACGGGGGATCCGCGCAGATAGACGGTGTGCGCCCGGCAGACGATCGCCAGCAGCGGGGGATCGGGTGCCAGCGCTGGTGGACCGCTGCCCGCACCGGCACCGCTTGCCATCGCGCATGCGCCACTGCGACCCCTATTTCCCGTAACAGACGACGACATTGCCCCATTGGTTCGGGCAATGGGCGCCTACTCCGGGTTGCTCGGACGACAGCCGCAGGACGATCCCTGCATGCCCGGAGTTGTAGCCATATCCGCGGCGTCGAGGACCCTCGCCCTCGCGGTGGCCCTGGTTATGAACCGTAGGGTGTCAGATCTTTTGCCGAATCAGGGCAAACGGTTGGGATGACGTAGACGCGTCTGGCAGGCCAAGACCGGCGGTGGTGGCCGCCCACGGCTGAGGCCCGCGTGGAACAATAGCGTACTGGCTTTGTGTACGTGTCGTTGCATGCGCTGGTGGCAGGTGGATCCGTGCGCAGGATGGTGAGCAAGTTCCGCCAGCTCACGGTCCGTGGCGACCCCGCTCGTCCGAGGCCCACTAGCGAGCGGGTTTGCCGTCCCGACACCGTTGGCGGATATTTTCTCCACTGCGTCATCGCCATCGGGGTCTTTGTTGCCTCGGGTCGTCGCCTCATTCCGATTGTTCCATTACATGGTGCGTGGTCCGCGGGCAACTTGAGCCGTGATTGGCAGTTACGAAGCCAATTCCCGACACTTTCTATTGTGTGGTTAAAAAATACTACACTACGCTTCGGGGCCCGAGCGGTCAGACGCTGGGTGGGCGTGGAGCCCATTGTTTACCAGGAACGCCGTAAAATCACGGCGTACGTCTGCCTGGCGTCGATCAGCGGAATGTGGTTCCCCACGACCGACCGATTGGGTAACCCATCGAGCGATATAGTTTGTAATCTATGCCAGGTGTAGGAGGAGGGGCTCTATTAAACACTAGCCGTCTGTTACTGGTATTAACCGCAGCGAGTCGTATTGATATAACCGCTAGCCAGTCTGTTACTGGTATTAACCGCTGGCCAGTCATTACGCTGGCCAGTCTATTACGCTGGCCAGTCTTTATGATAAAACCTCAGGCCAGTCTAATTGATATAACCGCAGGCCAGTCTAATTGATATTAACCGCTGGCCAGTCTCTATTAACCGCTGGCCAGTCTTAATGATATAACCGCTGAACAGTCTCTAATAACCGCAGGCCAGTCTCTGATATTAACCGCTAGCCAGTATTGTTGATAAAACCGCTGGCCAGTCTAAATGATAACAGCTGGCCAGTCTCGCTGATATCAACCCTGGCCAGTCCTTTCCCGACAGTAAGTTGTTATTCCAGTTCAGCTACCGCACTGGTCGCAGCCATGTAGATAGCCATGCAGCTACTGGTATTGCGGATACTGGTTGCTCCAGCCCTTTTGCTCCTCCTGCGGCTGTTGCGGCTGCTGGCCCTGGGCGTACTGGCCAGGCATGAAGTTGGCAAGCGACTGGCCCTGGGGAGGAAGCATCGGCCCGGACGACCCGGTGCCCCAGATGTTCCCCTGCGGAGCTCCCGAAAACCCACCCATGAACCCGGGAAGCTGGTACTGGGGGTACTGCTGTTGGTACTGGGGGAATTGCTGGGGCCCGTAGAACGATTGCGGTGCCACGGGCATGAACTGGGGATACGCCAGGGGCTGCGGGAACGGGTTGGCATAGAGTAGCGGGCCACCCAAGGCAGGCAGAAGCGTGTTGAGGCTGTTTTGCTGCTGGCCCTGGCTGACAACCGGCTGGCTCTGGCTGTTGACCGGCTGGCTCTGGTTGTTGACAACCGGATTCTGGTTGGTGACAACCGGCTGGCTGGGTTCAGGAGCCTCGGGCTTGCGGAGAATCTTCATCGCGTCCTTCTTCGCCTTGCTGTCGTCCTTGCTGTCGTCCTTACTGGGCGTTTCTGCCACGAGCGAGTCCACCATCGACGTCAAAACCACCGAGGTGTCCGACTCGTCCTCCGCAAAGGGAGACCCCTCGCGAAGCTTACCCTGCAAGTGGCTGGCAATCTGGGTCTGGAGGTCCTCCATCGAGATCGCGGGAGCCACCGGCGGCCCTTGCGCAGCCAGAACCTCCTTGGACGCCGGAGCGGTCCCCTGAGGCTTCTTCTTGCGGCTGGCAATCTGGGCAGCGTACGAGTTGCCGTCCACGGGGCCCTTTTTGGCGGCTCCCGCCTGGTTTGCGGCGACACTCCCGTACCCGGCAGAGTTGGTGCCCGATCCCGAGCCCGCCTTCTTCATCGCCGCGATGTCCGCCTGGTTCCAGGTGAACACCCCGTCTTCGAGCACAATGCCCACGGTGTTGAACTCGAGCAACCGCTTGCCCATGTTGAGCACGGCCTCGGTTCGCTTGAAGCTTTCGTAGGCCATCACCAGCGGGTGGTCGCCCAAAAACGACGGCCGCCCGGTGTCGTCACAGAGCCCGGAAAAGTCGCCCGCCATGAGATCGTAGTCGTTGAACAACCGGTCGTCGGTGAAGTCCTTGAACTGGTACTTGATCACCGAGAAGTCCTTGAAGTCCACGTCCTCCGTGAAGTAGTAAGCACGGGTGGGTCTGGAGGCAGGCACGCCCGCGTTCAGGGCCAGGAGCCGGTTCAAGAGCTGCACCATCGCCTGGAGCGTGGTGTAGCGGCGGTGCATGGTGGCCAACGCCGGAGTGGTCTCCTTGAACCACGCGAAAATGAGACGGACGGCCGCGAGCATCAGCCAGGGGACCACCCGCTGGACAGGAGAAGATTCCTCCGCTGTCTCGTCGAGCTGACCGTCGAGCTGACCATCGGACTGGGTCGACCCGTCCACAGACTCCGCCACAGGGTCCGTCTTGGGAGCCTCTTCCTCGCCCGGACCGTCCAACACCACCGAAATATGGGTGTGGTTGGACGAGTCGGTACCCTGGGTCTTGGCCTGGGTACCATCCACGTCCAGGTTCTCGATCTTCAGGTTCTCATCCAGCTTCTCGGCGCCATCAGCCTCGCTTTCTTCTTTCCCCTTCTTCTTGCGTACCCGCTTCCGCTTCTGCTTCACGGGCTCCTTCGCAACGGGCTTCACAGCCTCCACGGGAGGGCTCAGCTTGAGCCACCGGTTCACCGTCTCCAACACCTTGTCGATGAACCGGAACGCCAACCGCTCCATGGCGCGGATCTGGCCCTGGTTGCGTCCCAACCCCACCAACTCACAGAAACAGAGCACCACCACGAGCTGGTTGAGCACAAAGTCGGGGTGGGTGTGGGCCACAAGCGGCCACTGGGCCTCGATGGCGCGCAAAAACGCCGCCTCGAGCTTCTCCTGCGACTGGCCGTTGGCCAACACCGTCCCCTGGCCGTTCTTTTGTTTATCGTAGACCAGAGGCGCGTAGATGAAGCCCACAAGGCACATGAGCATCGAGTTGGTCAAACTGAGTTCTCTGGGGGTGGCACCAAGACTGAAGATCTTGGTTTTGACCAGGATCTGCTGCAAAAAGTGGTCCTTGTTGACAATGGCGTTCAAGTTCAGCTGGCCCACCCCAAACTGGGCCATCCGGGTGAACTGCAGCCGCAAAAACCACACCACGGCCCGGAACCGGTCGTCCACGGTGTTGTAGATCATCCCGATGTGGTTGTACGGCTCGCCAATGGTGGGCATGAGCCAGATACACTGGTGGTAGGTGTCGAGGGCGCGGGTGAACGAGTTTATGAGCGCCGACGCCCGGTCCACCCCGCGAAGCAGCCGCAGCTGGTGGTGGTGCTTGTGCGAGAGACACGGAGTTACATAGGTGACGTCGAGGGTGGCGTCGTGGCGCTGGAGATCGGCCACCGCGAGCAAGAGCCGGTGCAAGAGGTACACTAGGTTGGTTTCGGTGGCCTGAGGAGACGCAGACTGGGGCTCGGCAGGCTCACCACCACCCTGGTTATGCGTATTTACAGGTGTCTCCACGTAGGCGTTGCGAACCCGGCGAGGAACCATGGGCAACCGGTAGCTGGTCAAGAGCATCACGGCAAGGCCCTCGTAGAACTTCACCGCGGCACGCTGCCACTTCTGCCAGTCCGCCATTGCCTTGCGAGCCTCGACCGCACGCGGTTTGAACACGCCGGACTCGGCAAGCTGGGTCTGGCACTCGCGAAACACCTGGGCCACCTGAGCCTTGTAGAAGCGCACCACGGGGTAGTGGAACTCGGCCCACACCTTGTCCACCGCCAGCTTCACGGTGAAGGCGGTGTCCGGTTGCGCGTCGGTGGTCTTCACATACGCCGTCACCTCCTTTGCGATGGCCGCATCGAGTTTCGGGTGGATCTGGTTGAAAAAACCCACGAGCCACAGCTGGTCGATCGGGTTGGCCAAAAACTGGTCTAGCACAGTCTTATCTCGAGAGATGTCTTCCATTATATCATGCTTCACTGGGTGGGGAAACACGCGGATCAATAGGTGGTTCCAGGTGGTTCACAATTTTTTTCAGTGCGTGGGCGATGGTGGGAGAGTCGGTGCTAGGGGAGAAAGCAGCGGTGGTGTAAGCGATGGAGCGGTGGCGGAGAGATGGAGCGTCTGGTTTTAGTGGTTGAATTTTGTGGTTTGTGTATTCTGGCACAATGGGGTGTGAATCTAGTTTAGTGGTGTCACCGCGAGCCGCACGGGGACGGCTGCAAGTTTCGATCCGGCTCGTGACCCGGGTGGGGATACCGTATTGGGTCAACAGAAATGCTGTTACATCAGCACGAGCACATGGGTGGCATTGAGTCTCTGTTGACGTTTCCGCCAAGTTTATGATCCTTTCAGCACAATCAGTTTCATTCCGCCATATACAGTAATGCACTATTGTCCAGATACGAGATACGCTTCAGAGCTCCACGGTACTACGGGTGTAGCTTAGCGTCACTGAACGCGTTAAGCTGCCAACCGGCTCCGCAAAGACTTGCATTCGGCCGTAGTAATTGCCTCATGGGCGACGAAAGCTGCATTAACCACTATAGACCAGCGTAGCCCCGCCATGATCATTGACGTAAAGAACCACAGCCCAGCAGTTATGCAACTAACCCACGTTGATGGTACCGTTTAGCTTCAGACTCCTTCAGACTCTTTCAGACCCCGCTACCCCACACCACCAACCGGGGACCCACCCAGTCCTACATATCGTACCATCCCCTCGCCTCGCTAGCGCCATCTGACCCTCGCCACGTAACCTATAGATCGTCATTCGCTAAAACTTGACAACCTCAACGCTCCGACACTATTAATAGCAGTAGTCACAATCGAATCCACAACGACACTCGTGCAGCTCGGCCGGCGATATGCAACACGCGTGCTATCTGCCACCAATGCCAATAGCCCCGGTACGGGTTTAAGTGACATCATAGGACCATCTCGATGCACAGGTTAGGACGCATCACCGTGCTTCGCCATGCACGAGCCCGGCCCGTGGTGGTGGGCGGGGAGTGCGATGGCGCGGGTTACGCACGGCAAAACCGCTAATCTACTTGCCTATCGTGCGCGACAAATGAGAGGCGACTGGTCGGTGTCGCCCGCAGTGGGTTCCAGTGAAAAATTGGCTGTGGCGTGCTTTTGACCAACTTGAGTACCTGCATCCCGGAAATTGTATGCACCGAGTCGCCTACCTCGTGGACCCATGTGAGAGTGAGTGGGGGTGACAACTAGCACCCGCTGGTGGCCCGGGCGGCCCTACATTTCTTTTGCCTTGTCTGTGGCCACTATTGCATTTTTCTTAGGGCATCGCTCTGCAGTGCAATAATGGCCTGATAGGGACAATCGAGGTGGCTCGCTACGGAATTTTTTCTTGGGAATGTCACCCGTGGACGCTAAAGTTTCTATTTTTTGGCACTACAGGTTGGCGAAGGCCCTCTGTTTCGATCGGCGGACACTTTGTGGTTTCCTCGGTGACCCACTGCCTCATATTTTGTTGTCACCTAAATATGTGGGCCATGCGCCCTGTGCTTATCTGCGGCCAGCTGGAATGGCGGTTGTTGTTGGACATTTGGGAACAATAGCCGCCGCTCTGAATGCAGTAAGCTTTCGAAGAGTGGGGGTACACCTGCTCAAGGATGTCGGAACTCCGGGGACACAAAATTTCTCGAGCTTAAACCCTATCTTGATGGGACCAACGGTCGTGCCGCTCCCAATAATTTCTGTTACCCATTGGTGACAACGCGTCTGGTTGCGTGCCCCGCCCCACTGTAATTACTGCAAACAACAGATTTTCACCGCCATTTTACCCTATTGAGACTTTGTGTCGTAGTAAGTGCATCAAGCACTAGTGATGTGCATGAAAAATCGGAACACGATAGGGGAAGTCGCTCCGCGATAGTGGGCAGTGGGGGCACGGGAAAGGCGAAAACGAGGCCTGTGCGGCGGTACGATGGTCACCCGGGACCGCAATGGCGGGCCCCGCCCCGCCCGGCGCCCTAGACCCTGGCTTGTGTTCGTTTTCGCCTATCGAGCCAACGTTGATTTCCCCTCATTTCACTTCCATCTCACACCTGTACCCCGACAATGTATCGGTGGCGCACCACACTCGGGGCGAAGGATTGGCGTTTCACGCGGAGGCTACCAGCGATGATTGCGTGCTGCTACCACTGGGCCAACAATGGCACCACTGTCGTTCCAAGCCCAGGGGGAACAATAACGTAAGATGGCCGACAACCCCCTAAGCGAACCAATCAACATCCCCCTTCGACCGCAACATAACCACCCCCGAATGTCGTTTGCTAGCCATGCCGGCCTCCGGCCACCCGCGGGGTGCAAAAGGTCACAAAGCGGGTAAATGCAACCTCCCGCATCCCCCCACTGTGGGCACCAATGGGAGCAACGAACAACAAAGGCGTGGCACTCCGCCTTTGTTGGCAGTGCCCCACCCGGTGTCGGGTTCCAGAAGCCCACTCTCGGTGCGGACACCCCGTGCACCCGTATTTTGTCTGAGCCAACGGGTTGATCTCAACTAGCAGCGGTCGCCAACTGCTCCCGCGGGTCCCCTCGCGCCTGCGGCGGTTCCTCGAGCTAGGTTAAAAAATATTTGCTTGTAGACAGTAGCGAGGAAAATATGTGCATGACGACACCACACCACATTTCACCTTCATACACACCAGGATTTTTCTGTTTTTCTCGGACTCGATTGTAAATTTACCGTGTGTCCTTTTGTCAAGCCCAAGCCGTCCCGTGGCTGATCCCCTTGTTCCACCGGACCCGTCGTTGTTGCAACCCCTGCAACCCCCTATCCGTGGTCTGACCCAGCAGTCTCCGACTTGTTGAAGCCCCTGCTCCGTTGAGCCCCGTTAGTTGACCCGTTAGTTGACGCGTTTTTGGTTGTTGTTGCCAAGTCAGCGTTCTTGGTTTATTGTGGCCCTTCCAGGTTCCCTCCACTCCCTCGGTTCCGATCCACTTCGTCGGTTATCTAGGTGTTCATTCTTTTCAGGGTTCCGTTTTTTAGGTGCTGTTCCACGAGTCTCCCTAGACACCGTTAGTGGTTGATTCGTTTGTTCCAGGCACTTCCAGGTACCCAGGTTATCAGTATCCGCCCAGTTTTTCGAGCCGCTCAGTTCGTGAACCACTCAGTTCGTGAACTGCTCAGTTTGTTCGATCTCAGTTCATTCAGGTTCTCCGTAACTCTTACTACATTCCTTTTTTCCTTTCCTAAGGTTCCATCCTTCAGGTTCATCCCTCAGGTTCATCCTTCAGGTTCATCCCTCAGGTTCCATCCTTCAGGTTATCCTTCAGGTTCCAACCTTTCCAACCTTCCATCCTTCACCCTTCAACCTTCGAACCTCCACCCTTCTGCGGTCTACCCAGACTCCTTTGAACCACTTCCTTCCTTTCTCCACCACCACCACCACCTCCTCCTCTCTGTCCATTGGGACCCATGAACTCGTCGCCCGCCTCCATCGACGACGACACCACCATTAAGGCCAACACCCTGATGGCCTCCTATAACGACCGGGTGTACCACTACGACACCCTGGCGATGTTCCAGCCGCAGCCGCCGCCACGCATCGCGGGCCAGGGCCTGCCCTACCGCCAGCCGTCGCCGCTGAACTCGCCCACCCAGCCCATGCCCGACCAGCCCGACTACTCGATGCAGCTGAGCCACTACCTGATCTTCTCCAACGCCAACGGCTCGCAGGGCTCGCTCCAGAACCCAGCGCTGGCCATGTACCAGTTGGACGACCAGCTGCTGGTGGACTTGATTGGCGAGTTCCAGCCGCCCGCGGACTTGATGTACAACATCTCTGAGTACGAGCTCACCGCGTCGTTGGAGTCGCTTCCCACCCAGGCCCAGGCCCAGTCCCAGGCGCTGCCGCTCGTGGGACTGCACTTTACCCACCCGTTGCTCGTCAACCACGCGGGCGCGGACTTCTTGGGCGTGGGCTCGCCCCAGGACGACTTGCCGTTCACCCCGACCCTCAACGAGTTCGATTTGCAGACGGTACAGGGCCAGATGGGCCAGTCGCAGCGCCAGAACCTCGGCACGGTGGCCAACCAAAACCTTGGCCAGGCCCCCTCGCCGCGGTTCGACCAGCTGCCGTTTGTCGGGTCGCCCCAGATGGCTGCCCAGCCACAGGGACCCCACCCACCGCCGCTGATGGGCACCTTCACCACCCAGCAGCGGCCGGTGCACACCACGCCGCCGTCGCAACGGATTCTGAAGAAGGCGTCGCACTCGCGGCTCAACGTGCTTTCCACCAAAAAGAACCTTGTGGTGCTGACGGCCCCGCTGCTGGCGCCGCTCTCCACCGAGCTGTCGCCCGGGTTCGGCGTGTCTCCTCTCTGCCACAAGTACCGTGGTCTCGATATTCAACCCCCCCAGCCGCTGGCGGCGCTGCTGGCGGCCCTGCTGTACGAGGGGCCCGTCCAGTTGCCGCCCGAGCACGTGGTGACCAACCAGAACCTCGCGTTCAACATGGGCATCCACAACGACCCGCTGTACCAGCACCAGCAACCGCAGCTGTTGGTGCCGCCGAACATGGCTCCTAACCTGGTGTTCCGCCACGGGCTGGACCTGAGCCAGCTGCTGGCGACGTCGATCTACGACCAGCCGCAGCCGCCGGTGGGGTACCCGTTGGCCCCCGGTGCGATGACACCGCCGCTGACGCTGACGCCGCCCCGCCGCAAGTACCTGACGTTGCTGGAGGTGCTGGCGCTCAAGGTGAAGCTGTTGTCGCGCAAGCAGCAGGAGCTGGTGGGGATGATGATCCCGGGCCTGGCGCCGTCGCTGTTGCCGCCGCTGGTGCCGGTGCCGCCCGCGCCGCCCGGAGGCAACCCAGCACCCGTAGCCACACCCGCTCCCGCTCCCATCTCGCTCGCGGGCCCGCCGCAGCTCATGATGCACCGCAACGTGCTGCTGCTGCTGGTGGGGCTGGCCAACTCGTCGCTGCTGGAGTTGGGCAACCTGGTGAACCAGGCGGTGGCCGACGGCACCAAACCGAAAAAACACACCCGGCGCCGGTTGTTGCCGCGGCTGAAGAACGGGTGCTGGATCTGCCGCATCAAGCACCTCAAGTGCGACGAGATCCGCCCCGAGTGCCTGCTGTGTCTCCGGTTTGGCATCGAGTGCGACTACCTGGAGACCAAACCCGACTACGTCGCCGACAAAAACCTCCGCCGGGAGAAGTTGTTGGCGATTTCTCTCATGCGCAAACTGAAGGGCGCGGCGAAACCGAAAAAGAAGAAGCCGGCGCTGCCCGGGTTGTCGCCGATGCTTGCCTACGACACCGGCGAGCTGCCCGACTACTTTTCGGCGCTGCTTGTGAACTTCCCCGACGCCTAGTTTATTTCTCGGACGAGTTCCTCATTTGTTTCATTAGTTTCATTAATATAATGGCCGCACATGGCCCGTTTCCGACCAGTCGTAGCTACACAACCTATATTCCTATTCGCTTACCCGCTTTTATTCCTATTCGCTGACCCGCTTTATTCCCATTCGCTCACCCGGAGCTTTTTCTTGATGATGACCTCGGTGTCCGTGGTCAGGAGCACCAGCACGTCCGCGTCCTCCAAGTCGTGGTGCGCGTGCGAGTGGTGGTACTCGACCATCGAGATGTAGTCGCCCTCGAACCCCACCCACGGCCCGTTGAGCGGGTCCGTCAAGTTGGGGTAGGTGTAGTCGCTCCACTGCTCGCGCTCCTCGTCGAGCGTCAGCTGGCGGCGCTTGCGGGGCCGTGGCTGCTGGTCAGCGGTGCCTTCCTCGACCTCCTCCTCGAGCTCGGAGCACTGGTCGATCGGCAGCTCGTCGTCGTCGTTGGCGAACTTGGCGTCGTAGTCGCCGGGCAGGAGCACCGCCCGAAGCGCAATGAAGTCGATGAGCGGGGTGTAGTAGCGCTCAAAGTTGTACAACACCACCAACGACGCCAACACGAGCGGCACACACGCCACCAGCGCCCAGTACGCGTTCGAGAGCGCCAACGTGCCCACCATAAAGAGCTGGAAAATGACAAGCGCCAACACCATGCGGCGGAAAATCATCACCCACACTTTGCCCGTGGAGTGGGGCGGGTGGACAAAGTTGTAGATGAGCTGGTACTTGTACACCACGTAGCCCAAGCAGAAGTAGACAAACCCCAGGGCGACGATCTTGGTGGACACCACCAGGTAGATCAACACCACAATGAAAATAAACAAGTGCTGCGGCATGTGGATGCCAAAGTCAAACACCTGGGGGGTGAAGTAGTAGCTGCGGAAGTCGCGCGGTGTCTTGAGCACGAGGTCCTTGAGCAAAAAGAGCTGCGCTAACACGTTGAGAATGACAAAGTCGCCGATCTGGAGAAGCTTGACGGGGAACTGGGCAAGCCCCTGCAAAAGGATCAAGTTGACATAGAACCCGGCAAACCCCTTGAGCGACTTGGCGAGCTCCTGGGCAATCTTGGTGGTGTCCTTCATGTAGCTGAGGTAGTCGGTGATGGTGTTACTGGCAACAAACACCAAAAACCAAATGAAGAACACATAAAAGAAGTTTTTCGAAAGCGTCGAAAGCTCCACGTCCGAGTTGGAAAGGTACCCCTGGTGCTGCGAGAGCCAGCGGTAAAAGTAGAGCATCGACAAGTTGAGCATCGAGAACAAGAAGGGCGGAAGGATACCCGTCACCACCAACTTGAGCCACTCGCGCTGCGCCAAGATCTCCCCGAGCCACGGCCACTGCTTGTCGATCTTGGTCTCGCTCAAAAGCACCGCCAACTGCAGCGCCAAGAACGAAATCACCGAGTAAGAAAACACAATGGCAATGGTGATGAGGTTGGCCCGCACCGTGCGCTCCGTCCACAGGTAGCGGTAGTTCTTCCACTCGATGTCCTTGGGCGCGGGCGCCAACGCCACCAGGAGCGTGTACACCCGCGGGTCCCACACCGTCTGCGCCGCCATCTGCGCCAGTGCCACCGAGTCCATGGTGACGAACGCCAGCCGCAACTGGCGGAACTTGGGGAAGTTGCCCACCATCATCAGCGTCGCCGGCTCAAACCGGTTGTGCTGGATGTCGCGGATCTGGGCGTTGATGTGGCTGAGCTCGGTCAGCCACTCGGCAATCTGGCCCTTGTGGGCCTCGCGCGGGCCGTCGTCGTCGTGGTAGTCGGGGTTTTCGAGACACTTGGGCACCACCAGCGGCGTGGACTGGTTGTAGATGTCGATGTCCAAGTCGTACAGCAGCGCATACGCGTTTTCGAGCTTGCTCAAGAGCTTGCGGCGCTCGTCAAACAACCGCTCGAGGGGGCTCCAGTCGTACAAGTACTTGACCGACACCACTTTTCCGATGCCCAAGTCCTCGATGAACTTTTGGAGACGGCCAGGGTGGGTCAAGAACCGCTGGGGGATGTTGTCAATCCGCACCGTGCGGTCGGTGATCAGGTTCTGCTGCGCCAAGTACTTCTGGCGAATCTGGACCACCCGCTGGGTGTACCGCAACAAGTTGTACCAGACAATCACAGAGAACACGTAGGTGAATGCGGGGTACACCCACTGCGTGAGCAACGGCAGCGTCTGCTTGCCGTCGTTCACTTTTTGGCCCGGGTCGTCTCCGACCATATCGGACCCCCCGTAAAAGTGGCGGAGCGGGGCTAACACCACAGCAGTGAGCACCCCGACCGAGAAGAAGATCCGAATCGCCATCTTAAAGTAGGTGATAAACACCAACGCATCAAGACCGCTGCATTGCAACATCTCCTCGTCACTGAACCGGAGCACAACCCCCATCCAGCCGAAAAAGTTGCGGGGAAGCGCAGTGGCATCTAGCACCACGTCGCGAGAGCCATCCACCTTCTTGCGAAGGGTCCGGACCGCGTAGATGTGGGGCCACCGGCGGCGTAGCACACAAAAGAGCAAGAACAGCGTCGACCCGATGACAAGACAGATCACGAGCTGGAGGTAGAACACCCGCTCACTGAGATAGAGCGTCGGGGTGGGCTTATCCACCACGGAGATGGTCATGGCAAGTATCTACTGCGGGTGGCTCAGGAGAATGGGGTGGTCGTGATTGTGGGTCTGGAAATTACATATGCGTTCCTGCAGGTGGACGGTTGACGGACGGCACGCGGCGGAACCGCTAGACGAGTAGGGAACGGGGTGGTAGGGAGAGGGGGCGGTGGTGGTGAGAATTGCGGGCGGCTTTTGTGATTGTGTGCTAACACAGAGAGCTGGTGGTTTTGCGGCTGCTTTTCCAGGGTCATCACGTCCGTTGCCAGGTGCACACGGGGCGGCTGTCGTTCCCACATACGCGTCGTATATAGGCGTTGCAACGGTATTTGAGTAAACAGTAGGAAACGGGCCAGCAACCAGACGAGCCAGCAACCAGAAGTGTGCTGCAAAATACTATAAACTTGGTTGTGGACTGAGTTTGCCAAAGAGCGGGCTACATCCGGTCCGTTTAGAGAACTCGTCACGGAATTCTGTTTCAGAGATAATATGCGGACGACGACGGTTTCATCGAAGTGTCATTGTTATTTACACCTACGCAGTCACGCGGGGATTAGAAAGCATCGTACTCGGTCTCGTACTTTCTCCCTGAAACAGCCAACTAAGCCATATCTCCTACGAATTGTGTATGGTGTCACAAAACAAAACAAGTTAATATATAGTCTACATTAGCGGGACCCAAAAATGTCGGTTAGAACCACCATTCGAGAAGCGTCTTCATGTAGTTGAGACGGCCTTCGCGATCGCCTTCAGCGATCACGGTCGGAACTGGTCGGATCTCGACTACAGGCACGCTGTTGATGGTGGTAACGTGCAAAGTGGTAGGGAGGTAGTAGGTCCGCTCAGTGGGACGGGGAGGCCGCGAAATGAAGTTGGTGAAAACGGGGGGTGCGATAGGAGGCGGGATGCCGGCACCCTGGTTGGGCGCAGCGTAGGGGGTAGTGTCCGTAGGAACAGCCGGGGGCTTGTGAGAGGCCGCTGGAATCACGACCACGTCCTCCAGCGACGAGTCTTCGGTCTGCTGGGGAGCCACTGCTGGTGGCTTATGGGAAGCAGCAGGGAGATTGATGAGTTCTTCCAGAGTCTGTGCTGGCAATGCTGGGGGCTTGTGGGACGCGGCCGGGACATTGACAACATCTTCAGGAATAGACTCTTGTGCCTGGGACCCGGGCAGTTCGGGAACTTGGCTCTTGGCTGGCCCAGCCTGCGGAATCGGAGCGGTGGTAGACACTACAGTTTCCACAGGTGCCGCCGGGGTCTCGACAACCCAATTGGCATCGTCCATCAAAGCAGTTTCTTCGCCGTCGACTGCGGACTTAGTCCAGTCTTCCAAGAGTCGACGCTGGTACTCGTTTGACTCTATCACCTGGATGGGTCCAGGTTGAGACTTGGAGTACTCGCGCTTCAAGGCTTGCTCAAAGTAAATTGTCCGCCCGTTCATGGTCAAACTAGTGAACGAGCAGCGGGGATCGGCTGCATCCCTGAAGGAACCCATATATTGCACAGGTTTGGACTCGTCACCAAAGTAGACGGTAAAGTCGGACAGAGTGTACTCGCCACAGTCCCGGTTGAAAAGTGGGATTTGGAAAGTCTCAATAACCTGGAAGTTGGGTTTGATATCAACGTCAACAGATTTGCCATTGCCAAAACTCGCTTGCCACTTGCCACCCGAAGGCTTCAACAGCAAAGTGTATTGGTTGCCCTTTTCCCACGAGGACCCCTGCACGGTGTGGCAGTCTTTGGAGTCACCGGACTCGCAGCCTTTACCGTACACCAAAACGTTCTTACCGTTATGGGTTTTGAAACCCCAGGAAAATGGCGAATCACCCTTCTGGCCAATGATCGTACCAAAGTAAAAGTCCAGGGGCTTATTTTCGTCCGCAATATTGACGTCAACTCGGAGCTTCGACACATCAGCAGAGTCCTCAAGCGGAATCCACTGAGCGCTAAATGCAAGCGCCGAAGCGCTCCAGACCAATGTAGAGTAAATCTTCATTGCTTCTGCAGTCTCTTGGTGGTTAGATTTATAAAATCTTTCGCTTCAGATGACTTTTGTACGGGCGGACCGGTGATCTCTTAATTAGGTTGCGACTTTCCCAATTGGGAGGTTAATTAATACATGAGGCGTTTAGCCAGGCACAACGTTTTATTTCGGAGGGTAAAAAGCAACGGAAATCAACGGTGAACGGAAGGCACTTAACACAAATTCTTTTACTCCTCAAGCTCCAATTCGCGACGCCCCCTTTCTTTTAATTCGAAAAGATTAACGGCGGAGACATTGTCTAGCGAATGCAGGTGAAAACCTCAGTACGAGAATCTGCCCGATGACAATTGATTTTTGTGGGACGCAATGGCAGCGAGCCGGGGTACATGAAGCTTAACTTAAATGCGGCGGATCGAGAGTTATGATTTGTTTGCTACGTACCGCCCACATTCAACTGACTAGGGCGTTTGCCATCAAAAGACCCCTGCAAATGCATCTCGGTAATGAAATGAGCCCATTTCGAAACCCCTGCCGAGAACAACAACCCTAGCAACGTTGGGTAGGGGTTTTCCGAATACAGAACGTTAATTTAACACAAACAACACTGTTTGTGGCCGTTGCTAAAGTCTTCCTTACGTAGGCCACCGCTTACTCCACGTTCGGGTCCTCTGTGCAATGCGTAAGCGGAAACATTTTGAGGCGGCCGGAGAGAATTTGCTGCTCATTGGAGCACACTCGTGGTCTCTTTCCCGCTTATTTATTCCACGTTGGGCCCAGCCTACCACCCCTTGGTATAGCGCCACAAACCTTGCTTGGCGGCCATTCCCCTGGATTTCGCTAGCCACAAACCCACGGCAATGTTGTCTACTCAACCACTCCCAAAACACCGGTGGAAATTTCCACATTCGTGCTAATTGCCTACCGCTACCGGTTCTGTGTGTTTATTAATGTCTTACAACTTGAAGATCTCGTTCAACTCCTTGATGGTGTCCTCGGGCTTGGTGACGGCGTGGCCAATGGTGCGAGGGTCGTTGTAGATCTCGTAGTCGTTGCCGCCCTTGTAAGTCTTGTCGCCGAAGAAGTGGATCTCCTCGAAGTGCTCGTCCTCAACGTGCTGCAAGCAGTAGGTCTTGTCCCAGCCGGTGGGGAACACGTCGAACGAGATCTGACCGCCAATGGAGTAGGTCAACCCGTAGTCGGGGAACTCCTTCTTGAGCGCCTCCACCATCTGGGGGCGGATGTTGTGCTCCTTGTCGTACTGCTCGTACTCGTTACGCTCGGCGTTCGAGGCGTTACGGCCGATAGGAGACACGTTGATCATGCCGTTTCTGAACTCAATGAAAGTACCACGACGCTTGGGCAAGTCCAAGTCGGCAAGGTAGCGGAGAATGAACTTGACCAACTTGTTGTACTTGTCCTCGCCAATCCAGCCGATGAACAGCTGCGAGGCCAACTTCTTGCCCTGCTTGTAAGCGGTCAAACCGTTCTCAGAGAAGCAGTAGTCGAAACGCTGCAAAATGTCGTTGCCCAACTGCTCCTCCTGCTTGGCGAAGTCGGAGCCACCAACGAAACCAATGACAACCTTCTTCAGCAACTTGGCAAGGGTGTCCTTCATCTCCTGGGACTCGGTCAAACGAGCAGGGGTCAAGGTGCCGTCGACGTCGAACAAGCAGAGGATCTTAGGGTTTTCTTTGTCAGGGAAGGGCATGGTGAAAGTGGTAAGTGAAAAAAGTTGGCCACGTTTTTTCGCGCTAACGTGTCAGCGTGTCAGTACACAAATAAACAGGACGGGACGCGCGGATGGACGAGGGTTGAAACGAGGAGCGGGGAGAGAAAGGGAAGTTCTACTCGATTGTCACCTGTGAATACATTGTGCCATTGTTCCCCACGGCCGCCACCAATGCTAATCAAGTCTTACAATTGCAAAACCGTTTCTCAGCGCGACGCGTGTGGAACACCGTGAAAATGTAACGTTACAACGCAATTGCAGGATGTAAGATGAAGCGAGGCACAGGGGAAACGAACAGGGGCATAGGATGTCAATCCGTGTAAAGGGTGTAATCAAGCGATAGCTTGCCAACCCCCTGTTTGTAACCTGAGCCTTTTTTCAGCTGGTGTTGCTAAAAATAGTGCTACCGTTATGCACCCGAAGCGGTCACAGATAGCAAAACTACCGGTTACTACGGATAGATAAGGCAGCTGTGACAACTAGCGCTATTAGTACCGCAGCTTTTTACCGAACTGGGGCTGTCCAACGCCAACAGGTGTATTCGCGAGCCTATTGGGCATTAAGTATCACAGTCGCTTGTTTTAAAAAGTCGTAAATCCCTTAGGCGGGTTGTTGATTGTCTATTTGTGTCGTCGGATAAACCGGTCACGGGCCACGCCAGTGCGGTGCTCGTACCGGGGTAGGGGCTTGGATCTCGTGGTAAACGTTGTTTACGATGATCACGGTAGGAGTAGTTGCGACCAAAGGCTCTGAAAACGGGTTCTTGAGTCTTGGGTTAGTTTGGAAGGTCACCTGGCGAACGTCAGCGTCGACCTCCACGGTTTCATGCTTAATTTCTTCTCGTATTTGCACTCGAAGTTTCTGTATTGCCTCAAGAATCTCTTCATCACAACCAGAATCATCTAAGCTGGGTGACGGAGATATAGAGAACACCGCCCGCGGCCGCCTTTTGGGGTTTATGTCAGACTCAAGTGGCGATATTGAGTAGGTTTCCATCACTATATTCAAGCGTCAGGTATTGTGGGGTCAACGACCTCGGTTATCTATAAACGCCAAGACGTCAATGTGCTCGCCTTTTATACTGAGGGTGGCCTGATTACGGTTACTTGCAACCCGCATCATCGATCTATTATTCAGTTGTGCAAAAATCCAAAGTGGGACAACTTATGCATGGAAGCTTATACCGGAAATGTATGACGGGTAATTTCATATGGGAATCGTAACGATCGTCAGTGGTGACGGGATGATTCGATACGGGGGAGGGGTGATGAGAGGGGCATCCAGGGGACCAAGGTAGTCTATGCCACAATGACCGGTTTTGTGGTCCATGGAAGCTTCGGAGGTGTATTTATAATCTGGGTTGTTTTGACCGCGAGCAACCCCACCAAACACCCCATTTCGACCCTGGTGAGCAATTGCATGTGCCTCGCTTAGTGCAGTTGGCGGGGTTAACCGTGGGTTCATTCGCATCCGGGATCCGGGTGGGTCCATTTCATCACGGGCGACCCCGTACATGAATACGTAGTGGGGGTTCATTAGCCGAAACTATTACGACTGCGTCCCTTCTCGAAAAGGTAGAGGCAAGTACTCAGCCGCGCGGCTGGCGATGGTCTGTAGTGTGGATCGACGTGACCAGTGCTAGCGTCAGCGTCAGCTGATCTAAATATATCTTAGTTTCATATCCCCTCCAGTGGAATGTTTCATAGGTTTATTTCTGAATCGGGCAGTTGGTTACCCATCAAACTGTCGTTCCGGGTTATACGACGAACCAAATTGTCAATTGCTCCCGATCTCCTCACATTTCATACAATCCTATATCCTGCCCGCTCCCTTCACCTTTGCTGCAACTAGCACTGTCCTGCCATCACCTGTCCAGCTCCGAGTCGCTGCAGCTAATTTATTGGTGCATAAGCAGAGTCAAACCCAGGGGATTTACTCCAAAATCAGCCCCGGCGGAACTGACTCATAACCACTAGCGATCTTGGGCAACATGTCTAGTTGCTGCTGCTCGGGATGGGCCCGTTATCAGCTTAGGGCTCAGAACGCATTTTCACCTGCCAAGGAAACTACCGGAACAACGGAGATGAGGGCAGCAGGCACGTAGACGCAACCAACAAACACGATACAGTAAATACATTCTCTGAAACAAGAGACACAACCTCGTAGACCCATTGCCGCTTCTACACCCATCTCCTCTCCTCTTTCTTCTCCCCTTTGCCCCGTCTTACACCGCGCTTATGCACATGAGTCACCGGTTAGGGGCACCCGAGCTTCACCGAAAAATTATATCTTAACCAACCAACCACTCCTACCGCAAATGACATTCCCTCTTGTCCCAGTGTGTTCACTGATCCAAGATATCGGGCCCCTCGCCGTGTGTGGCCAGGTGGTCGTCCCCTGGTCTGCTGTTGATTTGGCCAACAAGCACCTCTTACAACTGGTGCCCCAGGGTGTGCTGGTGATCGTTGACGCGAGAAAAGCCGGTGCCTCTGGCGACGATCTCGTCAAGGCGTTGAACCTCGGTATCACCAAGGTCTTTGTCGACTCTGCTGATGCCATCGAAGGCCTTCCCCGGGCTCGTTTCGCCGTGGACGGCGAGGACCTTTTGCGGGCCGGTTCCGGCGACACCGCCAACCGCCAGGTGTTTGTCGATGCGGCTGACGCTAGCCAGGCTGACGTTGAGAAGCTTGCCCAGCAGGGGTTTTTGCCCTTGGTGGCCGCGTCCAAGCTCACCACTGACCCCAAGAACGACACCGCCATTTCCGTTGGCCAGGTGTTTGTGTCCACCCTCACCACCGACCGTCCTGACGGTCTCTTCACCACCTTGGTGACTACCCCTGACTCTACTGCGTTGGGTGTTGTCTACTCGTCCAAGGCCCTGATCATCGAGCTGATCCGGACCATGACTGGTGTCTACCAGCTGCGCAAGCGTCCTGAGGAGCTCTGGTACAAGGGAGCCACCCTGGGCGCCACCCAGACCCTTGTGCGGTTGGACAAGGACTGCGATGACGACGTGGTCAAGTTTGTTGTTGAGCCCAAGACCGGGTTCGGGTTCTGCCACAACGACAACGACTACACCTGTTTTGGCGACCGCCAGTTGGCCCACGCCAAGGAGGCTGTGGGCACCGGGATGCTGAAGTTGGCCACCACGTTGGCTCACCGCGTGGAGAACGCTCCCGAGGGCTCGTACACTAAGCGGTTGTTTGACGACCTGCTGTTGCTCGTGGCCAAGCTCAAGGAGGAGCTTGACGAGCTCGTGGACGCTGGCTCGCAGGGAGTCAAGAACGAGGTGGCGTGGGAAGCTGCTGACCTCATCTACTTTGTCATGACCTGGTGCACCAAGCACGGGGTCAAGTTGGCGGACATCGAGCGCAACTTGGACATCAAGTCGATGAAGGTGACGAGAAGAAAGGGCGACGCCAAGGAGGCGTACTTGAACAAGGACAAGACCGAGACCAAGGCTGAGACCAAGGCTGAGCCTAAGGCCGAGACCGAGCCCAAGTCCCAGGACCCTTACCACATCGAGATCATCGACTACAACAAGGCTCCCAAGGCCGACATCACCCGTGCCTTGACCCGTCCCGTGCAAAAGACCTCCGACATCATGAAGCTTGTGCTTCCCATCATCAACCAGGTGAAGGAGCACGGCGACCAGGCGCTCATCGACCTCACCGCCAAGTTTGACGGCGTCAAGCTCGAGCTGCCCGTGCTCCGGGCCCCCTTCGCCCCTGAGCTCATGCAGATCTCCGAGGAGATGAAGCACGCCATTGACCTTTCCATGTCCAACATCGAGAAGTTCCACGCGGCTCAGCTTCCCCTGGAGGAGGTGATGACCGTGGAGACCTGTCCTGGTGTCAAGTGCTCGCGTTTTGCCAAGCCCATCGAGAATGTTGGTTTGTACGTCCCCGGTGGCACTGCGGTGTTGCCGCTGACTGCCATGATGTTGGGTGTTCCTGCCAAGGTGGCGGGGTGCAAGAACATTGTCTTTGCGTCCCCTCCTGCTCGTGACACTGGTAAGTTGACCCCCGAGGTGGTGTACGTGGCGCACAAGCTCGGTGCTCTGGCCATTGTCATGGCTGGTGGCGCTCAGGCGGTCACTGCCATGGCCTACGGGACCCAGCTGGTGCAGAAGTGTGACAAGATCCTTGGTCCCGGTAACCAGTTTGTCACTGCCGCCAAGATGTACGTGCAGAACGACACCCAGGCCCTTTGCTCCATCGACATGCCTGCTGGCCCCTCCGAGGTGTTGGTGATGGCTGACGAGCACGCTGACGCCGACTTTGTTGCCCTGGACTTGTTGTCCCAGGCCGAGCACGGTGTGGACTCCCAGGTCATTCTTGTGGGTGTGTCGCTTTCTGAGGCCAAGATCGCCGAGTTCCAGGAGGCGGTGCTGCGCCAGGCGGCGGCGTTGCCCCGTAAGGACATTGTGGCCAAGTGCTTGGCTCACTCGTTCACCTTGCTCACTGACAGCTACGACCAGGCGTTCGACGTGTCCAACCAGTACGCTCCCGAGCACTTGATCTTGCAGATCGAGAACGCTCCCAGCTACGTGCCCGGCAAGATCGAGAACGCTGGTTCGGTGTTTGTGGGTGCGTTGTCCCCCGAGCTGTGTGGTGACTACTCGTCCGGTACCAACCACACGTTGCCCACCTACGGTTACGCGCGCCAGTACTCTGGGGTCAACACCGCCACCTTCCAGAAGTTCATCACTGCCCAGGACGTCACCAAGCAGGGTCTTGAGTCGATCGGCAAGGCGGTGATGACGTTGGCGGCCGTCGAGGGGTTGGAGGCCCACCGCAACGCTGTGCACGTGCGTATGGACAAGTTGGGGCTTTTGTAGTAATGTATATATCCATTTGACATTCATTTAGTTATATTGGTGTCGTCTTCATTTGATACCTGCCAGGTGTCCATTTTGCCAAGCCACCGGAGCTTGGCTTCAAAGCCGCCGTCGGGTGTGCGTTCCACACGAACAACTATCCATTCCCAGGAGGGCAAATCCGGTAGCCACGGCTCGCCTCTGTGTTTATACGCCCAGATGGGGTTCTCTCCGATGTGCCACTGGCGTTTGCAAGTGCCTGGCGGGAGGTCCTCCTGATCGATAGCATGGTAGCGGGTGAGCCCCTTGTCCGTCCAGATGTCCTTGACTTTAGCTCCATTCTTGGCTTTTGGTCCCTCCTTTATGATCTTGAACGTGGGGGCCGTACGTTTTCCCATGAAGTACCATACCAAGCCGGCAATTGCGATGATGAAGTATTCATAGGGTTTCAAAAACATGGTAGGTAACGAAGGCAAAATGGGGGCTATTTATATCTACTGACAATGCTGGAAGGGTCGCCCATGCATGGTCACTCGCGTGGTCACTTGCATTGAGCATACGAAAGCGGGACTATTGGAGATTCGTGGGTCGATTGAGGGCAGATAAGCGCAGTTCTTACCAAAGGGATGAACCGGCATTAAAGGGAAGAACCGGTACAGAAGGGAAGAACAGGAGGTTGAACACCAGCTTTTAGCGAAATTGACTGGACAGAGGTTACCTACTTTCCAAGCAGTGTCGTGAAACGTGCATACCACCCAGTTGACGAACAGTCAGTCGATGATTAGTAGTCGCCGAGCAGTCACTGGTGGTTTACATGCTACAAGCATCTCCAAGTACACCACACTCTAACAGTTCACACAAACACCATCTCTTCCATTAGTCCACCGTACTGGTCTTCTCGGCTTTATTCTCTATCTCTCTTGTTCTTCCCCACCCTGCACGACCCTTACATATCGATCGGCCGTGCATACCACACACATGACCTCCACTCGTCACATTCCCACCACCACCCACCATCAACAAACCAGCCACGTCTAGTGCCCACCTTCTTCTCTTCGTAGATTGATATTACACAGGTATAAATACAGGGGTTATCCCAAATGACTCAAGAGATTAAAGAGTCTGAGTGCTTCCTTACGAAGCGACGGGTCGATCAGCGGCGTCAAAAACGTATCGAGCGACATCTTGGTGTCGGTGCGGTTGCGGGCAAGCCGGGCAAGATCGTCGGCGTGGGCGCGGATGTCGGCCGCATCCTCGGAACGCTCGACTTCTTCTTTGAGCGCCACCAAGTTGGCCGCCAACGAGTTGATCACCGTGAGCAGCTTGTTCAACACAAGCGTGAGCATGCGGTTTTCGATCAGCTCACGGGCAAACTTGGGGGTGTCGGTGACGAGGGTGGCCAGCAACCGGGCAAAGTTGCCAAGAAGCACGGTGCGGTTGTTGACGAGCCACCGGAGGGTGAGGAACGGCAGCAATTGCAGCAGAGGCGGGGTCGGGGTGGGTGCAGGAACCGGGGTGTTCGACGTGGTCAGAGCCTGGGTGTCGGGCTGGCCCTGGGCGCTGGCCGACAGCGGGCGGGGAGCAAAGTCGATGAGGAGCTTGGCCGCAAAAAGCGCCTGGGCAAGAGTGGGAGCCCGGGTAAACACAAGCTTGGAGAACTCGTTGTTGTTGTACTCGAACGGGATCACCAGCATCGTCACCCGGAACGCGCGGGACAAGAGCGCTCCCGACTCGTAGTCGGCCACCTTGCCGTCAAAGTACAGCGTCACCAACAGGCGGGTGGCGTCCACGTCGGCCTTCTGCACCACAAACGGCTTCATGCCCTGGTAGCTCACCAGCGGGTTCATCAGGAGGGTGCCCGTGAGCACCGCCTCGAAAATCAGCCGGTTGTGGGGCTCGCGCACCATCAACTTGGTGAGGGCGTCCACGGCGAACGCGAGGTACAGGTAGGTGTCGAGCGGCGCCGGCACGATCTCCCAGGGGTCCTTGGAAAGATCGGGGCCAAACAGGAGCACGAGCGCCACCACAAGGAACCCCTCCTTGAGCGAGCGCACGTCAAAGAAGTTGGCGATGTTGCCGAGGGTAATCAAGCAGTCCTTGAGCAAGCACAACCGCTTGCGGTCAAACATAAACTTGCCCGGAGTGTCGCCCAGCGTGCCCACGGCCTCGATCACCGCAAACATAAAGTCCTTGACCCGCGGGTTGTGGGCCAAGTGGAACTTGTTGACGTCGGCGTGACTCAAGTTGCGCAAGATCATCGTCACCGTCACCAACTGGTCCACGAGCATCACGCCGTCGTTGACCGCCAGCCGCGTCTGCACCGTGGAGAAGTGGTTCTTGTTCTCGCGGCGGAACGCCACGAGCGTCTCGAGGTAGGTGCCCAAGTGGAACCGCTTAGGCTCGTCGGCAGCGGGCTTGGCCTCCACGGGCTCCACGGGGGTGTCGGGCGTGGCCGCGGGCGGCGCTGCGCCAAACACCTCGGCCACGTCGTCGTCGTCAGAGTCCGGGTCCTCCACCACCTCGCCCGTCAACGAGTTGACCACGTAGCCCACGTCCTCGCCGGCCGCGCCCGCGTACTTGGCAAAGATGGCGTCCACCGGGTCGTTGGTGGCCAAGTGCTCCGCGGGCTCCAGCTGGTTGGCCCACACCACCTGCCCGTGGGCAAGGGTGTCGAGGATCGCCAACCCGGTGCCCGCAAGCGCGTCCACGAGCTCGGGCGCGTCGTCGACGCGGAACTGGTAGTTGGCGTCCGAGGTGGTGACGAGCAACGTGTTGAGCGCACACACCGTCTCGCTCAGCGCGGTGCCCTGGTAGTTTTTGAGCCCCATCGTGAGCGAGTGCACGTTGATGGTGCCCAACTCCGGCGCAAACAAGTACACCGGCTTGGTCATCTCCACCTCCAGCGCCACCTGCGAGAGCTCGCGCACCGGGAACCCGCCGTGCGACTCCACCGTGCGTTTGTAGGGGTTGTAGTTGCGCAAGAGCGTCACCTGGTCGTCCTCGGACCCGAACGCCACCTCGCGCGGGCGCTTGACGGGCACGGGCGGCGCCACCGCCAACGGCTCGGGCACCAGCGGCTGTCTGGGAGCAGCCACCGGAGCCGGAGGCACCGCCACGGGCGCCGACGGCACCGCCACCGGCTGCTGGCTCGGGCGGCGGAACTGGCCCATCGGGTTGGGCGCCATCGCCTGCTGCGGCGTGGCCTGGGCGTTCACCACCAGGTTGGCCCGCAGCAACTGGTTCTGCACGTACGGCAGCACCGCCGGCGAGTCCTGCTGCGACGGGTTGCTCATCCGCAGCGGTTTGCGCTGCGGCGGTTGTGGGGTGGGTGCCAGCAGCGGTTGTGGCAGCCGGTGCATCGCGGGCGTCATTGCGGGCGACTGGCCGGCAAACTGGCCCTGGCGCTGGCGCTCGCGGGCTGCCACCTGCTGGGTGGCCGACGTCATCCGCTGCTGGATCTCGCGGGCGCCCTCTGGGGTGCGGGCTGCCTGTTCGTACGGCAAGAGGTACTTGACGTACACCAGCAGCACCTCGCGCTCGATCTGCTGGCGCACCAGCGCGTCCTGGAGGTTGAGCCCGTCGAGGAACCCGAGCTGCTTTGCCATCATGAGCCACGGCAGCGGCTGTTGCGGGTTCTGCGGCGGGTTGTTGATGTAGGGCATGAGCTCGCGGGCGCCGCCAAACCGGTTGGCCATCAAGTGGAGGTAGAACAAGTTGCACGGCTTCTGGTTGATCACCACGGGGGGGATCGGGTTGCCGCGCAGCTGCAGAAACTCGTGGAGCACCCGGAGGAAGATCTCCTTCTTGCGCTGGAGGTCGACCTTGGCGTTCTGCGACGCGTTGGTGCCTGGAGCCGAGCTGGGTGTCGAGCCCGGAGCACTGGGCCCGGGACCGGGTGCGGAGCCCGGGCCCATCGCCTGCCCGCCCATGCCACCGGTGGTGCCGCCCGGGGTGGGCTGGTTGCGCTGCATCATGGGCTGCTGCCACTGCTGGTTCATGCCCTGGGGGGTCTGGCCCATTTGCGGCGTCATTTGGTTGGGCATTTGCTGGCGCATTTGCTGCTGGCTCATCTGGCGCATGGGCTGCGGCGGCTGCTGGCGCATGCGGTTCATCTGGTTCATGTTCTGGTTCATCTGGCCCTGGTGCTGCTGGCCCTGGTTCATGCCCTGGTTCATCCCCTGGTTCATCTGGGTGGGGTTCATTTGCTGCTGGTTCATCCCCTGGTTCGGGTACCCCTGCTGCTGCTGCATCATCGGCGACCCCATCCCGTTGCCCATGCCCATGTTGAAGTTCATGGGCGCCTGCTGGTTGCCCATCACCGGAGTGCCCAGGGCCAGGTGCAGGGCCGCACGGGACTGGGCGTCCGGGTGGCCGGGCCCGTGGTGCATCATCAGCATCTGCTGCGGGGTCATCCCGCCAGGGGCCCCCTGGGACATCGTCGGCAGCTGTTGTGCCGGCAGCCCTTGTTGCTGGAGCTGTTGCTGCTGGAGCTTTTGCTGGTACACCTGCTGGCGCATCCGCTGGAACTGCTCCTGCTTTTGCGAGTCGAACATCGGCTGCTGCTGCTGCTGCTGCTGCTGCGGTGGCTGCTGGGGCATCTGCTGTGGCATGTGTTGCGGCATTTGTCTCGGGGGTTGTTGCGGCGGCTGTTGCGGCGGCTGCTGGTACATTTGCGGGCTGACAAACTGTTGCGGGGGTGCCAGCACCGGCACCTGCATCCGCTGTTGTGTCTGCTGGGGTGCTATCCCCTGGGGTGCCTGGTCCAACATTCCCCCCGCGGCTCCCAGAGGCAGCTGGTCAAAGAGATTGAGGAAGTCGTCCCCGCCCGAAGACCCGTTGGGCGGCATGTTGCCGCTGTTCTGGAACGCGTTGTCATTGAACCAGAAGCTATCGCCCATCCCGTCGAGATCCATGGTTGGCTCAACGTCTCCACGGTGGTTGTTTGGGTGAGACCGTGAGTTCCTGGCGCGTGCGAAAAAAAATTCGTGCCGCAAAGCGGGCTCGTAACGCGGGTGGGGGATAGCGAGCACAGAGTGGGAGGTGGCGGGGTTGAGTGGGCGGGTGCGGCGGAGATGTGGCTGTGTGGGGTGTGTGTGGGGGGTTGGTTGGGTTCTGAGAGGAATTGGCGTCTTGCGGCGGGCCTACTAGTCAGTTCTACCCTGACGTGGTGGGGGTGGTTATCAGAACTATGCAGTAGCGGACTAATTCCGTTCGCAGTAGGCCTAGAAACGTTTACTAAAGCTACGGACAACGAAAGGAATTGAGTCGGTTCCAATGTGTTTTGCAAAAGCTAATGACGATCAGCATTGTTCGTGTTATCTTTGTTATCTTCGGATGGGTTACTAATGCCCCCAGCCTACACTCGTGGTCTACTCTTTATCGTGGCCTACTCCATCGTGGCCCACTCACTTGCTCACTGTCCCTCTGCAACACTGTCTGTGCTCTCATCACCACCGTTAGTCAGGTACCCGAGTGCACCTCTGGGGCACGACGCTGCGTCATTCTTGCGTTCTTGTCGTAAATCTTCAAAAATACATAAAAAATAGACCTCGAGCGTTGCTTCGGCCAACATACAGGTGCATAAGACAGCAAATACTCGTGCTGCCAACTAACTGGCAAGCAATTAGATGATGACAACGGAGCCGGGGGACATAGGGCATGTAAAGGTGAGGATCGACTTGGCGCACTGGCGCCAGCATTTCGAGTGGACGGCCAACAACTTGTCGTCCTTCGAAACCATGCCTAAGCTCACCCACGACAAGTTTTCGTTCGAGTTGTGGTGGATGGCGCTCTTCCGCCACCTCGACCACAACTTGGCGGCAGCGGTGCAGGAGATAGCCCGGGCGATCTTCCACCAGCTCATTCGCGACCAGGACCTGATTCCTGAGGTGATAATCACTTTTGAGGACCCCCATACCACCATTTCCTACGACGAAAACATCAAGATCATTAGGGATATGGGCACACGGTTCCAGGAGTGTCTCTACTCGTCGCTGGGAGACCGCTCGAAGCTCCGCAGCTTTCTGGGCGACTTGGTCGACGACCTCACCGAGATTGTTCAGAAGTACGTGATGTGCAACCTCACCGACTACGTGTACTACCTCAGCCGGTTTGCCTCCAGCAAGTTGCAAACCGCTGAAAACGTGTACACCGCGGCCGACTACGCCGACAGCTCTGCCATTCTCGACCGGTGGGAGTGTCTTTCGCGGCTCGACATGGTTCGGGTAATCCCATTATTAGCTCTTCACGCCAACGAAATAGAAGAGCTTCAGAAGGCGTTTGACAACCACCCAGTGACGTTCGAACAAATCATTCAGTGGGTCGAACGGGAGTACGAGCGGAAGGGATACAAATGAAGATTGGATATGTAACTATAGCAACACGAACGTGTTTGCACGGAGGACGGTTAATACAGGTAATTTGGACGCAGTGTCGGCCATTGTAAAACTTCGGACACAGTAAGCGCAATTTGCAGCCAAAGCGCAATTTTGAGGCAAATACGAACGGTCCCGAAAGGGGCCGTGTAAGAAGAGCGAACGGCCTTGACGTGCATTGAAGAACGTTTCTGTCACAAGTATAAGCATTTGCATAACCTTCTTGACACTGAGAACTAACAGTGAAAGAGCACGATCTCAACGAGGATCTCAACGAGGATCTCAACGAGACAGTGGTCTCCCACATGAATTGATCACCAATGAATCAGAGTCAATCCGTGCTACAGGTGAAGTCGAGTGGTAATTTGATAAACCGCACAAGACAAAACGGCCACCAAAACCCCCCACACTACCTCTTCGTTTCATTGATTTAGTCTATAACTTACGTCCACCACTTCCACCAACGCTTGTGGAGTTTCTTCAGCAACGCCTTGTAGTGCTCCATTTCCTTCCAGCAGTCGCGGCCGTACTCGCAGCCGGCCATGTTGATGACAAAGTCAAAGTTTTTGTAAAAGAACTGCGGGTCGTCAGCCTGCTCGGAGCACGCTCCGGGGGGAAACGCGTTGATCTTGCGGAGGGGCAAAAACGCGATCCGCTCGCGCATCCACGGCTGGCTGCGGTACAACGTCTCCAATGCGTCCTGCTCCTTGTGCTCCCACTGCATGTGCATTTGTTCGTACATGGCGGGGTCCCACCACATGTCCAACATCATCTCCAGCCAGTCCAGTCGCCGCATCAAAAAGGACCCGAGGTTGAACCCACCGCAGTCCTGGGTGATGACCATGTCGATGGGGGCGCGGTAGTCGGTGTAGGGGGTGTCAACAGGGATATTGAGCGGGTTGAACAGCTCCAACGTCCGGTAGGTGGCGTTCTCGAGGTTGCTCAAAAAGTGGTCCTCCAACGAGATCTGGGGCTCCATGATGTAGGTGTGCAAATCCAACCACCAGAACCACTCGGCGTTGGGGTACTGGCGCATAGTCTGCTTCATGATGTCCACCTTCTCCCACAGCTCGCGCCACTCGTGCGAGTAGCGCTTCTTGATGGTCATGTCCTTGATGGTGAGGCCGTAGCCGTGTTTCTTGGCGTAGTGCTTCTTGTTGGCAATCAGCGACCGCTCCACCAGCCACTCCTGCGGCAGCTTCCACTTGAGCACGCCACCACCCTCGTTGGCCGCCAAAATAATCACCACCTTGGGGTCGCTGGTGCGCAAGCTGGGGACAAAAGGCACCTCTATCAGGGTGAACTGCGACAAGAAAACAATTAGAATCACCGCAAACGTCACCACCTTGTACCGCAGCGCCCAGTACATCGCCTTTTCCTGGCACCGCCGCACGGCGTGGGTCACAGCCGCGAAACCCAGGGGGCCACTGCGGGAGGGCTTCAACCGGTGGTCGTCGTCTCGCTTGTGGTCAGTGTCGTCCGTGGACATGGGCAACTGGAACCCGCGTAGACTCATGGTGAAGCTCGGATCTTGACCGCGTCTGATCAGTTGGTTTTTTTGATGCGTGTTTTTCACCCCTGCACGGTGACAATAGGTGAAATGGTGGTCAAGAGGACGGCACGCGATGGGGGTAGTAGGAGAAGAGGTGGTGATTGGATGCGGCTAGGTGGAGAGTAGAGAGTTGAGATGTCTTGGTGTGTTGGTGTGCGTGGTGTGTGTGTTTGACGCGGGGAGAGTATTGACAGAAGAAGAGTGGGCTCCTGCGATGGAACGATCTACCGCTTATGTACCAATGGAACTTTAGGATTGGCTAAAGTTAGTAGCACAGATAGGGTGATTGGCTTGTAGAAAACCAGGATCGTGACTCGATCCAATCCAGGGGTTTCTTTTTCGGCTTAGCTGGCAGTCTTGGCATGCCTCTCTGGGTCAAGTTTACGCGACCCGTTAGAAAACATTAGGGAACGAGCTTGGGAGCTTCTCAACAGTGGTCCCTATTGGTTCTTTAGCGAGCTGTTTCCATGGCACGGCTTTTGTGTAATGTGGTATTGTGGCCACAATGATGAGGTGATTCTCAATGCGTGCAGTGGTGGCAGAAAGCACAATGGGCTATAGAGGGGTAGTGAGACAGCAGTACGTTACTCTCGAACCGTGAGAATAGTGGAGGTACGCTGTGATTACATCGACAGGTTGTTTACAAAGAATGTAGTACAAAGAAGCTATGTGACCCGTACATTATTTCGTAGTCATGGTAGCATTGTAGAACCGTCAAGAAACCGTCCAATTCGATTGGCAAATTGATCAATCCATCCATCAATCAATTCCTATTGAACAACGGCCACTCGTTCAAATCACCACCCAACTAAATATCTATGGCATTACTATTTGGCGTTACACATTATCCCTACCGCAACGGCAAAAGGTTTTGTTCCATGCAATGTTGGCGACACAACGGACACTCGGTGTTGGACCGCAACCAGTCGGAAATACAGCTCCAGCAGAACAAGTGCCCGCACATCGCCGCCGTGGGGTTTGTCATCGGGGTCATGCAAAACATACAGTCACGGGCGCCGTCGGGAATGTATGGCAACTGGCGCGGGTCCAGCAAGTCCACCTCCACCTTGAGAGACGACGCCTTCAACTGGTCGATGTCGGCAATCACCAGCGCCTGGGTGTCGTCGTCGTCGTCCTTCTCCTGCGCGGCCCGCCGCTTCTTCACCCAGTCGTCGTTGTACTCCTTGAGCTTGATCAACCCCTTGACAAAGAACTGGAGCAAAATGATCGCACCGAGCAACGAGTAGTTGCCCACCCGCTGCAACTGGTTGAGGTCGTGGTTGTGCCCGAGCGCGTACCGCAAGCCAAAGAACCGCTTCAGCAAGCTGTAAAACTGGCCGTTGAAGTAAAACACGGCAATGTGCAAGTTCATGAACGCATCAAGCGCCGCCTTGTAGTTGCTGAAGTAGCGTACGGCCCAGGGGGCTTCACCACCGTCGGCTTCATGCTGCTCGTACCGCATCTTCATCCGCTTGAGCCACCGCAGAGCCACATAGGGGAAGAAGGCGTACGAAAACACAAACCCAAAACGTTGCAAAAACTTTGGGAGACGACGCCCGTTGCGCAGCACGTAAATCAAGTCCACGTACTCCTCGCCGAGGGTGCGTGCCCCCAAAAGCGTCGTGAGCGCAAGATACAACGCTTTGGCTCCCACGGTGATTTCCTCGGGGAACTGGTTGACGAAACGATTGCCACGGAACATTTGAAGCACGTCCAGGATGTGGGTGCGCAAACTCAGCTCAAAATAGGCGTCCTTCTGGTTGGCACGGACGATAGTAGCTGCGTCGGCAAACGGTAGGGCCTTATCGTTCACTTTGGACATGTGTGGGGTACAATCGGTGGGGCGATTTTCAGGTGCGAATGTGCTTGAGGTTGCGTGGGTGTGCGGCGAGAAGAGTAGCGGTGGGGAAGTGAGATTGGGAGGAAAGGAGGTGAGAAAGTGTGTGGAGATGGTCTAAGTTTCGGGCACGATGAGTGGCTAGGAAGTCAAAGAGTAGCTCGTCTAGTAGGGATGGCGAGGGTCGAGGGACACATCCGAGGGTCGCTGTCTGCCTAGTGTCTGGTCCGAGACAATGCCTGGGCTATACTAGCTGAAATAGCCAGGACACGCCGCTGGGCCGAGCTTGACTACCAGGGATGAGAAGGGTGGGTTAAGCTATAGAGGGGCTGTAGTTGCTTTTGTTGTCTGAGACATACCCCACAATATGCGAGATGAGGAAGGTGCGGAACGGGCTGGTTGGAACGAAGGGTCAATTGGGTTCGTAGAGTGAAACAAGGGTTACTTACGGGTGAGAGCAGATACGTAGCAGTGGTGACTTGTGGTGTAGTCAGTAGCGTGCTCGTTTCAACGGGATATTTGGTTTATCAGGCCACTATTTAAGCTCTCTACTGCAACCTGCTCTGGGGTTGCAACAGGTTAACTTGACTATCTCTTTGACTATCTTTACTCCCCTCCTTTCAACACTCTACCTGTCACATTCTCTTCTTGGCTTTTCTCAAAATCTTCCACACCCCTCTCTCCTCTGTTATCTCCAACCTCGTTATCTCATTTGTTCCACCCTCCTTTCTACGTCCAATTCACTTTCGTCTTATATTACGCATGCTAACCAATTCCGTGTATGATCCTATATGTACATTGGCTTTCACCAACTCATTAATGTCGCTGGATGCGCTTAGTCCAACTTGGCAATGACAGACTCAAGAGCCTTGCCAATGTCCAAGTTGGGGTCCTCCCAGTTGATGGAGCCGGACTTGGCGGTCTCCTTGGGAGCGTTCTGCTTGGCCCACTGCTTCTTGGCCTGGGCGATCAACTTCTCCTCCTTTCTCCACTCAAGGGCGGCGGCCTCCTTGTCGGAGGCAGACTCCAAGTTGTATCTGTGGATGGCGCCGTAGACAACACCGGCACCCAAGAGCGAGTATCTCAACACGTTGAAGTTGACGGAAACGGGGGACATGTTATGGATGGTGAGGTGATTCCAATGGTTTTTTTTTCACTCGGGCTCGGTCGCGTCGCGGCGACCAATCATCGTTGGCGGAGTTAGCCGGTTGTGTGCAGGGAACTTGACATTTACAGTGAGGGGGCGGGCCAGGAACGGCTAATCTATGCGAAATGCCCTGAAATACGGGTCCAAACCAACCACACACGGTCGTGCATCCCACCACCACCCCCTATACATTGTGAAACCGCCTCCTCGCCCGGCATTCCGCGCTGAAGCTCCCGCCAGCGCTGTCCCCACTAATAACCACGCGCACGAGCCACAACCGAAAAATGTTTGTCCGAACCTACCTCTACATCGCGTTAGCAGCATTGATGATTCTGTTAGTGGGCAAGCGTGCGTTCACCGGCACGCTTAAACACGCGGTGCAGACGGCACCCAAGGTGCAGCTGGCCCGGCGGTTTTCGTTTTCGAGCTGGAATTCCAACAAGAACCACCCGGCTCTGGGAGCGGCCCTGAGCCAGCACCTGAACTACGACGGTATCCACACCGGATTCTCGCACTACGACATCCAGGTGGCGTTCCAGCCCAAGGACCGTGAGGAGCAGGGGCAAAACTTGTTTGCCCACAAGAAGAACGGCACCAAGCCCAAGGCTCCCCAGTACTCGCCTTCGGGAGAGGACAACTTGTTCGTGTCGCACGAGGTGAACGGAGGGTTCGTTGCCTGCGGTGTAGCCGATGGCGTTGGCGGGTGGCTGGAGGCCGGGTACGACTCGCTGGCGATCTCCCGTGAGTTGTGCCGTCAGATGAAGCACCAGTTCGAGGCCACCGACGGGTCGGTTGCGCCGGCCGCGTTGTTGCAGCTGGCGTTTGACGCTGTCCAGAAGCTGCCCGAGGTCGACATTGGCGGCACCACTGCCTGCTTGGGGGTGTTGACTCCGGACCGGAAGCTCACCGTGGCCAACTTGGGCGACCTGTGGTGTGGCGTGTTCCGTGACTACGCACTCGTGGAGGAGACCAAGTTCCAGACCCACAACTTCAACACTCCCTACCAGTTGGCCAAGATCCCGAAACACATCATTGCCCAGGCCGAGAAAGAGGGCCGGCGCTACATCATCGACCTGCCGCTGCTGGCGGACTCGTACACGTGGCAGTTGCAGAGCGGGGACGTGGTGATGTTTGCCACCGACGGTGTCACCGACAACATTGTGCCCGGGGACATTGAGGTGTTTTTGCGCGACCAGTTGGCGCCGACGGATAAGCCGGCGCTGCTCTTGGCGGACACCGCCAAGACGTTTGTCCAGGAGGTGGTCAAGGTGCTGAAGGACCCCAACTTCCCGCTGGCGTTTGCCCAGGAGTTGTCGAAGTTGACGGGACAGCGCTACTTGGGGGGCAAAGAGGACGACATCACCGTGGTGGTGGTCAAGGTGAACTAACCACAGGCTGGCATATATATTCATAGAACAATAAGATAATGAGAAAGGTGTGAGTGTTGTCTCATGGTTGGACTAGTGGAGCTCTTCAGTCATAGTACTATTGTACTCAGAGTTAAACATGTATTTGATAATCAATAAGATAATGACTTCTCCTGACCCACTCTCAACCCTCGTTCAGTTGGTTCGCCTTTACCACGTTTCTTCTTTTCTTCATTTTCCACTTCTTCCCTTCTCCCGTATTTCTTCTTACCCTCCTTCATTTCTTCTTCCCTCCACATTTCTTCTTCCACCTCACTCGGTTATGTGCCCTCAGTCGTGTGCATTATCGTCTCTACCACACCATGTCCCACCGTGTCTTGGGCACCAAGACGCTTGCGCAGCCTCTGACTCCGGTTGAGCGGCGCATGACGTCTCCGTCCAAGAGCCCGCTACCGCGATCGCTTTTCTCCCCCGGGCTGGAGCTGTCCCTAGCCCCCCAGCGTGGATGCAGCTACCCGGGGTGCCACAAGAGCATGACTCCCCGCAACGGAGGCTGCGTCGAGTGTGCGCGTTGCCACCAGTTTGTGTGCAACGAGCACGGCAAGTATGCCGCTGGGCTTGACGACAGTGGCAATTTCACCAACCACGGCACCCTCCGACGGGTGTGTTTGGGGTGTTTCAGTGAAAAACCTGACATTTTGCGAGGCACCGTGGCCCACAGCATTGATTTGACGGCTCAGTTTACCCGCATCCGCCAGACAAGCCACGATGCCGACGAGCTCCGGCGAAACAAGACCCAAATGCGGTTTATCCGCTTGGTGGACAACAGTACCGACCCTGAGACGGGGTTCTGGGAGGCCGACAGCGACGTGTCCCACTGCCGGGTGTGTCTGGTGAAGTTCAGCTGGTTTGTACGCAAGCACCACTGCCGGCTCTGTGGGCGTATCGTCTGTGACGATCCAGAGGGAAACCGCAAATTCTGCCTGTTGATGGCGCCCCTCGGGTTGTTTGTGTCGAAGCTACCCAACCTCAACTACTCTACATCCACAAACTACCAGGAAATGGCTGCTTCCGACACCCTTTTCCGGTGCTGTGTGCGGTGCAAGAACGACTTGTTGCTTGACTGGAAACGGAATCATGGAGGCACCGATGACGACGCGGTGATGGCTGACTACGCGCTTTTCCTCAGCCAGAAGCACCAGATCTCGCACTTGTTGCAGGCGTACCGCGACCGGTCGTCGCAAAAGGTGAGCACGCGGCTCACCACCACCCTCAAGGACTTGGAGCACTTTACCCTCCGGTTCAAACAACTGCATTTTAGCATAGACGATGGCGCAATGGTGCCACGCCCGCCGCTGAACCCGCAGCTTGTCCAGAATGTCTACCAACTGTGTGTTATTCTCTTACAGGAGCTGCTAGTAGAGTACCGCCAATTGGTGGAAAAATACCAGGACGCAGAGCAGGAGAAGCTTGCGCAGCAGAAACGCGAGCAGGAGGAGCAGTTGCGTCGGCAGAACTTGCCTGTGGACCAGCCCAAGCTCACCAAGAAAGAGATCCGCGAGTTGCGCGAGCAGCTCATGGTGATGAACGAGCAAAAGTTTTTGGTGGAGGCGATGGTGAAAGAGTCGACGAAACTCCGCAGATTCGAGGAGTTGAAGTCGCTAGAGGACAACAAACGCGAGTTAGAGGCGACGATAGTAGAGCTAGAACGCCAATTGGGCGAGTACAGTTTTTAGCCCTAGTGAAACGAATGCATTACTCATGATCACAAAATAAACCAAATAAAGTTATACCACCCATCACAGCAGTATCTAACTACCTTTAAACCCGAAACAATAGCCTCTTTGTGTGTCCAGTTTGCTCCCTTCCTCGGACCCTTCGGATGGTCGCACTATATGTATGCGACAAATGCACGGCACTTCCAACCATGGGTGACTTGATCGCACTCCCTCCCAGCTTACCGGGCTTCTTGAGCCCGTACCTCCCGCCCCCGCAGTCCATCCACCCCAACCGACCGTTTGTGACCCTCACCTGGGCTCAATCGTTGGACCTGCGCATCCTGGCTGGCCCGGGTCAGCGCACGGTGATCAGCCATCTCGAGACCAAGACGATGACCCACTACCTCCGCAGCAAGCACCAGGCGATCTTGGTGGGCGCCAACACCGCCGTGGTGGACGACCCCAAGCTCAGCTGCCGCTACTTCGGCGAGGGCGACCCCCAGGTGTCGCAAATCGTTCCCGTGGTGGTGGACCCGCACGGTCGATGGGACTACGATAAGTCGCACCTCCGCACGATCGTTGACGAGGGCAAGGGACGGCCTCCCATCATCATCCACGGGCCCACCGTGCCCGTGACTAACTCTGTGCTCGAATCGCAGGGCGGCCAGCGGGTCAAGCTCACCCAGCTTGGAGCGGACTGGCGAGCCAATTGGGAGGCGATCTTGAGCACGCTCAAGCTCGTTGGCATCGAGTCCGTGATGGTGGAGGGCGGGGCAGCCGTGATCAACAGCCTCTTGCCCGAGCCCGACCTCGTAGACTCGGTTGTCATCACTGTAGGCCCCGTTTTCCTCGGCACCAGCGGTACCCTCGTCAGCCCGCCCACCGGGGTGTCGATGACCGACGTGACGTGGTGGGCCCACGGCACGCTGGACACCGTGTTGGCCGCGCGGCTCCGGTAGTCATTACGTTTATTCTATATTACAAACAGATTCTGTACGAGGCGTAGCGACCAGCGGTCTCCGACCGCCGGACAATCTTGACAACCTCACTGCGCTTCAACCCCAAGTAGCGGGCCACGGGGTCTTCGCGCTGGATGCGGGGCAACTGCAGCTCCTTCAACCGGTAGCGTTCCAACAACTGCTTCTTCTCCTCGCGCGAGAGCTTGGTGTGCTTGGGCACCAACTCGTGGTGGGTGATGTTGACCACCAAGTCGCCCTCCTGGAAGGTTTCAATCGACGCCGGCGCCACCGTGGGGATCAATTTGTTGGCCGAAGGGGTGATCGACGTCTGGTAAATGAAGATGCCTGTGCTGAAGTTCTTCTCGGAAATATGGATGCAGAAGTTACGCATGGTCTTGATGCCCACCGAGGCCTCGTCGCAGAACTCCACCCACAACAGACCCAAGTCCGGGTACTTCTCGAGCGCCTCGGGCGTCGGGTTGGCCTGGAAACACATCAACTTGCGCTGGGGAGTGCCCATCAGATCGCACTTTTGCGACCGGAACTCGTCGAGGGTCATGTCGAGTTCTTCCTGGGTGATGTAGTAACCCCGGTCCCGCACCATCTCCTTGACGGTCTTGTACGTTCTGAACAACCGCAGCACGGTTCTGTCGTTGTCTTCCATTGCCTCCACCACTGAGTACGAGCGTTTCTCATCTCGTCGCGCGGCCTGCATCGACTTTTTCGAAAGGCCGTTGCAGCAAGAGGGGGGCGGGGTGGGAGCGGAGCCAGCGCGGTGGTGGGAGGACGGGAAGTGGTGGTTTACCAAAGAGGATATGGCGATGTGGAATTGGGTTGTTTTTGCCAGTTTTCGTTGACAGCTTTGGCGCTTCTTGTTTCGTGCTATCTCACCTACTGCATACTAGTGGCTGCAAAATCAACGCACAACAAGCTGCAAAACAATCTAGACAGGCGGGTGATTCATGAACATACATTATCTAAACATACTTTTCAAGTGGTACCTAATTACATTTGGTTTATCGTAGCACTGTAATCCATGGTCTTGTCACGTCTAACCGTCCGCTTTGCCTATACTTCCAGGTCGAGTTGGCGCCCGATCAACAACGTGCCCGACTTCAAATAGGCACGCTGGGTAACACGGTTGTCCCCGTACACTTCGAGTACCGCCAACTTCGGTGCCACGCGGTCAATGAGTCGAATCACCTCGTCGTCCACCGCCCGCACAAAGCCCATGTCCAACGTCGTGAGCAAAGGCAAAGTGATTTGCGGGTATATCTTGGGCGGGGGGAACTCGGGGTCAACGTCTTCTTCGGGCACAGGCTTCTTAGACGGATGGTTGTCGGGCGTCAATGCCAGCAACAAGAAGTCCTTGGAGAGGGGTACGCTGTTAAGACTAAGCTCGACAAGCGTGCGACCCAGGTGTTTCCACAACGCGTAGACGGCTTCATCGCCCATGGAGTAGCACTTGGTAAAGTCAGCCAGCAAAAGCCCACCGCTTCCCAGCCACTGGTCAAAGAACAGCGCCATCCCCTCGTCGCTGATTAAATCGAGCCAGCGGAGCGACAAGTGGGTGATGTTGGGACAATGGGGCAAGATGCCTTCGAGGAGAATGCGCTCAGAGAGACTGGTGCATCCGTCAAGGTTCACAGAGGTGAGCTTGTCCCCCGAAGCCTTCAAGAGCTCAATGACCATGTCGTCGGTGACAATGTCCTCGGTGTGCGGGAACGACAATTCAAGCTCGGTCAACTGGGTACAGTAGTGGGGAAGCATGTCGTACACCTCCTCCGCCGTGATACCGTCCAACCGCGAGAGCTTCAAGCTCAGAAGCGTGGCCCCCATCAGCTCGAGCAAATTCACAAGGTTCTCATTGGTAAACCGGTGGGTGTTGCGGAGCTCAAACAGGTCCAACGGCGGGATCAGCGTCAAGTATTCCTCCCACACCTTGGAGTTGATCAAGAACGGGCCGTTCAACCGCAAATGGCGGAGCTTGGGCAAGTTGGAAGCAAAGTACTCCATGTTCTCGTTGTGCAACTGACCACACATGAACAACGTGAGGTCCTCGAGTTCAGGGCAGAACGCCGGGATCTTGGCAAGCGCGTTACGGGACACATTCAGACAGTCCCACAACTGCAACGTGGTAAGCTGGGGCCCCAAAAAGAGGGGTACCGTCTTGTCAGTCAAACTGCGGTTTTTCAGAAGAATACGACAGATCTTTCCCTGGTTCTCACCGCCAATGTCGCCCAACTGGTCGACATCGTCGATGTGCACGGTGATCTCTTTGATGCACAAGTCCTGGAGGGTGGGGAACTTGACGTCCCGCTTGTCCAAAAGCGCCGACGCCACCGCCTTCCGGCGCTTACGAGCAGCAAACTGGTTCTTTTTGCGCTGCTTCTGTTGCTGGCGGTGCACCTCAGCACAGGTGGGACAGAGATACCCCTGTTTTGCTGCCAAATACGGCAGATAGGCACTCAAAATGAACTCCTCGCCACACTCACAGCACTGGCTGGGCTCTCCGGAGTTGGCGGGACGGTCTTCAGCATCGCTGTAGTCGTCGTCCAGCACGGGCAGCCCCGCTCGACATCGTTTCTCGCGGGCGGCCTGCTTGATTGCTGCCACTTCGGCGTCTTCCTCGGCGTCAGACGCGTCTGGCGACACCGTGACCTCAACCCGGCGTCGCCGAGGAGTGCGCAGAGGCAGCGGGGTGGCGCTCTCGTCCACGGTGACCGAGGTTTCGCGGTCCGAGGCCCGGGAGCTGGCAGCACCCAGGTCTGGTTGCGGCGATGCCGACAGCTCTTCGCGCTCACGGCGTCTGCGGAAGGCATCGGTGATACCCTCAGCCTTCAAGAACTCAGTAAGAGCCGAGTTAGGCCCCCTTACTCCGGAGGAGCCCTTGTTGTTGCGTCTGGGCATGGCTCTGGAGTGATTTAGACGCGTGCGTTTAAATGAGGTGCATTGATGGCAAAAAATAACCGTTGCTGCGATGGGACGGGCGAGGACGAGGCGTAGGGAGGGGAAACAGAGGTGAGACGCGACAGTAGGGTGGTTGTGGCGGCCGGCTGGCTTGGCTGTGGTACTTCCAGTCTGGCACAAGATATTCGCTAAGTTGTATTTTACGTTCTCGCTGCTGATTACACTGATCCCGTCGCGATCTCGCTAGCGCGGAAACGACCACCGTCCTTCGCTATTGTCAAGCTTCAACACTGCCGTTCAACTAATCCCGGCCTCCCGGCTTCTTCCATCTCATCGCCAGTGGACCGGGGAAGGGCTGCTAACGCACGATGCGGCCAATAGGCACGTACACCTCCGAACCCATTGAAGCCACAGGACCCACCACGACCACCAGCCCCCATCTCGCCACCCCGTGTGACAAACTATTTAACGAAACCTTAAACCTAGCCGGAACCGTGGTCGTGACACACCCACGAGTGGCCCTAACTAAACCACACTAGCCAGCCACAGTACCTTTGTAGACCGAAAAACCTACCAAGAGCTACAAGCATCGAGTCCCCCGTGTCCACCACCCGCCCTCTACGCCCCACCCGGCTCATCTCCGACCCAACATTCCCCCACCGCCGTCTCCTTTGGTGGCGAATTCGCGTTCGACCACCAGTGCAGGACAAAAAAACATCTGGTACTACCACCACCGTCCACCGATGCAAATCATCTTCAAAGACTTTAAGAAGCAAAAAGTGCCGATTGAGGTGGACGCCGCCGACCTGGTGGCCCTGGTGAAGGAGAAGTTGGCCGCCACCGCGCTGTGCGAGGCCAGCCAGCTCAAGTTTGTCTACCTGGGCAAGATTTTGACCGACGACAAAACCCTTGAGGATTTCAAGGTCAAGGACGGTGATCTGATCATTTTCATGGTGTCCAAGACCAAACCGAAGCCCGCGGCTGCCCCTGCTGCCGCCGCGGCGCCCGCGGGCGTGCCCCAGGCCGTCCCGTCCCAGCCCGAGTCGCTGGCGCCTCAGGCCGCCACCAACGCCGCTGCCGCTCCAGCAGCGCCTGCTGCGGGCACCCAGGAGACCCAACCCACCTCCACCGACGGCGGTTCGCAGTTTGCGGCCGGTGCCGAGCGCGAGGCCACCATCGCCAACATCATGGAGATGGGGTACAACCGTCCGCAGGTGGAGGCGGCGTTGCGGGCTGCGTTCAACAACCCGCACCGGGCCGTCGAGTACTTGCTCACGGGGATTCCCGAGAACTTACAGGCTCCGCAGGCGCCCCAGCCTCCGCAAGCGGTGGAAGAGGCCGGCGACGAAGGCGAAGCCGTGGCGGAGAGCACCCGCGAAGCGGCGGTGGCCGACACCTCGGCTGCGTCCGACAACCAGTTCCACTCCGAGAACCTTTTTGAGGCCGCGGCCGCGGCTGCTGCCGGTGGGAACGCGCCCCAGGGCGAAGGCGACGTTGACATGGACCAGTTGGGGGACGAGGACCGGCTCACGCTCTTGCGCAACGCGTTGGACACCAACCCCGAGCTCCTCCAGCCTATCTTGGAACAGTTGTCGCACATGGCCCAGCTGCTGCCCGAGGTGCAGGCGCTTATCCAGCAGGATCCCGAAGGGTTTTTGCGGGCGATCATGGACGGCGAGTTGGGCGGGTTCGAGGTGGGCGAGGGCCCCGAGGGCCCCGAGGACGAGCACACTATCCAGATCCCCTTGACCGAGGACGACCAGGCCGCGGTCAACCGGTTGTGTGAGTTGGGGTTTGACCGCACCACGGTGATCCAGGTGTACTTGGCGTGCGAAAAGAACGAGGAGGCCGCCGCCGACATTTTGTTTAGCGACAACTGATAGCATTTGTACATTAATTATATGAGGGCCTCGGGCATCAGCCGGGCACTGCGGAAACGGGCAGCATCGTCGGAGAGCGTGGCGTTCCCGGGCCGCACCATCACCACCGCGGTCATGCCAGCAGCGGTGGCAGCGGCCACCTCGTGCTCGTTGTCGCTCAAGAAGGTGATCTGGTTGGGAGCGACTCCGATATCGGACGAGATGTGGGTGTAGCTGGCCGCCTCTGTTTTGTACCCAGCCAGCGGGATGTCGTAGTAGCCGCGGAGCCGCGGGTTCAAGTCAATGGTGGTGCCGTTGTCGTCGACGTAGCGGAAGAGGAGGTGCTGGGCCTGCACCGATCCCAGCGAGTAGATGTAGACGGCGTCGTCGGTGGTTTTGAGGTAGTCGATGGCGTCGGGGTACACGGGGGCGGTGATCTCGCCCTGCTCGTAGCCCGTTTTCCACACGAGCCCCTGCAACAGCTTGAGCACGGGGTCCTTGATGTCTCTGCGGACGAGGTCGTCGAAGTGTGCTTGGATGGAGGCGGCCAGTTTACGCACCTCCTCCGGGAGCTCGAGAAGCACCCGGGCGTAGTCGTTGGCGGGATCGAGGGGGAATTGGAGCTGGGAAAGGAGCTTGGGGAGCTTGTTGGTGAAGTACGGGTACAACACGTCCTTGACGAAGGTGATGGGGCAGATGGTGCCCTCGATGTCAAGCAATACGATCATGCCCACGTTGTGCGAAATTCGTGTGGTGGTGGTGAGTGAGTAGTAGGATCGTAGGAAATTGAGACAGGGAAAGGAAAAGGTGGTGAATGGTGATAAATGGTGGAGAACGGTGGTGAATGGTGGTGTATTAGGAGTGGACTGTTATGGCTTTGGCTGGGTGGATTGGTGGCGTTTCACATGCAAGCAGCGGTTATGCTATGGTGCTACACATGGAACAGGCCAAGGGAGACATCTACATGACTGAACCATAATAAACACCCAAACAGACACTCTACAAACAATCTACAAACACTCTTCGTACTTGTACCCCGCCACCTCACTCCGGTTAGATCCACTCTTCCGGCCCCGTTCACAAAAACATTCCACTACACCCGGGCCCGGATTGTCCCATCCCACCTCACAACCCACAATGGTGCCACTTTCGCAACAACACCCGGTGGCCACACAACCCACACCAACCCACACCAACCACCTCTATCCACATCTCACCCCACACCGGGCCCCGCCGTACCTGACCCAACATCACCAGATTCTGCACGGTTCACGTGCACACCATACCTTATTTTAGGCCGATACCGGTTTGCTACTGAAACCACAAACACCTCCACCATGACGTTATGGGACGAGGACTACGTCAACCAGACGTCGATAGACGAGTTTGCCGCCGCGCTCGTGTCCGACACTGAGGACGACCCGGACACAGCGCTGGAGATGGCCACCCGCTCGTCGCAGGTGCTGCGGATTGTGCTGAAGCTGGACTGGGCACCCGTGCCCGAGGGACACAAGAAGAAGGCTAAACGGGCCGCCAAGCGTCTCCGCAACGAGTTCCGTCTGAGTGCGCTGTACCACTTGTTGCGGTGGCCGCTCCTCATCGTCATCGGGGTGTGGATAGTCATCTTGACCGCGCTCTACAGCATTGTGCGGGCGTACGTGGCGCTCCTGGAGTACTTCTTTACGTGGGTGGGCGAGCAGAAACGCCTCCGGGACCGGTTGCGAGCAGCCACCACCTTTGACGAGTGGCGCAAGGCCGCGCTTGACTTGGACCACTACTTGCGGTACGACAAGTGGCTGTTGAACCCCCGGTTCTCGTACTACGACTACCGCACGGTGCTGCTCACCATCGCCACCCTCCGCAAGTACCGCGAGGCCCACAACCACTACGACATGATGGTGGTGTTGCAGGGGTGTCTCAAAACCAACTTTGCCGGGATCGAGAACCGCCAGTTGTACTCGCACCGGTACTACGGCACCAAGAACTTGGTTGACGAGTACGTGGACGAGGTGGTGCGGTGCGTGGACGTCATTACCGCCGCCGACGACATCGCCAGCGAGGACAAGGCCAAGTTTTTCAAAATCGTCAGCAAAAACTACGGAAAGACGGCGTTGGCGCTTTCTGGCGGCGCCTGCTTCGCCTACATGCATTTTGGCATCGTCAAGGCGCTTCTCGAGAACGACTTGTTGCCCGACATCATCTCAGGCACCCTGGGTGGCGGGCTCATCGCGGCGTTGGCGTGCACCTACACCGACGACGAGCTCCGCGAGTTGTTGGTGCCCGAGTTGGCGGACAAGATCACCGCGTGCGAGGACCCGTGGTACGTGTGGATGCCACGGTTGCTCCGCACCGGCGCCCGGTTTGACGCCGTCAAGTGGGCCGCCAAGCTGTGCTTTTTCACCCGCGGCGACACCACCTTCCAGGAGGCGTACGAGCGCACGGGCCGCCACTTGAACGTGCTGACGGTGCCTGCGGACCCCCACCTGCCGGTGATCTTGTGCAACAACATCACCCTGCCCAACTGCATCGTGTGGTCGCTGTTGATCGCGCTGGCGGCGGTGCCAGGCATTTTGAACCCGGTGGTGCTCATGATGAAGAACCGCGACCAGGTGCAGCCGTTCTCGCTCGGCAACAAGTGGCGGGACGGGCTGTTGCGCACGGACATCCCGCTCGACGCCCTCAACAACTACTACAACGTCAACTTTTCCGTGGTGTCCCAGGTGAACCCGCACATCTCGCTCTTTTTCTTTGCGCCCAAGGGCACGGTGGGCCGTCCCGTGGCGCGGCGGCGGATCCTGAAGGGCCGCTACCTGACCCTCCGGGGCGGGTTCATCGCCACGGCGCTTGAACAGCTCTTCAAGCTTGAAATCACCCAATGGTTGCAGATGATCAAGACCCTCGACATTTTGCCGCACTTTCTCGAGCAGGACTGGCTGAACATCTGGCTCCAGCGGTTCACCGGGTCGATGACGATCTGGCCGCGGATCAGGCTTAAGGACTTCTGGTACATCTTGCTGGACCCAACCCGCGAGCAGTTTGCCGAGATGTTGATGAAGGGCGAGCGGTCAATGTACCCACGCATCCTTTTTTTGAGCCACCGGCTCAGCATTGAGCGGGCGATTGGCCGTGGCCGCGCCGCCTGTCGCATGCTGACCAAGATCACGAGCTCGCTGCCGCTTCCCGGGGTCGACCCCGCCACCGACTTCCAGTTCCACGCGGTGCAGTACGACGACGACGACGACATCGAGGCTACGGGCGGGATCCCGTGGCAGGAGACCGCGGAGTCCGACTCCAAGGACGAGTCCTACTTCGAAGACACCGACACAAACACGTCTTCCGACAGCGAGGACGAGGACCCCGGCCAAAACGACGACGAGCCCGTACGTGGGTTCATCAACGAGGTGTTGGAGTCGGCCAACAACAAGTATACCGAGATCACTCACCGTCGCAACACCATTTTTTAGCAATGCATTCCCCATAATACACGAGACAATGACATCAAGGTAGGTGGATGTAGTGGAACCAGGGGCTAGGGAAGTTACGGGGTTTCATAGGCTGTATTTCATAGGCTGTGTTCCTTGTCCTTTTCCTTAGGATTCGTTCTTCTGTTCTTCCTCTGACTTCGTGTATTTTTGTATGAATCTCGAGATTCATATACCCTCTATGCTAGATAACCACGTACCACCCCGCCACACCCCGTCACCGCCCGATCCGCTTTGTTCTCGGCTTGAACCGGAACCACGACTTGCGTGACACCGCCACTTCCGCTTCGGGCTCCAGCGCATGTGCTTCGTCGTCTTTGTTCTCTTTTGCCCAGGTCTCGGCCAAGTACTTTTCAAACCGGTGGCTGTACTCCCGCTTGTTGTTCTCGGTACGTAAATGGGTTGTTTCGTGGGTGCACTCGACCCTCAGGTCGATCTTCTTGCCCCAGAGTAGTGACTTCATGGTTAGGTGATCGCCGCTGTGGCCACCTATATATACTTTCGGCTATCCCTATAATTTCCTCGTCTGATCTTCACGTCACTACTGACACTGTGGCCACGCACAAGCGAGGGGGCCGGGTCACTTGCGTGGTGACACAGTTACGGGGGTCGTCTATTAAATAGTTAATGCAGGGGCAGGCTTGTTCACCCGCTTCGTGATCTTGGCACAGTTGATGGGGTCCTCGCAGTTGAGCTCGGCCATCATCCGATCGAGCTTGGGCCAAGTCTCCGATAGGAGTCGCTGCTTTTCCGCGGCGCCAAAGTCTTTGAGCACCCACGCCGCCATCGTGTCCTTGGTTGCGTTCTGGGGCTTTGGCCCGATCCCCACCCCTAGCTTGTACACATTGAGGTCTGACGGCTGGCGCACACACCACTGGTGAATGCTGCGGAGTCCGTTGTGGCTCTCGTTCTTCTTGAATTGGCCCAAACTCACTTTGCCGAGATCGAGCTCGAAATCGTCGTACAAGATCAACACGAGATCGTGGGCCAAGTTGATGCGCTGGTCGGCGACGAACTGCTCAAACAGCTTGGCCAGCTCATTCATCATCAGCCCTGACCGCGCAAACACGTCGCCGTCGCAGTCGGAGGTGACAGCGTAAGTCTTTTGCTTTTGCAACTGCTTGCAGTGGCTGGCGAGGTACCCGAGCGCCTGGTGGCCGACGCTGTGGCGGCTACTGGGGCCCGGGTTCCCGGTGGAGAACACCACTACCCTCATGCCTCGCTGGTTTACGCAAATGTACCGGTTCGCTGGGATTCGCCTACACGTTGCTAGCTGCGGTAGAAATGACAATCAAAATATAACGTTAACGCAATGCACCGTATAAGGAACAACCTGAAATTCGTTGCAAAATTTGTGCCCGGCAGGTGGCGCGACTTGGAGACAAGGAAGCTGGTTGCGGAGCGGCGATGGTGAGCTGGGTGATCCGACTGGTGCTAGCACCACGGGGTCACGGTGGCCGTGGTTCTTTCCAATTTAGGTTAGTGTCGTTTCACTTCGTATTCGCAGATACCGTTATTTGCTATTCGGTCCGAACATCACCCCACGAAGATCAGCGAAACCGCGATTTACTATGGGGGGACGGGTAAAACGGCGCAGATACGGGGCGACAACAATGTAGTTACAAAACCGCGTGAGCTGGGGATGATGAACTCAGTGGACAACATGGTGGTCGGCTTTTCTTTTGTTCCAGCCGTATGATGACGGGATACCCGTCATTTGTCGCGTGTAGCGTTCTCGGGTTGTGAGCGCGGGCCAGACACGGCGAGACATTTGATCTTGGTGTCCAAACCGTTAGCAATTCCTGTCCATACAACCGGTGGCCACCACACTATCCAAGCTACTGAGCATATACATTCAATCTAATGGTGGCGGGCGACGTGGCAAAGCGAATTGCTGCGTTGAACAGCCAGGCCGACGATTCGGTCGAAGCGTCCACGCTGGGAGAAAAGACCAACACAGACACCCAGGAAACACAAGAGACACAGGATGTTGTGGATGATGAAAAGTCGCTGGGAGAAGCCGGCCCCGCGGTCTCCGTGAGTCTGGCGCCCGGAATCGTCGAGGGAGTGGAGGCGTTGGCATTGGAAAAGACGGAGTCGAACGAGGAGGCGGCTGGAATAACCGATATACCCATGGCTGACGTGGACACTGCGGAAGAAGCGGCTGCTTTGGCGGAAGAGACCCCGGAAAACGAGCCGGAACCGGTCCCTGGGCCTGAAAAGAGCCTAGACAAGGAGACTGAGGAGCCCGAGAGCTCCAACACAATTGAGGAGTCAACAGAGAAGGAACTGAAGAATGAAGAACAAACCGAGTCAGACAATCAGCCCACGGGCTCCAATGAGCCTCTACCAGAGGAATCCCAACCCGAGACCATCGAGGAAACCTTTGAGCACGCGGTTAGCGATGCTCCTCCCAAAGACATTGAGGGAACCATCGAGACCCTCGAGGAGAATCTTGCGAACGACACAATCACCCCTCCGCCCGAGGACGATGATGATGACGACTTTGATGACGACGACTTTGACGACTTTAACGAGTTTCAGGGGGCGCCCGAACCCGAGTACGTGGCACCACCGACCACGCTGGCCCCTGGTCTTTTCCCCCTGCTGTTGTTTCAGAACGCTGACGAGTTCAGAGCCAAGGTTGACGAGGTTCTTGGTCCCGTTTTTGACGACGTGGCCGACCACGCGGAGCCCACCGACGATGCGCCGTCGCTTCTCGATGAGCGGTCGTCCCAGGTGTACCAGGAGGTATCGCGGATCCCGCGTCTCCAGCCTCCGAACTGGATCCGGCTGAACATTCGCCACAACCTCCTCATCAAGCTAGGCATCCCCATTGACCTCGATGAGACGAGCACGGCCGCAGCACCCGAGCACACCGAGGGAGCCCCCTCACTTGTAGAGCGTGGTCGTCGTCCCTCGGTGGTGTCGGCCAACATCGACTGGCACGGTCTCCCGATCCCCCCTCTCGAAGCCCTCAATTTGGGTCCGCTGATCATCAAGCAGCGAATCGAGCAGACCCACGCCACCTTGGACCGGATTGAGACCGACAACATGACCAACCTGACACCGCTGTTTTTAGCGTCCGCGCCGGAAGACGTGGTCGATGCGAAGTTGGCCCAGTTCAAGCGCAACTTCGAGGAGCTCTTGACGTTGGCAAGCGTGTGGCAGAACCAGATGGAGGAGCAACTGAAAAACTACGACATCTACCTGGAGGTGGTGCAGAGCATGGTGGGCTACAGTCATAAAAAGGCCCGGCATGAGCTCGAGGAGAAAAAGCGTAGCGAACGCAAATAATGGTTATAGAGGGCAACGCCCAGGAATAAAGGCAGGTTTAATGAGATAGTGATGGGCTGTGTGTAGTTTTGGCGGGTTCTATTAGTTTTGTGCGACACTTTGAAACGTGGTTGCTATGAAGTGCTATCTTCGATCAAATGATCTGGTCACGTCTGTCATTTGTGTTGTGAACTCTTCAGTTTTGATGTTATTTTATTACTGGAAACGTTGGTTGAAGTTGACTAGCATTTCCTCATTTCGTCGTGTATAGAGCTCTCCTAGACGACGGCTGATCCACATTCCGGCTTGTTTGACGCCCAGTAAGACGCGTCAGGGTGGCAAAAATAGCCAAACTCGAATTTGGGCTACTAATCATAGGAGCTCTTCTACTCACCTCTAAGCCGATCTGGTTACATTGATGACTTTCCACTCTTGACACCTGTCTCGTCTCGTTCCCCACAAACACTCTCCACAACTTTCACGCCATCAAAGAAAGCCAGGAAATCACGTAGTCATCAACTGCCATATCGCTTCTACTGGCATCCCCGCTGCTCTCTACTCTCTCTCGCCCCTGTCACCCAGCCTCGCTCCCCCTCTCATGCGGCTATCTTATGTTTACGTGAGACGCGCGTTCCAGCACATAGACCCGTACCACCTAGACACGATGGTCGAGTTATCAGACTTCCACAAGCAAGAGAAGGTGGGCGAGGGCACCTACGGTGTCGTGTACAAGGCGTTCGACACCCGCCACAACAACCGCGTGGTGGCGCTCAAGAAAATTCGTCTCGAGCTGGAGGACGAGGGAGTACCGCTGACGGCGATCCGCGAGATCTCGCTCCTCAAGGAGATGCGGGACGAGAACATCGTGCGGTTGTACGACATCATCCACCTGGACTCGCACAAGCTCTACCTTGTGTTTGAGTTTTTGGACCTTGATTTGAAAAAGTACATGGAGCTGATCCCCGCCGGGGTTGGGCTTGGCACCAACATGGTGAAGCGGTTCATGAACCAGTTGGTCAAGGGGATCAAGCATTGCCACCTGCACCGGGTGTTGCACCGTGATCTCAAGCCCCAGAACTTGTTGATCAACAAGGACGGCAACCTCAAGTTGGCTGATTTCGGGCTCGCCCGCGCGTTCGGAGTGCCTCTCCGCGCTTATACCCACGAAGTGGTGACCCTCTGGTACCGGGCGCCCGAGATCTTGTTGGGAGGCAAGCAGTATTCCACCGGAGTTGACATGTGGTCGGTGGGGTGTATTTTCGCTGAGATGTGCAACCGGAAGCCGTTGTTCCCTGGTGACTCGGAGATCGACGAGATCTTCCGTATTTTCCGGGTGCTCGGGACGCCTACCGAGGAGACGTGGCCCGACGTGTCGTTTTTGCCGGACTTTAAGCCCACGTTCCCCAAGTGGACCAAGAAGAACTTGGCGGAGTTTGTGCCGAGTTTGGATGCGGACGGGTTGGACTTGTTAGAGAAGATGTTGGTGTACGACCCCAGCAACCGGATCAGTGCTAAGCGGGCGCTTGTGCACCCGTATTTCAACGACGGCGTCGCCAATTACATGGAGTAGGTATAGAGGTATGAATAGATATGAAAAAGAACGGGGGTGTAGACAGACCAGAGAGGTTGAAAAAAACAGAAAGAGAGTTTGAGTTAGAAGAATGAGAGCAAAGAGTAACGATGTTCAACGCTAGTAGAGACAATAGGCGAGTTTTCAACTGAATCTCTGGCTCAGTTGTGATTACAACGTGATTACTGCCATTTTCATTGACCTTTACGTACCAACATTTACATCCACTTCGATCGTGCTCCTATTAACTTGGGTATGTATTCGTAATTCGTAACTATTCATCAAATGCAAGGGTGGGGCCGCGAGGAAGACAGTAGTAGGCTACAAGCACCGCAGCGAGGGAGAACCACACCCACGCCAGGCCCAGCGCAGCCGGCATGGTTTTTTCCGGTTCCACGGCCACCTGCCCGGAGTCGCCAGACCCTGGGGCGTGCGCCGCCTTCAACAACTTTACCCGCTGGTGCAACCGGTCCACCCGGCCCTCCAAGTCGCGGCTGCGGGTAGCCAACGTGTCTAGCGCGTGGAGCTGTAGCTTCAGGGCCACCTTCAAGTGGTTGGCCTCCCACTCCGCCAGCAGCAGCTGCAACGAGAGGTAGTGGTAGTCCTCGGCCAACAGGTCCATCATCAGGGCAATGGTGGGGCCCAGGTCGGACACCGACCGTGGAACGGCCTTGAGCATAGCGTGGTTAGCCCGCAACCGCGCCAGGTGGAGCCTCTGCTTAGGCAGCGACAGCACCAGGCCCAAAATCCGCTCAAACGACACCTCGGTGGTGGGCAGCAGCAACGCACGGCGGTGGCCCGAGGGCGCGGGCGGCGTTTCCATGAGCGAGTCGGGCACGTCGGACCCGCTGAACCCGTCGAGGTCGTCGTCGCTGATGTCGGGCGACGACATCAGTACCAGCACGGTGTCGAACCGCGAGGAGGCAAACGGGGGTGCGTAGGGAAGTGCATAGGGAGGTGCAAAGTCTGGGTCCAGCAAACACGGTGCAGGCGAGGCTCGCGGGTAGTAGCCCACCATCGGCAGCGGGTCAGTGCCGTACCCGTGGGAGCTGACGTCCGGCGTAGGCACCTCCACGAGCTGCACTGGCTGCGACACTCTGCGAGCGTGCTGCTGCTCCACCACCTCCACCTCTTCCACCAGCACAAGCAGCGGGAGCGGGTCGTCGTCGATCAGGTCCATCGCCAGCTCGGGGTAGCTGGCAGCCAGCTGGGGCGTCTCGTGGGCGACAAACGGGTACAACGGGTGTCTGCGGTGGTTGGTGCCAAAGGTGGGCAGCACCACCCGGTAGAGTTCGGGAGTGTCCTGCTCAAACGGGGTATAGTCGGCATGGGGCTCATATTGGCACGCTTCGATTTTGGGCAGCATCTCGAGCTCGTCCATCAGGCCAAGCAGCTCCGGTGGCGATGGCAGCCACAGCACACTGGTGGCTGCGGGGTCCCACGGCGACACCAGCGACGAAAGTGGCACGGTGGCCGGGTCGTCAGGGTTCACCTCGTCGGGCTCTCGCAGGTTAACGAGGGTGGCGTCCGCAGACGGCTCTGGGTGGAACAAGTGGGCCATGGGCTCAAACGTGGCCCGGCCCACAAGCACCGGCAGCACCTCCTCCGCACCGAGCACCCGGTGCAGCAGGTCGACAAAGTGTTCGATGGGCCGCTGGCGGTGGTCCACGTTGGCCTGGGGGCCGTAGTAGCGGTGCAGGTCGTAGTCTAACACCCGTACATCGCAGAGCACCTCGGTGAGCACGGCTAGCGCCTCGTCGCGGGTGTACAAGTGGCCCTTGCGCACCGTGGCGTCCAAGGCAGCGGCGATCTCGTCGTCCAACGTAAAGAAAAACGGAGCACCCACCACGTTCTCGAGAATCTCCATGAGGTCGTACACCTGGTTGGCAGTAACAAAGTCCGGCAGCCCAATCGTGCGCCAACATTCATCAAACAACAGAGTCATTTCGCCCGCGGGGATCAGAGCCACGGAGCTGGCACGCAGGCGGGTGGGGGAGTCGGGCACGGTGATTCCGAGTGGGTTGGCTCCTCCGTGGGTGTAGTCGTACTCTCCAGGGGTGAACCGCAGCAGGTCCCGGGCCCGCGGATGCACTGGCGGCGGCATGGGGGGCCAGCGATTGTCTGTGCGACGCTGCAGACGCATCGAGGTCAGCGGCGACATGATCCTCGGACGAGCAGCAGCAGCGGTATTTGGGTCAGGCGACAACTGAAACACCAGTGTTTATGTTTTTGTGTGCCGTTTTGGTGCCGGAACGATTTGCAACCAACCTTGCTGTGTATCTCTCAATTTTCCCATCATGCAAGTAGCTACTTATCCTAGTGCGGGAAAACAATAATAGCTCAACCTAAATGTTGGGCGTCCGGGCTCCCAACACAGTCACCCCAGCGTCAGCTGAGACGTGTGATTGTGGTGGCGGGCGGCGGTTGTGAGGACGGGTGGCACAAAGCTGTGTGTTGGGTGATTTTGATACGGAAGCGGGGAGAGTTGGGAATTTACCAGGGGTTTTTGGTGTTGCAGCCCTGTGCGTGAGTTGCGGCGGTGCCCGAAGGAGGCGCGATGCAGCCAAGACGTCAACAGTGGCCCGATGGAGGCGAGGTTGGCTGAGGGTCGTCGCGAAGGGGTCGCGAGGCACGGTGCAGGGGAGGGCTCGACCGTGTCTGTCGGGACGTGCGGTTGTGGTCCGAACGCAACCCGCGAGCGGTCAGCGGAGTAGGTTGTGGGGGCTTAGGAGGGAGGGGAGAGCAGCGGAGACGTGGTTGTGGGAAGGGAGAGAATGCATGGGGTTCTACGGGTGGTCCAACGAGCTGCTGGCCCTCGCCGTGTTTATATAAAGCCGTTTACGGTTCAGACACTTATGCCACGGCTCGCCCGGTAGTACTGGGTGAGCCTCTGGTTCCGGGTATAGCTGTATTGCGACCCGGGCTTTGTAGTAGCTGAAACACTGGTGAGGGTCTTGCGAGTTCTGAACCGAGTTTTCGGAGCTTTTGGCGAAGGGGTTATTTTTAGTGTATGCAATGGACCTGTGGTGAACCTAATCCGGCGTGAAAAGTGTCACAAACGGCAAGGGAAAAGTGGGTGGGGGGTAGCAGCTAGGCGAGGTCGGGGTGTGGTGAAGGGAAGTACAGTGCAGGGGTAAGTTGTTGAAGGGTTGAGAGGATGCCCCAATTATCTTTCTCTTCGTCTCTCGTTGTGAGTGTGGATGGCAGACAAATAGTGGGAAGCACTTGAGATCTTTCGCAGCATTGACAATGCAACCAGAGTGGTCTCCGAAATAATAATCGCTGATTGTCTCGAAGAGCTGCTGATGAGGACATTAGTCCTTCAAAAGCAGTGGCAACGCAATCTAGTACTACACTTCTTAATGGAGGTCGAACATTCGCACTTATGAGTTTCTCCCCAGGCCTTCTACAGACGACTATCCAGCCAACTTCTCGTGGCCACCGATAAACCCGTAAACCTCGTTACACCTCACCTATCCTCTATTGCTTATACTCTACTTAGCCTCCTCCTTGGGCGCCTCAGTCACCAACGGGGAGTCCAAAGTCTTCAAGATGGCCTCGTCAGTCACCTTCTTGTCGGTCTTGTACAACTCGGCGTTGAACTTAGGCTCGGTCAACTTGACCAACCCCTTGGGGGTCACCGCCACCGTGGTGAAGAACTGGGCAACAAACTCGCCCTGCTTCTCGGTGTAGATGTCGTAGGGCAACACCACCTGGTGGTTGCACGACTCAATCAACCCCGAGCGGGCCTTAACGCCACCCTCCAAGTTACGGATGTTGATGGGGAACAACTGCGACTTGGTCTTGTCCTTCAAGTCAGCGAGCGCCTTGTGGGACAACTTCATCTTGAGGGCGTACTGGTTGCCAGTCAACTTGTAAAGGGCGGTCTTGAACTCGGGGTGGGCCTTGACCAGACCGGTCTCCGAGGTCGAGATCAAAATGTCCAACCCGTACACCTCGTTCTCCTCGAACATGTAGGTGCCCATCTCCTTCTTGTTGGTGGGAGTGGGGTTCAAGATGATCTCCTTGGGGCCGTACAACACGTTCTGCTCCTGGTTGTGCGACAACATCAGCTCAACAGGGGTGGTGCCGTAAGCCTTGGCCACGGCGTCAACCACGTTGGTGATGTCCCAGTTGCGCTTACCAGGGCGCAACGAGTGGATGGCGGCCTCGGACGCGGTCCAGGCAGCAGCCAACAAGTCAGCCTTGTTGCCGGTGACGGGGCTGTCCTTGGACGCACCCACAACCACGGTCTCCGCAACCACCGCGGGGTGACCGTCGATCTGGACACCCAACATCACGTTGACGACGTCACCGTCAGCAAGGGTGATGTTGGAGGGGTCGTCCTCAGTGGGGGGAGCCAAGTGGGCGGGGATGTGGTTAGGGTTAACACAGGTGGGGAAAGCAATGCCCTTGGGCACCTTTTTCAGCTTCAGCTTCTTCAGAGTGTAGATCTTCAGGAGCTCCTCGGTCATGAGGTCGTCACCGAGCTTGGAGAGCTCGTAGGTGGTCTTGCCGGCCACGGTGGCCTCAATCACCTGCGCAAGCACCCGGTTAGAGATGTCACCAGCCTTGGTGTACTTGTCCAACACTGCGGTGTTGGCGATGGTGGTGGCGGGGTCAAGACCGCCCTTCTTGGTGGGTTTCTTCAAGTTGGCTTTGTCTGAAGGTTAGTCGGGAACATGAGTGGGAAAGTGGGATTCAGGGGGTCATACTGGCCCGGTGGCGACGGCCATTGGGGCCTGAGGTTGCTCAGATGTGGGACACTTACTGCTCATTCTGGGTACTGGTTTTTTCAATTTTCGCTGTTAAGTCGCGGCAAGGAGAACGAAGGATCGGTAGTGTGAAGGAAAGATGGGATATGCTGTACAATAGGTGGGTGGGGTAGAAAGTGACGGTGGTGGAGGATGTGCGGGGTGTAGTGAGCAATGAGTTTAGGAGCGGGTTTCTTGGTAATGAAGTGAACTACACGAGTAATGTGGAAATCTAACTAGAGTCTTGTGTAGCTGTACGTGATCTCTACGCCCGGTCACAAAGCCCGTGTTCCCAGCAATGGTCTTGTGACTAGGTGCGATACCTTGTGGTGGATCTTGACAGACCGTAATCCGGCCAATTGGGCTTGATTTGCTATTGCTGCCCACAGCAAGTGTCTCTATTGTAAGTTCAACCAACTTCAATAATCATCCCGGCTTGGCGCCTGTCACTTATTACACCCACGTAGACAGCTGTATCAACCTCCCTTGTCTTGTTGTCGATCCCCGCTATTAAACTTTTCGGGAGTTAATCCCCCTTTTTGTCTTAATTTACATAATTTTGGGACATTCCCTTTTGTTCCCAGACTCACGATATTAATATCGCTTACGGGTATCGTTACATCGCTTACACCCCTGTCCCCTGACAGCACTCGCTAACAATTACTCTCACTCGTACCACCACCCCACACAACCTCGCTCGCAAACAACACTCCCATCCCGTTGCTGTTTGCACTTTAGTAAGGGGCGTGTTGGGGACCCTTTGTGGAGGACCGTTGTCCTGCACAAAACTAGGGAAAAGTGGCGCCTGACATATTCTTCAACCACCCCTGAAAAGAGTGCCGTCCCCGTCAGCCGTCCCCCCTGCCTCCTGCGTGGATACACCGTCTGCTCCTCGGGTTTTCTCCCATACCCTGTTTCCCTTGGAAACGCCCCCCTAGATACCGGAGCCTCCCCGCGCTCTTTGGGACTCCCTCCCCAATCACTAATACCACCTCCCACCCCTCAGCGGCTATCCACCCTAAATCACGGCGCCATGAACTCCTCGTCCCTACTCCGGAGCCAGTCTCTGCCTCCCAAAAACGGCCAAGCGCCCCTCTCCAACAACTACATCGTGTGCATCGCTCACTTTTGCGAGGTCCACGGCCCTCTGATCGTCATATGTACCCAGCAGGAGACGTCGGCGCTCTACCACCGCCACCTAATAGACGGTGACCTGGGTTCGCGTGCCAAGTCCCAGACGTGTGCGCTGTGCCAACTAATATTGCCTCACGAGGCCGCCAACGCTACAACATCCGAAGGCGACTTGGTGTACGTGCTGGCCCAGTACCCACGCAACCAGAAACGGTACACCGTGCTCACGAAGCTCGCGCTCAAGGCGCTCTCGTGCGAGACAACCAGCGACATCACTAAACCCATGTTTTACGGCGATGCCGTGCTGGGCTACTGCATTTTCAAGATCTTCAAGATCAAGGACATCAACGCGCGTGGCGGCGAGCGCAAGTACGCGGTGATGATCGTGGGCGAGAACGAAGCGGCGCTTCTCATGCATTGGAACGTGGTACTGCTCTACTTCAATGAAGTTATCACTGTGATCCAGCTGCGGCTCCATAGCGAGGCTAAAACCAAGCTAACAACGATGATGGACCACGAACGGTACCTCCGTCGGCTGATTATTCGGCCCAAAAGTTTGATTGAGATGACAGGCGACAACCAGATCTATATCAAGTTGCATTTGTGGGCGGTTCAGTTGCTTAAGGATATGACGGATAGCTTTGGGCCACCACTGTAATCCGAGTGACTTGGCAGGTGCCTTGGCAGGTGACACAGAAACCTGATGGCCCTGTACCTGAACCTTCGGTGCTTCACTGTGCACCAATGTGCTTTGACGGTGCTTTGACGGTGCCTGACAGTGCTTTGACACAGGGGTGGACCCTGGCACGTCAGCCCCTTACTATTGACGTTCATGCTAATCGAAACCCAATGTATAGATTCGACTCTAAAGAATGACCACAATACCACACCATGACACGGCAGCCACCCGTGCTCACGACCACCCGGGCTTGATTAGGCCACGGTGTAAATACACGAACAGTGAAACTGGGGGTATTGTTTGCCCCATATTATACCGCTACAAGTTACTTGTCGGCTATGTTCAGATCTGTCTGATCGGGACGGTCGACATGACGCCGGCTCGCTAGCCGTTGGCGTGGCCACGACGCGTCGCTGGCACCCCCCCGGAATTTGCGGTGGTCTCGCTCTGTGAGTCTCAGACAAAACGCCAAGCGTACCCGCCTGCGCACTCGCATGCCTATTTCGGCCCGGTGTCAAAACCACGGGGCTACAGAGGCGGCCCAATCCATCCCGGATAGCAAGGGTGTTATGAACTATCTGTGTGTCGGGTCAACCTGCCCTTACATTTCAGCCCCGATGATAAGCTCGTATATTTGGCAAACAATCTAATTATGGTGGACGGGAGTATCACCAGCCAACTCCGTGTCAGGTGGACAGCAACCGTCGTTTCTTTGTCACCAGCTAGCGGATGGTGACAATGGATTACGCTCCAACCGAATTAGGCCCCGCTTGCGATGCTGCGACGCCATGTGTCTACCGCAGAGTCCCTGACCCATGCACCTGAGACCTACAGATGCCCAGCAAATGCCAAAACACTTGGCGGAATTAAATTTCCGGAACTTTCAAACGTAGGTTCGTATTATCTAGGCCACATTCACAACAGTGGAGCAACATTTCGTAGTTCCGCTGCTAGGCGACGCACAATGCTTTTGTGTAGCTTTAGACCGTGCTTTCGTTTCATTTCGGGGTCTAGACGGCCACCACAGTGGCGGTAGATGAAATCCCGTTCTCAATACATCTTGTGGTCCTTGACCCCAACGTCAACCCGATCTCAATCCATCTCTAGTGTGCACAACTGGCCACCGGGGCGCGCCCCCCTTGCCGATGGCCCCTGATTTGGATATCTCGATGGTGGCGTCACTGCACAACATGCGTGACAACATCATATCAACCAACCACCATTGTGCGCCGGGCTCCCGCCGGCTGCAGAGCTGCCAAGAAAACGTTGCGGATAACATACGAGCGTAGTGGGGTTGACAAACCATGTCTCGCCAATCCAAGTGGCTATCGGCTCGGTAGGCAGGATCGCCAACAAAAATGGCCTGGGTTCAACTTGGCGGACACTTCTAATCGGGCGACGAATTGCCCGAATCCAGCCACATCGCCCCTCATTCCAATCAAATGCCGAGGCACGACAGCGCCAGGTTATCTTTGGCAGAGGCACTCCGGATCAGTCATACATGAACTTGCTGATGACGTGCAGCGAGCGGTGGCTTGGGTTACTCATGATCTGAGCATCAAACCCCGGACGAGGCGCCCGGATGGGTTGAAGCAATGGTGAATTTTGGACTGTTTCACCACGCTCTTCTCTGGCCACCTCGTTCGATGATGAAACTGGGTTCAGCCTCCATCAACACTGCATGCACGTGTCATACATGCCTTCACTCCGTGATTAAGCTACCAGCCCTGCCTGGAGATAAAGCACCGGGGAAAATTCAGTTACACGCTGGCAACCGCCTTCAAATACTCAGGAGCAGTCAGATGGTGGTTTCCTATGGTGACCCACCGGATTTATCGACGCGCACTAGACAATAAAGCCTACACGCATCTACCGACAATGAGCCATGGCGCTCACCGCCACTGGCTACCGTTTCATAGCATTTGCCTCCATCTGCGGCTGCGTCACGCTGATAGAGGCTTGAGGGTGGACAGGCCAACGCATTGGTCTGCACCTTTTCATTCAGGACGTACTATTGTTTGAAAAAATAGTCAGATCAAACATGCGTAACTGCACGATGCTCTGCATTAACGATATACCTGGCTTAGCAACCATTGTGTCGCCAATAACCTACACAAGGGGCAACCGGCGCTAGCGGCGTTAAGCTGTAGGCTACTAGAGCACCTGGCGTGTCGCCCTCGCGTCGACCTTGGTGGCGGGCGATGCTTGTGGTGGGGAGATGGTTGCTATCTTATTTGCACCCGACAATCGCCGAGGCGGGGGGACCGCCCCCGTATCTCGAGATCACAGAACCCACGGGAATCTCCTAACGATCGAACCGACATGACGAGGTATGCGGGCCCGGTGGGCGGCACGCCCGTTTACACGGGTGCCGCGTGCTTTGCCTCAACTTTTGCGCTTCCCACAGGGCCAAGAATGTGGGGTATTGACGGGTTTCACGCCTGATTATTTTTGCTTCGGGCTCGCGATTGCCTTGTGAAATTGCGAAGTGATATATTCTTTTTACTATGCAAACACTAAAAAATACCTGAAACCGGTAGTCACCAGGGCCTCCGACCGTTGGCAGCACCCCTCGTAGACCGGCCACACGTCTCGTCTCGTGTCCGGCAGTTGGTTACCGATGGGGCCACTTTTGTCCCGTCGACTGAGAATGACGCACTCACTCATTATTCTCTCTAGCAGCCACTGCATAAACCCCGTGATGGCCAATCGCCATGCGTGTAGAGACGTTTCCCAGTTGGGCGACGCATCCTGGAAGTCTCCCGATCTGCGTTGGGCACCTGGAATTCGATAGAGCCTTTAGCGCAATTTCTGCTCAAGCTGTCCGGAACGGGCCAACGTTTGAAGATCCGAGTTGCCGCCAATGTGCTTGCCGTTAATGAAGATGTTGGGCACGGTCTTTTGACCGCTAATCTCCAAGAGCGCCCGCTGCTTTTCGCTGCCGCCAGCCACACGGTCGAGCTCGACCACCTCGTAGTTGTTGCCCACCACCTCGTTGAGCTTCTCTTTGGTGGCGTGGCAGTAGGGGCAATACGACTTCAGGTACACCATGACCTTGTTGGAGGCAATCTGGTTTTTGAGCTCAGCAATGGTCTCCGCTGATGGCGGGTCGGGGAAAAAGAAGGATCTGACAGCTTGGAACATTGTGGGCATCGAACGCTATTATCCCTTATCAGCCAGCCGTCGCTACTATATATGTTGACAGTTCTGTTTTTTACGCGAACGCCTACCTATATGCACCCTGCTCCGAGGTTCCGCGGACAGGCACCAGTGGTTGACGCAGACATTAATCACTAAGCGGGTGGCCCTGGCAGCGAACGACTGGGCGATACGCGAGGGTTGGCGAGCAAAGTACATCAGGTGTCAGGGTGGCTAGACAGTGTGCAAATAGCTACCCGTCTAGTGCTTCGTAATTTACCTATAAATTAATTAATGCCCGCTACTGCGGCCTATATACAGTATTATACAAACGAAGCGAAAACTCGTTGGCTACCCAAGACAAGAGGCGGGTCCAACGGGTAGACCTCGATTTCGGGATCGCTTCCGCGCATGGCCAACACCTGGTTCAGCTCAAACGGGCGAATTTTATCGTTGGCAGTGCCAATAGTGATGTGCAAAATTGGGTTCAACGCCTGCACAGGATCCTGGGGAGTAGCGGCGGCGTTTGTCCAACCCGAAAGGGAAACAGTAATGCATATGACTCGAGGGGACGCCACAACGGATTCGAGGGTAACTGTGGCGTAGAGATCGCACGGTGTGCGGGGCAGATGGGCGTACTTGGCCGGGAGCCGTGTCTGGAGCTGTTTCCACCGGGCCTTCGTCTCATCGGTCCGCGCCAGCGCCTGGTGGCCGAGTGTAACATGGAATTCAGGCTGTATGCGGCCATCTGCCACAAACTGGGTCCAGGCTGCCAGCTGCAGCAAAACCGGGCCTATAGCGGCTACGACAGCGTCACGGTCAATATCGATCCCGTAGTAGGTAACCAGCTGCTTCAGCGCCATCAGCTTCTCCATCGTAACCTTTTGCGCTCGCGCGTCGTCATACGCCTCGGCTATCTCGGTGTCCAGAGGGATTTGGGGCACGATAGACGGATACAGCTTGTGTAGCGACGTCAAAACCGTAGTTGCGTTGGCAATGGACAGCTCGGGTGCCAACGGGAGGGAGATCACGGTGTCAAACTGGTTGTCAGGATCAGCCCCTGTGTTGACTGGCTGGTAGCGACCGATAAAACTGCGCATGACCCGTTCAACAGTGACGGGATCCTTGTCAGCCTTCAACAGCTGGTGGTTGTCCCCGCGGGCTACAACCCGGGACCAGGTGATTTCCCAAAGCTTAGCAGTAGTCTCGTCGTCCAACGGACCGACAAAGTCAACCCCAATCACTTTTATCGGCTGGTTAGCAGGCAAATACTTTGCTTTTTTGGCTGCCAAATGGTCAAAGATCTGTCCCCGTTCCAGAGCCAGCGAGTTGTTGCGGTCAGTGAGAACGACTTGGCTCGTTTTGAGAGCATCAAGTGCGCGATCCACCATCTTCTTCTTCAGCGAGCTACCAATGTTGTCGTTCTGGATATGGGGCCAACCCATGAGTTTGGAGATTATGTGGAAAACCGTGGTTTTGCCAACGCCGATAGTAGCTACAGGCACAATCACGTATTTAGGCGGTAACTCCTCACTATCCTCAACAGTCAACTGCTCCAAGTGCTCGATGAGGCCCATTCCAGTGTCGTTCTGGGCATCTAAGAACCGCTGGCGCAAGCTGATGATGCCAAATCCGTCGAGAAACCGCTGCTTGAGCTCAGGCTCGCGCTGGAATACATCGTGGGCAAATGCAAGATACCTTTTAGTGATTTCCTTATGCACTTTGACCGGCACGGTGGCTGGATCACCACTCGAAATCAACTTCTTTGTCACCTCGCGGAACTGACGATACAACAAGTAGGGCTCAGCGAATTTGTACTTGAAGAAGAAATTGTGCCCTTCCTTGAACCCCCTAATGACAAACCCTTCCACTTCCTTACCGTTGTAGGTGCCTGTCTTCGCACACTCATCGAGAAAGGCAAACAACTCATCCACAGTAAAATATTCAAGCCACTCGATACATCGGAACCCCCAAGTGTCAGCCCACTGTTTCACCACAGTCATGGGTTCGGTGGCAAACACCCTGGTGTTGCGGTTGAGCCCGTGCAAGTACAAACCAGCCTCGTCCTTAGAGTAAGGGAGCACGTGCTCCTCGAACAGGTCATCACAGTACTCAGCCACTGCCGTGAGGTTGTTTTCGTAAAGATAAAGCGCCAACTCGCGGATACGCTCGGCGTTGTTGCCCAACTGACTGCGCAACTGAGCCTCACCAGCACCCGCGTGATTTTTGTCAAGAGGGGTGCCATCGTCGTTGATACCCGTCAGGTTTTTCGAGGTAACCACAAGCTGGCCATCAGCCATTCCACCAATGAAGATGATGCACCCGTTCTCTTTCATGGTCACCTCAAAAGGACCCTCAAGCGTATTCAACGCAGCACGTTTGGTGCTGGCGGTCTCGTCGACGTTGAAGAACTTGTCATAGCCTCTAACAATGATTTCTCGGTCTTCATAGGTAAACAACCCGCGCAGTCTTATCGGAAGGGCGACTTTGCAGTTGTCATAGTAGTCCCAGTCGTTGAATTTCCACAGCAGAAGTACTCGCTCACCCTTGGGAAGACGATTGATGCGGCGGCGGCACCGTCCAGCCTTGCGGAGCTCGGTACTGGCCACCAATTGCTCCACGAGCTCGGCCACGTCGTTTTCGGGCACTCTCATGGCGATGGTATCTGATCTCTAGATCTCGATGGAGTCAGAGCGCGTAACCGGGTGCAGGTCAACTTATAAGGTGATCCTTATGAAGACAGTGACTCATGAAAGAGCGAAAAAACAGGTGCTGGGGCATTGACTCATGGGTAGATTCGGGGTGACTCATAGACCACTGAATCCAGGTGTTTTTTTACATGGCAATGGCTATGGAGCAAGTAAGTGGTACCTTGTGGCACGAGTGTGGATCATAGCGCTCCAAATTAAACTTCCGGAAATAGGGCGTGGCTTCTCAAACAGGCGGGCTTCTCGAACGTCCCAACACACGCACGAGAAAGTTGTGTTTTCAGTTGCCGACGCGTCTTAAGATTGCTTTCTCCTTAACTATTTTTCGAGACTAAGAAGGGTTCCCGCCTTAAGCACAACAAAGTCCAGATCGCCACAAGGATGCCGCAGAGTGGTTAAGTTGCATGGTTTTGCAGCGATTAAGCGAGTTGTGGCTAGCGTCTGCCACAGCAATACTTCTTTATCACCGAGAGGCCTCAAATCGCCTGCAAAATGCATGATTTTGCAGAAGATTGGCGTAGTCGTGGCTGATTATAGTAGGGATAAGCACACTTGCGGCGAGGTGATCCGCCTGAAACAGAATTCTTTCGTGAAAAATTGCTCGGGTGATTTTGGCGACTTCGTGGCTACACACCTGTCAGAGCAAGAGCTTCCACGCAGTATTACGGAAAAAACGTATCACAGAAAGCCCACGCAAAGACATTAAGGGATCATTGCGGAAAGCAGGGGCATTTCGGATAGGTTTATCCGTAGTGGTAAAGCGTAATCCTGCAATCTTTTTAGTTTGAGCTGGCTCAAATTTTCCACATCTGTGGCTATGTACAAGAGTTACCGGAAAACCGCCACGAGGTCGGCAATAAGCAGCGGACTCACAAGCCACCCCTTTCGCGTTCAGGACCTTAAACGGAGCTCCGTGAGTCTATTTGTTGCCATTTTGGGAACGTGCCGTAACGAGTTGTGACGGGAACAACCGAGTGACAGCTTAGTGCGTCCAGTCGCAAATGACAGGTTGCCAACATTGTTGCCCAAGCAGCACAGTGCCTTGAACAATAGGTCTCCACTCACAACCTCTGCATACACGCGGCGAAAATCAGCCCAGGCTGCTTCTGTCGTTATGAACGACGATGACAGACATTGTCGAGAGGCTCCATGCCGTCCACGCGCCTATTGCTTCGCTTGTGGCGCAAGCTCGAGACCACACTCTCGGGCTACACATGCAAAGTACAACCGCCTAAATTTGCCAAGTACTGTCGCTTTTATGCGCGAAGTGGATGTTGGGTCTGTTTTGGTTGTCTTTACAATGTGCTTGAACATACTAAGTTAGAACATACTGGGTCGGCGAGTCGGTGAATGAGTGATTTTCCCGGTTTCGAATGGCCAGAGGTGCCAAGACGTCACGACGTCATTGGTGGACCTACCTTCCCAAAAGGGCTTTTCCGCTCTAAACGCCTTCACAGATCCCGCTTCGAAAATTATGCGCGGTTTCCTAAACAGTATTCTTCTACATGGATATCCGCAATTGACCATTCCATGGCAGTGGCAATGGAAGCGCAAGGTTTCTAGAATTCATTATTGCCGTAACCTTATTTGAATATTGAGGCAAGCACTGCTAACGGCAAAGCCAGCAAAAATAAAAGAAAATCGTATGGTTACTAGCACCAGAGAGCACTGCCTCTGATGTCTTTGTCGTTGGTGATGAGCAGGTTTTTTCGCCATACATTTGACAAATTTGCGTTTTAGGTTTGAGCCCTGCGTGTAATTGGCATATAACTGAGCAGCAATGAATGCGCCTCAAAGCTTAAAATTGACGTCGATGCAAGATGGACAGTTGAACACAGGAGCGTGGATTCCGAGGTTAGTGCGGACATTTCTTCGAATATGAGGAGTTTTGTGCCAAACTCCGGACCATTTCCACACAAAGAGAGAAATTCATGCACACGTTGGCCTCGCATGACAGGTGCCAAACTTACATATTTGAGTTTGACAGGTTGTCACTTGGACATGGGCCCGTTACTAGCGGTTATACGAATAAAACGGCCAAAAAGGCCACTACCATTTCAATTTATTTTGCCTGTATTAGCACCAATTTTTGGGGAGGATATACGTACATGTCGGCCACTTTTCCGCTGAAGCAAACAAAAGTCGGGAAAGTAGGTTATGATCGCTGATCGCAATGACAGGACGCAGACAGACATTTTCTGTAATTGGAATGAGGTTGCCACAAACAAGAAAGGTCACGTGGCCAGACCCACGGAAGCCCGGCGGAGGGTTTGAACATCTTTGGTGAACCACGGAGTGCAGCACATACCACTAGTCCCCGAGGGCTCCTCTGGTAGGTCTTACAACCTGCTTTGTGAGACTAAGAACACTGCCAAGACTTTTGCATATTCGGGAAGGCGGCCGTTGTGCATGAACGCCAGGTGCAGCAGAAACTATAGGGTTTTTAAGGGAGCTTCTAGTCGTGGACGGCAATGATTGCCGCGGATTCAAGGAACCACAGTAGAAAAGTGGCTCAAGAACCCACCAACCGACGCCGACACCGACGCCGATGAGCCATTTTCATGAAAACCTCATGGCACATGTGGGTTTACGGTAGTACGAGTTCGTAGTGACGCTTGACCGACTGGACGTCGGTGAGGGGTTAATTTGAGAGATTTGGACCGGTGATCAAGTACCCACTGGCCGACGCTCAGCGAAAGAACCGCTCATGCGAGGGGTTGCAGTTCCGTGAAAGCGCGGGTTAGCAAGTATTGTTCTTAAAAGGTCCTGTGCGGAACTTCTTGGCGTCCTCGCCTTATACGAAGGCATATGTGGCAGTTAACTGATGTCGTGTAGCGAGACACCCAACGAGGTGTCAATTACTGCATAATGCGGGACCCAGGAGCTGCATAGTTTTACAGGAGAAAGCGCAACTCCCACGAAAATACGGGGCTCGTCACAAGCTGGCAAATCACAATGTGGGGTGCGCCAAACCCCGACGTTGCTTGAAGGCAGCGATGTGTCCTTGTATTGGGGAGGCGGAGTAAGCGTATTGTCCTGGAAAGGCGGGCCCTCAGCAATAGTGTTGTCCTCGGAACACCGAGGAAACCTACACTACCCCACGTTTCGACATGCCTAGCACCACCTTAGTCGACATGTCGGACATCCGCATCTCGTAACACCTGCTTCAACCGCAACCGTTCTGTGCCTATAAGCTCTCCTTGCATACACGACATCACGGAACCCCGAGAAGTCGCAGATGTCCGCACCCTATTACCCAGCCGTTCTAAATAGACTTACCCCATACATATGGCCCCACTCGGAACCCCGAGTGGCAGGCTCACCCAGGAACCGCGGCGCATTCGTTACTAGTAGCCCCTGTCACCCTCGGTGGTATCGCCTCACACCGTCTTGTCGGCTAACCTCACGTGTGCGGCTCTCTTTTTCTCGCGCGTAACCAAACATTACCTGATCCATAGCCGGTACGATGAACTACCTGGTGGATGTGGACGAGGCCGATGTGGCGGTGTTGAACCAGAACCTCACCAAGCTGAAGGAGCTGTTTGATGCTATCCTGCGCAGTTTGCACACCATTGCCAGCCGCCTGGCCCATGCTACCACCGATATTAAGCCAGTTTTGGCCGACGTGGCCCGTTTGAACCGGCAAAAGTCGCAGATCGTCGAGGGATTGGAACTCTTGAAGGACATGTCGCAGACCGCTGCTGTTATTAATGGCTACGAGGAGATTTTGGGCCAGCCCGTGGACCAGGCAGGGCTCCGCAAGTACATTTCCACCGTGGGCGAGGCGAAACAGCTTTTCGTTGACGTGAAGCCGAAGCTCAAGCGGTTCACCAACGTGTTGATCAGTTTTGAGACGCTCATTGACAAAGCTGAGATCAAATTGCAGACGTACTTCCAGCAATTGATCCGTGCCGACGCGAAGGTGATTATTGACGACCCCACCAAAACCAAAGATACGAAGACCATCCTTGGATACTTTGCTCAGGGCGGCCCCAGTGGCAACGACAAGCGACTGGTGGACGAGATTTTTGTTTCTGGCCGTCGGGACATGTTATACGACCGCCAGCTGGCTTTGGCGCCCTCATGTGTGCCCACGCCGAGACCGGCCAACATTCCTTACGAGCGTGGCTCGAATGGTATCAACCGGTTCAACAACGAGTTTATCCGTGGTGTCAAGGACGAAATGGCGCTCATGGAGCACTTGGGCATGGGCCAAGGACAGACCGAGATGGCGAGGGAGGTTGTTGAGCGCACGGTGGTTGAAGTTTACACCAAGCGGGTGCTCGGTGAGTACAACAAGTTTTTTGACCCTCCGGGAGCGGTGGCCGCTAACGACTTGTTGGTGCTCGAGGTGGTGGAGAACTTGTTGCATTTCCAGAAGTTTTTGACCAACTACGGTCTCTCGGTGCCTCAGTTTGACACTGCGGTGCTGCGTTTTGTGGGGACCGCGCTGGGTCTTTTCAAGGAGTACTTCCGGTTGATCGAGGCCCGGTTCGCTCAGGCGCAAAACCTCAACGACCAAACGATCCCTCAGATCTGTGTCGACCTCATCTCCAAGATTCGCCGGGTGCTGGAGACCCGCGACGCACTTGTGCGGATGATTGCCACGTACAAGCTTGGAGACTGGCTTGTTTTGACGCCTCCCGCCAAGTTTGTGTCCGTCTACTCGCTGTTGATCCCCCATCTGGGCGACGACACCGCGCCCGACTACCTTCTCTCGCTGTATTTCAGTGATTTGATAGACGCAATGATGATCAACATCGAGTTGGGTCTCCGCAAGCATGAGGGGCTCAAAAAGTCCACGCAGGGGTTCTGGCTCGTCAAGAATTTAGTGATGGTGGAGACAATCATCAACAAGCTGCCTTCGCTCTACCAGTGTCTTGGGCTGTTGGGGATGGAGCGGTTGAACAAGCTCAAGAACCGGTTCCTCAAGTTGTTCTTGGACGACTGGAACCTGGCCCTGTACATTATTATCCGCGATATGACGCTGATCGCCACCACTCTGGCCCACCAGGGCGGATCCAAGCTGGGATCCACCGGTGGTGCCACCACCCACGTTTCCCTGAAGGAAAAGGAGCAGATCAAGGAGTTGTTCCGCGCGTTCAATGAGCTGTTTGAGGAGGCGCTCGACAACTACAGCAAGTACAACATCACTGACACCAACTTGCGGTCGTACTTGGCCACCGAGATCAAAAAGTTGATCACCCTGGCGTACTTTAAGCTCTACGACAAGTACGGCACCCTGGACTTTACCAAAAACAGGTCCAAATACGTCAAGTACGACAAGCAGCAGTTTGAGCGGTTGCTCAACGATAAGCTATAACGTATATACTAATTTCATGTCCACCTGTTGCCTTCACGGCGTTACCCCTATTGCCGCCACGGCACCGAACGATGGTGTCATTTCATCTGAAATTTTACCCGAAGATGTCGGAACGGTTGTTCCCTACGAGCGACCCCTGACAAGAGACGCGGCATTTTAACCCGATTGCGATGCCTGATATTTTAGCCGTATGACAGCAGTCACTGTGGCGCCCTGCTGGGATCCGCGGAAACGGCGCCGGTGAGTGGGTCGCATAAAGAGTGCAGATGGCCGCGATCAAGTTAACGAGTCGTCTACGTCGGATATGACCCCACAAAAACTCTCGGCGACGGAGGCGAAGCGGACAGAGAACGGGAGGACGTCGGATTTGCTCAGGTGTCCCCGGTTTCAGGTCACTCCACTCTTGCAACTGACCGGACACTGCCGGCGCCCTTATGCACGAAGCACGGCGGTGCCTCATTTGACGTACCTCGAGACCATTCTCTGATTTGCACCTTTAAAGCAAGCATGCTCGGAGTTAGCCTCTGGATGTATACAGGGAAGTCACTTGTCGGCATGACTCAGGCGTCTCGGCGATCACTGTGCCCCCGGATTCTTGAGGATGGCGTGTCAGTGGTGCTTGATTCATTTGTCACCTGCGGATTGGTGAAACGGTAGACGGAGCTTCCGGAAGGTTCAGCGGGTTTCCCGAAGGCGGAAGCCGCTAGCTCAAGGGGTCGCCGGATTACTGGCGCCCACCCCTTCCTAGAAATTAGGTTTGTTGGCGCTGGTTGCCAGCGGTGGCTAACGATACATTCGTGCATTATCTGCCATCGTGACAAGCCCGATGACACATTATGGCACCACTATTTGCCCGCCAAGGTTGGATATGGCGCCAAATCCATGGCACCCCACAACGGAGGAGTCGTATCTACGAAAATTATTTCGGGTGATTGTTCAATGGCCCCAGTTGGTCCAGTTGGCCCATCGACCACGGTTCCACCAACACCCTCCCCTGTCACGTAAAAATAGAACCGAGTTTGACATGATCGATGTCAACCCGCCAATCACCTCTCCCTCTAACCGTTGGCCTCGAAACGGTACTTGTGGTCTGGCCAACCACGACACATTTGACACTAGACCAATTCTTTTTCGGGTCAGCTTACCGCGGACAATAGGGGAAAACGGTGTGAACCCATGATGACGGGGTTTGAACAACCCCAAGAAGAAAAACGTAAATCTACGGGGGAAACGCACGGTGGACCCGTGCTGCTCTCCTTGGCATTGACCCCTCTTCGTCTCTGCTTCTCATCCATCGAAGCATTCCTTTCCGTCATGCGTATCTCCCTGGTGGGTCAACTTGCCGGATTGGGGAGGCAATTCCGTCGCAAATATTTTTTTATGCCAGGAGCGCTAATTACACTCGCCTTAACCGGATGGGCGAGATTGTGATTCCTTTTTTCGCCAGTGACATTTGCAGGGACGGGGCCCGAGCCAGTGAGACAACCCCGCCAACGCGGGTGTGGCGTGAATGTGATTGGGGAGCCGGTAGCCCGATTTTGGTTCTAGTTCACCCTATGTCGCTAAATCCCTCGCTACCAATGTCGCGCCCGCCGACATTGTATTCATCCGTCTTTAAACTTTAATTCATCTTGCTGCAAAATGTCGAATCCTGTTTTGTCGGTTATGACCCATGTGCCCAGTATTTTCTTGGGCGCAAATAATATTTTGCTAAATAATATCTGAAGCACCAAACGACACCGCCGCCAAAGCTGCACTACTAGCCTATAAAGATAAAAGGGCAGCCGCTCGAAGTAGTTTATTACCAAAGCGGGTTTTAACGATTATTTATTTATTTATTTATTGCCGACCATGAACCAGCCGTCAAAGATCTCGTTGCCTCCCATAACTGACATCTTACAACAGGCCAACTACGGGGTGCCGTCGCCGCCGCAGTTCCAACAACCCACCCCTCCGTCATATTACCCCCAGCAGCCTCCGTTACTACTGTTCCAACGCGGGGCGGTGCTGCCAATGATGACAAACTCCCCCACCGTGGTGACGCCGCCACCGGGCCAATACTTTCTGCTGCTGGCGGCACCCAACTATCGCTACGACTACTACAAGCCCTCAGTCACCACCCCTCCCCCGGCCACCCAGGCGGTGATGCCTCCCACTGCTGGCAGTGGCACGTTGACCCCACAGCTGATGCACCCAACCCCCACCCCTCCCACCCAGTACCGCGAACTGGATGTGCAAAAGATGAAGCGCAAAACTCGCAATAATTTACCTAAGGAAACCAACTATCTTTTGTTGAAGTGGCTCAACGATCACCTCAACCACCCCTACCCCAACTCGTTTGAAAAGAACCAGTTGATGTTGCTGACGGGGTTGAACCAGCAGCAGTTGAGCAACTGGTTTATCAATGCCCGGCGCCGCAAAATCAAGACCATGAAGGAGCAGAAACGCTTGAACCTGGTTTAATTACGACGTCTACGAAATAAATAATTGCACCCTTTACCTTGCTCGTAGTTACCTGCCAACGATGGGGCTCTCCCGACAAGCGAATTTTCCGAGCGTTTGATCACAGCGACACTAACAATGATCGAGTAATTGGTTTTGGTACGACATGACGCTACATGACATCATAACTCCCCCACCGAGAAACAATGGTCAACCGTTAGCAAGGGAAGAGAACAGAAAGCAGAAACAACAAAGAGAATAAACAAAGCAACTATAGAACGAAACGTACACGTACGGCCTGCGCTCTGACTACCCGGACAACTCAACCAACCCATCCTACCCTCGCTCATCTCACAGGTTTACGAAAAAACAATCTCTCCCTCTTTCTATTTTGGGTAGCCAGTGTTTTCTTGGCAGATTCACCCTAGAGAAAAATATCTCCTGAGGCTCACGACAGCGATCATTCACAGAGCCCGTAGGGCCGGGTGTCCAATTGGAGCCAGTTGCATGGTCATCCATGCCACACCTGCGCCGGGGCTGAAGAACATCCGCAGTTTGCCGAGATTCTGTCATCGCTAGCTTCGCATTGGCCTGGCACCTGAAACTAGCGGTGCAGGGTAGTTAGGGTTAGCGATCAGGGTAGGGCTTGGGGTAACACAAAACCGGGCTGACACATGTCAACTGTTACCCCAACCCAGCGCGCTCAAAGTCCTCGCCTCGATGTCGCCGGATTTGCCCCCCATAATGCCGGCTCAGTGGCAGCCTTGCGCACGTATTTTCTTTTTTCTTAAACAATAGAAAACGTAATCACCCTCGTGAGGAGGAAACGTCGGACGACTGAGGTTGTGGCCTGAAGCCCGCGGGTACCATTGTCTCCAGACACTTTTGCTACCAGCACCCGGGTGCCACTCTTACCCCGGGCTACTGTCGTTGGCAGCAAGTTGCAGGGGCAACCGGTTGCGGCGTATTTAGGCGTGGTTAGAAAATTATCCAGTAAGCGCATGTAATGGCATGATTGACCCCCTCGAGGCTGAAGGTTGGTAGCCAGGGGTGGAAAAGCAACGCTGAAACGCGCTAGGGGATGTTTTGTTGTGGAGATAGCCCACTCCGGTGGGAGCCGTGCTTTTGCCCCATTGTCCTGTTGCTCACCCGTCACCCCTCACTGGGTCTTTGTTTCCAGAAAGGATCTTGATATGTCGCAATATACAGTGACAAATTATCTATGCACTGATGACAATACGCTAAATGCGTGCCACTAGCCACATCCCCCAACGCTCGGTTACTGTTGAGCTGCGATTACGAACACGATGGTAAACAATAGGGTAATCGCGTCCCCTCAAGCGTTAACCGCTAACAACCCCACAAATCCAACAATCACATTCTCAACCGACTCCTCCTGTATACGAGACTCAGGTGGTGTGGGGATAGCGATAAACGGTCAGCCTACAGGTATCGGGCCAATCACAGGGACAGTGCACGATGTCGGGCAAAAATACTTCTCAGGCGCCTGCCACGCCCGGGAATTTTCTCCTGGCATCGTTCGATATTGCTCGCTGCATCTGCCCAGCCTGAGTGTCTGTCTCCGTCAACGGTAGCGCCCGATCGGGAAAAAATATTGGTGCCTGGCGTTAACGAGCGCGTGAAAAAACCAACACATCGATGGTGACCAAGGTCTCGAGTTCGGACGCGTTGATCGCGTTGCTGAACCTGATCCTCAACCTGGTGGGCGAGCTCAACAAGTTGGAGTACAACAAAAAGGGCCGCAAGTACCGTTTTGTCAACAACAACTTCCAGCGGATCCGCGAGGAAGACAAACATCTCGTGATCTGCCCTGAGGATGCGCTGGCGCAGTTGGCGACGTTGCTGGCGTTCTACATTCTTTACAATATCGATGCTGGCGAGTTGTTGCGCCACTACCGTGATTTCTGTCTCGCCATTATCGGTTGTGCCCGCGAGATTGAGGCCAACGGGTGGTACGAGGAGGAAAACTCGCTGGTGGTCCACGTGAGCAACGCCAAGTACAACCCCACGGTGGTCAAGGCAGCTGCGCTTGACTACATTGACGGAGCTATCGAGCAGCGCCACATCGACATGGGGTTGAACCTCATGATGTGTGCCAAACTCAACTTCTTGCACACCGACCACCACATCGGTACCAAAGTGGAGGGGTTCTACATGAAGCAGTTCATCAAGGACTTCTTTGGCGAGGAGTTGTTGGCGCTGCCCCAGGTGCTCGTGGCGCTCAAGCTGTTCGTTCACTGGGGCAACATCCGAGGGATCTTGTACAAGTTGGAGGTGCCTAACATCAAGACCACCCCACAGATTGTGACGCTGTTTTCGCGGTTCCCGGAGCCGATGGAGGAGCTCAAGTTGTCCGTGTACGACCGCTACCCGCTGGGCACGTCAAAGTACCTGTTGATCCGCAAGCTGATCGACGTGTTGGGCGACTGGAAGTACCTGCCGCTCATTGAGTACCCCACCGACTACAACTTTGACTTGGACTGGCTCTACCAGTTGTGCCATGATATCGAAAAGGACCCGATCAAGTACCACTTGCGCTCCCTGACGAAAAACTTGTGTGACAACCCTGTCAACCTCGGTGAGTTACTGTCGCGGTACCTGAAGCACATCCTGGCGTTGTTGGACTTTATTTCGATGATCATCCACACTTTCGAAGAAACGGGCGGCGACTTCTTGTTGCAGAACTCTAAGATTCCCAAGTTGCTGCCCGAGTTGGTGGCACGTCACCCTGCGTTGTACGAGCAGGTGAAAAAGGTCCACCAGCAGGTGCTGCTGTACGAGGACAAGGGGTGGGAGGCCGACGACATTGTGTTGCGGCTCAACCTGGGGGATGCGTCCAAATCGTCGTTGTACGCCACGGTGATGGCGATGCGGGACAAGTACATCGATGACTACGAGTAGTTGGCGTGGTAGATTACGAGTAGCTTATAAACCGTTTAGTTCATTAATACCCCTTTTTGATTAGTATGAAGTAGCTGGGTGTGCACCCTCAGAAATTGTCGGAGCGGAAATGTGGTTTGATGGCTTAGGTTACTGCGTCGAGGCTGTCATCGCTTTGTCCGGTGCTTTGTCATTTGATTGGCTTTGTCTTGTGATTGGCCTCGATTGTGTTCGATTGGGCTATAATCACACCGGTTTGGTGCTTTTGTCTGGTGCTTAGAATTTGTCTGAATGGGTCGGCTTTGTCCTGGACAATTACTCAACCATCCAGACAGCACCCACGTCCGCATGCTGTGGAAAGCACGTCACTTTGACGTGCTTCTATTATATGACAATTTCAGGCCACTATCTCACCACCGCTGTTGCAAATCTCATGCAAATTCCCAACAGGCATTATCGCCTGCGGTGGGCTCACCAAGAATTTTGCGTATCGAACGACGTTCCCGGGCGCTTGGCGGGTGTTTTGGAGCGGGCTTGAAACCTTAACTTGTGTCACAATAGCCGCCGATCGGTCTTTAATTAACCCCTCTGTTTCATCGCCTACATTGACACATACTTCTGGCGGGCCTCCACGTTAAGCGACGTGCTTCCCGTAAGCGACCCCGTTTCGAGGGAAGGGTGCCTTCGCGAGGTGGGGGCTCCGCGGCGAGTCGGCTGTCGTGGGAGTCCGCCCGTCTTGGCGTAGTCGTGAAATAGCAACGCACGACCAATTCTCAACTATGTCTAATGACATTGTCGGCTACATCACCGACGCGTGTCGGGAGTGCTGATACCACTAGCCCTGGGCAGACACCGGCGAAACAATTAAAGCGAAATAATAATGCACAATGAGCACGGATGACGTTTAGTGGGCAACTTTGTGGCGCAAGAGGTAGTGGGTACAGTGCTCTAGCCATGTCGCGGCTGGAGCTGACGTTGTCATCGGGCCGAAGGCCGACGTCCTGTACTGTGCGGGATCACGTTCAGCCGTGCGAAGATTGCCAGGCGGCGCAAAGGCCCAAATAGGTATCGCAACATCACGGAGGCTTATTACCGAGCAGCAGACTCGCGGCAGACTCGCCAGCCACACCTGTTTTATTGGGATGGAGCCCCCACGACGACTGGAGGTCCCACGTTGTTATGCTGGGGTGGTACGCACCCGGTTTCGGCAACTATTTCTACAACCGGTTCCTTGTAACTAGAGTTTCCAACAGATTACGAAGGTCACCACTTCGGCTAGGACTGGCGTTAAGGTTGCTCGCAGTAACGCACGGGAGGTAGGGCGAACCTGCTGTCGATCCAGAGCGCCAAAAGTTTGGGGGCACCCGTCACGTATATAACCAGGGGGTGCCGCACCAACGCGGACCTCCCCACCGGAGTTCCACTGCGTGCTGCTGTCAATAACGCCGTTCAGCAACCTTCGTTGATTTGGCCAATGTGCAGGGATATATCCGATGACAGGCTGATGCAAGTGCCTTGGCAAACAATAGCAAAACTCTAATATGCTGTGGGCCCATCGGGTTGCCAAGCTTGGTAGCGGCGAAGAGGGGTAGGTGCGTAGATCGAATGGCGATGGCAAGTGGTGGTGCTTCCAGAAGCGGCGCACATGTAAGAGAACCATCGGAACCTGTCAATCGCGTTAAGCCCCCCTTACAATCCAGAGTCTATCTCGCCTATGGGCGTTCCCGCGTGATTGAGCACCGCACGACCTAAAATTTTACAAGCACAGGCTGCAGGGTCAGCAAGGACAAACGAGGCTACCTTGCCCCGTCCTGGGCGTGGGTGGCCTTGATGTGCTCGCAAGCAGCCGTTTCCTGCGATCGGCCGGGGTTCTTAGCCGTTCGCCGCGCTCATGCCTCATCTAACCCCACAATTCGCTGGCGCTGCGCAGGGCTCCCCACGGTTCATGCACGGACTTTGTTTGGTGCGTAAAATTTTTTTTGTTTTGTGATTGTGATTATGCGAGTGGGTCAACTACTATATAAAATCAGTGGGCGGCCCCTGTAGACGCAATTAGTGGCGCATCCTATGATTGACGAAGAGAAACACCCCGAGCACGTACCCGCGACCAAGCTGGGCGTCGACAGCGCCTCGTTCGACGATGCTGCCCTGTTTGGTCACCACCTGGTGTACGACGACAACCTGATGGAGGACATGTACGCTGTAGAGGCCAGTGACCAAGTGTTGGTGAGAAAGATGAAGCTTGTCAACAACGCTATTGACGAGATTGGGTTCACCTGGTACCATTTCAAGTTGTTCTTGTTGTCGGGTATGGGGTACGCGACCGACACTCAGTTGACGTACATCGAGTCCAACGTGAGAAAGTTTATCAACTGGCAGTTTGGCTACGAGTTCCCGGTGCTGGCGGAGACCTATGCCCTTGGTATGTGTCTCGGCGCCGTGTTTTGGGGTTTTTCTGCCGACTTGATTGGTCGTAGACTTGCGTTTAACATGTCGCTTTTGCTTTCGGGCGCGTTCACCATCGCTGCGGGGGCGATGGGCACGTTTGCCACCTATAACTTGTTTGTGATCTTGTCTTCGTTCGCTGCTGGCGGTAACTTGGTGTTGGACACCTGTGTGTTTTTGGAGTTTTTGCCTCACAAGGACCAGTGGTTGATGACGTTCTACGCGCTCTTCTGGGGTATTGGCCAGGTGATCGCTGTCGGTGTGTCGTACGCGTTCTTGCCCAACAACTCGTGTGAGGGGCCCGAAAACTGTCCGTCAGAATTGAACCATGGGTGGCGTTACACCTGGTACACCAACGGCGGCATCGTGCTTGGTCTCGCCATTTTGCGGTTGACTGTCATCCGGTTGCAAGAAACTCCCAAGTTCCTTGTGTCTAACAACCGTGACGAAGACTGCGTCGCCAACTTGCAGGCGATGGCAGAGAAGTACGGTCGTACCTGTCTGTTGACGGTTGAGCAGTTGCAGGCGTGCGGTGAGATCACCTCGAACGAGGACTACCGTAAGGACATCTCGCTTCGTGGTACCCTCCGTATTGTTGGCGAGCACTTGAAGACGCTTTTCTCCTCGAAGAAGCTGTGCTTGTCGTCTGGTTTGCTCTTTTTCTCTTGGTTCGGTCTCGGTATCGCATACCCGTTGTACTCGTCGTTCTTGCCCGTTTACCTTGAGAACAAGTCGGACACTGTGAATGTCAATGCCACCACCACTGAGGGTGTCTACCGTGATAACTTGATTTCGAACGCGTGTTCGATTGGTGGACCCATCATTGCTGGTTTGTTGCTTAAGTTTGTGCCCGTGCTTGGGCGTAAAGGTGTGTTGTGCATCGGTGGTGTTACCACCATGGCGTTCTTGTTCGGTTTCACTGCCGTCAAGACGCGTGAGCAGATGGTGGCGATGACCTCGTGTACGTTTGTCTGTTTGTACATCTACTATGGTGTCATTTACGCGTACACCCCTGAGGTTTTGCCGTCGCAGGCGCGTGGTACTGGTAATGCGTTGTGTCTCTTGGCAACGCGTATCTGTACGGCGATCGTGCCATTGATCTACTGGTTCTCGGACAAGAACACCCAGGTCCCAATCTGGGTATGTGGTGCGTTGATGGGTGTCATCGGCGTGGTTGCGTTGTTCTTCCCCTTCGAGCCTTCGAAGCAGCGTGTTGTTTAGTCGCATTTTTTATCATTTAATTCTTGTTAGCTATTAATAAAAGTAATTTAGAGAAGATCTGGCAGTAGGTCCTTTTTAGGGCTTGAATTATAACTGATGGAAACGAGAGCTCGGGTGAGCCGACCTAGGTCACCTCTCGTGGTCTGGGCGTTGCGACTGGCGTGACCGGACATGTCCGTCTGCTTCGTAGAGACTTGCACCTTCCCACGGCGTCACCGTATGTTGACCTCATCCTGCGTTTGCAGCCAACGGTCGGAAGGTTGACACATTCAGGAACAACGTTGAGCCCGAGCTGATCCGAGGTAGGTGGGGCACAGTAGTTTTGTGACCATTACTTGTTGCTCGGTGGAATCGTTTTTGCGTTTAACTTTTAACCGCCGTTGCACCGCATTCAGCATGTTATCGCCGCATCGGGAGCTGGCCCCACATACCCATGCCTAATGCACTGCGGATGACCGGATCAACCTACAGCTGTCGGTGGGTCATGCGAGTCTGAGAGTTAGGGCTCGCAACAGTCAGATATCTTTGCGGTGCTCAAAACTGCTGGTTATGAACGCAGTGGTCTCATCGCGCCGCACGAAAGCGGTAACGGATCTGACAGAGGACAATGTGGAGGCGAGGAGTGGGCCTACTACGAGGGTACGAACGCATTAGAAGGCGGTTTCATACGCTTGGCTCCGATCCACTCACCCAGCCATCACATGTGAAATGGCTCTACCAGCCACGAGAGCCCAAACAGCCGGAAAATAAGCGGTCCCCAAAAGTACTGAACCAGGTCCACCACTTTCTCGAGACCACAGCGCTCAAACAATACACCACAGCGCTTGCGGCGCTTGTTCCACTCCAGAAGGAACCAACCATCCATGACAGTTGTGTGGGATACCTCCACAAACTGATGGCCCAGGACCCTACCCTCAGCGTGGGTGACGTGAAGACGGTACTTGAATTCTCCAAGAAGCATCAGGTGGTTCCCAGCTCCGAGCACTTGGTGGCAATGTTGTCTCGCGCTCGCAAGAATGCCCAGCCACGGTTGCGCGAGTCAGTTACCAAGTTTGCGCGGAGAATGGCTTCCGATTTCCATGTGGATGTGTCTAGCGTTGGCAGAGTACTTGAAAGCGACTGTCGCGATGAAGTCTTGGCAATTTGGCCCGAATCACGCAAACTAGCGCGGGCTAAAGCGCCAGTGAATGACAAATTTGAATTTGTGAGGTCTCCGGGTGTGATCTCAGCATACGTGGACGACCACGGTCTTCTCAGTTTCGACCAGTTGTGCCAATACGTTAAGGACTCAAAACCGACCGCAGAGCCAACGTACCGGGTGTTCGAGTCTTTACCCAGTGACAAACGAGAACAGTTTCTCCACGAGATAGAAACGGCTGGAATACAGCGTCAACTCGAGATTGAGAGTCACTGCAACGAACTCGCGAAAGAACTCAACTCTCGGGACAAAATCACCAGGTACAACGCGGAGAACAAGGGCCTTTTGACCCAGTGGCACCGGCTGACGGTAACTGCCATTCGCAATGGCGAAGGCGATGCAGTTCTACAAAAGCTCAGAGGTTACATCGACACCTTAGGGATTGAATCCACAGTGGCGATGACAATTTCACGGGTGATCGCCCGAGCCATGGATCCTCCCTACAACACAGTCACCACAATCACAGTAGACTTGGCGGGCGCATTCATCCGTAGACTTGGTCGAACCTTCACCCACGGAACCCTTACCCACCAAGATGCGATCAAGTTGATGGCTGCGGTGATGGAGGTCTTTCTCAGGGTGTGCAAACTCCCAAAATTCCGCATCGAAGAGTTTAACTACGGACAGTCACTTTTGAATGTATCGGAAGTCTCTGATGCCACTGAGCAGTATGGTTTTGTTCACCGTTTCCGCCTGTTGAACGGCCACTCTGTGGGGATGATTGAGCCTCATCCCGTGATGGTCTCCCAGCTCGGCGACGAACTCTACCATTTCTCGCTGCAGGTGCGGTTGCCTATGGTGTGCCAGCCTCAACTGTGGAGAAGCCCTACGTCCGGGGGTTTCTTGACCAACTTGCGGTCAATCATGCCCATGGGCACCGAGGGAGACGCGCTGCAGATGGGCTACTTGCAACGAGCTCACCGTAGTGGTCAACTCAACAATACCTATGACGTTTTGGACACATTAGGTAGTGTTCGCTGGGCGATAAATCCTGCCGTGTTGTCTCAATTTGCCAGAGTGATGTCATCGGGCGAGGCTTGGGGCTCGATACCAAATGCTAAAAGCACCACCGTGGAAGCGTGCAACATCCGAAACGTTTACGAGACGCTTCTTGCGCTGGCGCAGGCTCTCGACGGCGATATGCTTTACCTACCCCACGAGGTGGACTTTAGAGGCCGGGCATATCCGCTGGTTTCAGTATTGCTGAACCACTCCGAAGACGTTGGCCGGGCTCTATTGATGTTTTGGGAGGCAAAACCGTTAGGTATTGAAGGCTACCGATGGCTCAAGTACCATTTGGCTGCGGTCTACGGCAACGACAAACTAACAATGGATCAAAGACTTGACTGGGTCAGAGAAAATATGGAGAGCATCAGAGCTTCCGCTCGTGATCCTGAAAAAGACCAATGGTGGTTGGAGGGTGAAAAACGCTGGCAAACACTTGCTCTTTGTGTGGAAATCGACGCGGTTGAGGCGTGGATTGAACTGGGAATACCTGAAAGCGAGTTCATGTCGCGGATCCCCGTCCACCAGGACGGCTCCTGCAATGGTTTGCAGCACTATGCTGCTCTCGGAGGTGACCCTGAAGGTGGTAAAGCGGTAAATTTATTGCCAGGTCAGCGAGGTGACGTGTACACCACGGTTTTGAACAAGGTCAAGGCCAAGGTCGAGCAAGATGTGGCGAAATCTGCCAACATTGCGGTTGAGACTGAGGTCGAAGACAAGCTTACGAAAGCAGTGGTGGACCCAGCCCTCATCCACCCGTTGCTTTCGCGCAAACTTGTCAAGCAGACTATCATGACCACAGTCTACGGCGTAACCCAGTACGGAGGAGCACTCCAAATCTCGCGCAGAATCCGAGACGTAGTGGAGCCTAAGCTGGTTCTCTATGAGCAGGCGGTAAGCTACGGCGTTTACCTTTCACGCTATGTACTTGCCTCGGTGGCGGAGCTTTTCCGGCTGGCCAGCGTCATCCAGGAGTGGATGGTGGCCAATGCCAACCGACTTTTGGTCTCCTACGATCCAAAGACTTGTGCTCATCTCGTGGAGCGCCACAAGATCCAGCCTCCTGTGGTTAACCCCACAAAGTTTTGTCTGTACTCTCCGATGATGTGGACAACCATATCAGGGTTTCCAGTGGTTCAGTTATATCGCAAGCCCCACCCACGCCAGATCCGTACTGCTCTCCAGCACATCGTTCTCCAGGTGCCTCACAACCCGGAGTTTAACAGGCCCAAGTCGCTCAACGCTATGGCTCCTAACTTTATCCATTCGTTGGACGCTATCCACATGGGCATGACCGCTGTGGAAATGAACTCGCGTGGCCTTGCGTTTGCTGCCGTGCACGACTCGTTCTGGACCCATGCCTGTGACGTTCCCATGCTCAGCACGGTGCTTCGGCAGCAATTTGTCAATCTCCATTCACTGGAGGTCACTCACCATTTGCGTAAGGATATGGAGGAGTCAGCTGAGGGCAAGCTCCAGGTGGTGTGGGTGGAGGATGCTGTAGACCCTGAATTCACTAAAGCCCTCCACAAGCTCCGCCTGGGGTACGACACCGTCAGCCTGCTGAAACAAAAGTTGCGGTACCAGTTGGACGTCGAGATGAACTCGGAGATGATTCGTGAACAAGTCAACCAGCTCCTAGACCAGCACCTGCCTAAACTTTGGTTCAAACAGGGGTCAAACTCGTGGGTGCGCTACGATGAAACCAGTTCGAACGTCCGCAGGAGCCTACGCAAGGCTAGTCCCTTGTTGGTGCCCGTACGTATCCTTCCGTGTCCGCCGAGGGGTACGCTAGATATTGAGCAGGTGAAACAAAGCACCTGGTTCTTCTCATAACTGTACATAGGGTTAATAACCAAGAGAAGACGGATAACAGACCAGTTGTAGAACTGACCACACAGGAGACCCTTGCAAGCTTGAGAGCCCAAGGGTCATCCTGTGTTGTAGTCAACATCCCTGGCGCGCCTCAATAAGACCATTACTAGCTTCCATCCCAATAATCTAGCCTATATGTATTGATTCTAATTCCTCCTACTCGTCAATCATCTGTTGGAGCCGGCCAAAGATGCGGTCGCGGTGCTCAGCCATCGGGTCGTCGCCGTCCAGCTTGAAAAAGGTTTGTCGCTCGAAGTCACTGTCGCCCTCGCTCTCGCTGCCTCCGTACTGCTCCTGGTAGTGCCGTAGCTGCTCCGGGGTGTCCAAAAAGCCGCCTGTGGGCGCAGCGTCGTCGTCCGAGTCAATCTGGGCCAAATAGTCGACCCCCTCGACGAACTCGAGCTCTCCCTCGGCAAAATGGTTGCCCATCCCGTCAGGATCAGACCCTACCGAAAGCCGGGAGATCGACGCCACCAGCCCGGCGTCCTCGTCCAGCGGATAGTCGTTCTGGTAGAACAGCTCCGCGTTCAGGTCCTCGTCGTCCAGCACTGCCCGGCGGTCGCTGTCGTCGTCCTCCAGCGGGTACAAGTCGTTGGCGTTGTCGTCAAAGAACTGCACGTAGCCAATGGTCAGCTTGGGATGGGTGTCTGACGTGAGCGGAGCGAGCTGGTACACGTCGTACACGTAGTCAGCCACCACCGGAGCCTTGGTGCCAAAGTCCGACGGCCGTCGTCCGCGACGCTTGCGCTGGGGCGCCAGGGAAGTGGGCCCGTCCTCTAAGAACGAGTCGACCATGGTGGAGAGCACCCCAGACACCTCCTCTGCCCCAGAACCAGCGCTGTTGGTGGCTTCCCGCAGTAGGCCCAGAAGAGGACTGGGCTCGTGTGTGGAGGGCTCCACGGGCGCCTTGAGCCGGAAATTGCGGGCGTCACCGGTGTCAGAGCCCGCATCGAGGGTGGCTGCGGTGTCGTCCCCTGCCTGAGCGTCTGTGCGGGTGAACTGGTAGTAGCTCATGGGCTTTGGCAGCACCAGGGGGGTGCCCGCCGGGGTGTTGGGCCGCAGTTTCTTGGTGCGCCGGGTGTCCTCGAGGATCAATGCCTGGAGGGGATCATCGGTACGCTTCCGCTTGACGCGGATGATGTGTGGGATCGGCGCGTGTACGCGTCCAGCCATGGTGGTAGTGGTTGCGTGATGGTTGAGGTAAAGCCGCACGAGGTAAAAGAGCGAAAGTGGGGGACGAACGAGAAAGAGGGGGACGAACGAGAAAGTGGGTGGTCAAAAAGGGGTGGGTGACGTGGGTCGTTGTCATTGTGACTTTGTCGTGGTGTATCCGTGGCATCTGAAAAGAGGATATGGGGTTACATGGCTACTATACTGTGCCCGAGGGGTTATCACGACACAGATGCGAGTGACAAGCAGGAAAATAAGATTACATACGTTAATCTCGCCCCTTAACCTTTTTGACTCTACGCATTCCTGGAGTTCTCCCAATTCCCGCTTCTCTCGTGATTATTGCTGCTGTCTGGCTGCGAAAAGTGGTCACGTAGAGAACCACCTCGTAAAAGAGAATGTTTATAGAAAAACAGAGTGCTTAAATAGGGAGTGTTCACTCACGTCTTCGCATCATTTAAGTCGTTTTCGTACACATCGTTATGCGTCAATGCAACTGAAGACGGCGGATCGACTTACCTTAGAGGCTCACAATGATCTGGAGTAAACTAACGTCAAGTAGCAAAACATATTAAATCAACTAACGACGCACACGTCATAAAACGCATCTTATAAACTGAAACAAATACAAACAACACTTTAGTTGACTACAAAATCACGTCTGGGCTACACAACCCTGCACAACCCTCACCCCACACTTCTAAACATGAAATCTTTAATCAAATAATACAAAATAAGGACAGATGAATGTAATGACAATTAGCGGGATCTCCCATGAGTAAATCAAACAGCGTCTACTTGACGTGGTAGTGCAGGTAGCCGTAGTTGCCCACCCCACCGTTCTGGGGGGTCAGCAGCGACAGCGGCGCCGGGTTGGCCAGGGTGCGGCGCGGGTTGCCGGGTCCACGAACCCCCAACGGGTTCTTGGAAAACGACAACCGGATGCCGCCCTTGGAGTTCCCGCCGTTGGGCCGGGGAAGCGCCCGCCCGTAGAGCTCGGCGAGCGCGCGGGTCGCGTGAGCCACGTCCTCAAACTCGACAAAGCACATGGGGCCGTGGTTGTGCGACAGCCCCAGGCCGCTACCCAGCAGCAGCGAGTTCTTGGTGCGGAACAGCAACCGCCGGAACCCCTTTTGCGGCGAGAAAAGCGTCCGCAACTCGGCCTCGGTGGCGTCGGGCGGCAAGTTGCCCACGTAGAGCGTGTTGCACGGGGGGTTCTGGTCGGCCGGGTTGGCGGGCGGCGGCACTCGCGCCAACAACGAGAGGTCCGGCACGTCCTTTTTCGGCTCGCGGGCCTGCTCGGGCGGCAGCGGCTGTGGCAGCGGCTCCTTGGGCGGTGGCGGGTTGGCCACGGCCGCGGCCATCGTCGGCGGCTGCTGCGGCTGCGGTGGCGGTGCGGGCTGCGAGCCGGCAAACGCCTGCGACGGTGGCTGTGGCTGGTTCTGGCCCTGGTTTTGTTGCGGCGGGTTCTGCGGGCTCAGGCCCTGGCCCGGCGGGGTCTGGGCCTGGCCGAGGCCCTGGAAATGCTGATGCTGGCCCAATTGGGGCGGGTGGTTGTTGAAGAACGCCAGCAGGGTGCGGCGGCGGTCCTGCCCGTTCTGGGATCCGTTTTGCTGGCCCCAGTCGAACGGGGTGGACACGGCCGGGGTGCGCGGCGCCAGGTTTACCGGGCCCCACGGGTCCAGCAGCGGAGCCAGGTGGTCAAACATGAGGGGCTGTTGCTGGCCCAACTCCAGCAAGTCGAGGTGGGTCGGCGCCAGGCCCGAGAACGGGTCGCTGAACACAAACCGCAGCCGCGACGACAACTTGTTGGGGCCCACCGGCTGGGCCAACGTCGGCGGCAGGATCTTGGGGTCCAAGCGCATATTGCCAAACTGGGCCACCGGCGGCTGTGGGTCGCATTCCACCTGCACCGGTGCGTAGTCGGTGCCAAAGATCTGTTTGCCGTCCAACAACTTGCCGGTGGTGACACAGGTCAGCGGCAGCTTGAACGCCGCCACCACGTTGCCGTCCTTGACGTCGACCAGCACCACGTCGTCGGCAACAAGCAGAAAGATGAGCGTGGCCTCGCGGCGGGTCAAGTCGCGTGGGCAGTTGCTCACGACGAGAAGCCGCGGTTGCGGGGGCTGGGGGAAATGCTGGGGGTTGGGTGCCTGGGTCTGGGATCCCTGGGCATGCGGCGGCGCCTGGGGCGCCAGCAAGATTGAGTTTAGCGGCATCAGGTTGTTCCTATGCATCGGCATGTTGAGGGGGCCCGAGGGGAATAGCTGTTCGGTCATGCCTGTGGTTCAGGCGGGTTCGCGGAGGCGCGGGGGGGTCGCGGGTCAGTGAGGGCGTCAGGAATACGCGGAGAGCTCGTGGAATACAGGGACGACCGCGGCTGGTGGCGTTGAGGGGGGTTAACAATTTGGTTTCCACCGAGTGCGTTTGAGCGCGAAAAACAGTCGTGCTTCAAAAATGTGTCGGAGGCGGAAACTGTGCTGACCCTCACCGCCGCGGTCACGAGCCCGCGGTAGGGTAAAAAAAATTTACCAGGGTAGAGAGCAGGGGTGGTGGCTACGTGGCGGGTGGGTGGCCATGGCGTGTGGCGCGGCGCGGGGGGTGTCTGCGGGTGTTCCGCGGTTTGGCGGGCGCCTGTCGTGCTTCCCGGTGTTGTTGTTTCGGGGGCTTTAGCCAAGCCGCACGCGCACCGGGTCGTGGCATACGGCTATTGTGACGCAGACGCGTTGGGGAGTGCACACAGCCGCAACGTGACTGGCTACATGACCGAAAGCAGAAACCAGGGGGTCGGCAAGGTAACGGTGATTGTCGGTTACTGGGGTGTGTGCAGGAACGGGTAGGCGAAAGGGAACGAGGGGGACCGAAAGGAGAGAGGGGCGTGGCGGTAAGCGAAGCGCCTGGCGGGGAGGCCGCGGCGCGCCGGCGCGGCAGGTCTGGGAAGCCGCGGGCTACGTGGTTGGGCTAGGGTTTTTAGCGTGTGTGGGAGGTGAAAAATCACCTTCGTGTTAACATTCAGCTTAGGGTGGTCCAGGCATACAGGCCGCTCGGGTTACGTAGCGCGGGCACGGAATGGACGGCAGCAGGTGTCTTGGCTCGCTGAGCCGGGGCCGTTTAGACCGTGCTGAAGTTTGCTGTGGGTGTCTCGCTATGGGCTGTCGTAGTCCGAACGCGGAGTCTGTGTCTCCGTGGGCTCTATTTTAGGGCAGTTAGCATGTTACATTCCCCCGGCCGACTGCGTGAAGCTAACGCTTTTGTGGTGTTGACGACACATGGTTGACGGGTGGTGCGGGGAGTCTCCACAACAAGGCGCAAACGGTTGTTTGTTTACTATGCCCGTTCCCGATCTCCGGGATCCCGCCTTAGCTCTAGCAGGTAAACACTCTGGTGGCTCGGCAAGGGAAAAGCCGAGCGAACAACAAACCGTAACCACTAGACAAACGCATAACCATTAGCGGAAAAGTGCGTGAGAGTACCGACCCAGCTTACGATTTCAAACCACACTACTGATGAATATCACCGTTGACCGGTCTCGAACTGTGTAGGCAATTAAGGTAATCTCCGCAATCTCATAACCTTAACCGCCGATACCGAACCGTAGGTGATAAACGCGCAGCTCAACCTAAATACCGAGTCGGTTCAGAAGTCGGTTCAAGTCGGTTCAAGAGTCGGTCCTACGTGGAAAAAGCCTCGGCTTGAGCCATTTTGCTCGTGTACCTTGTGGGAACCTTTTTTCTTCCACTACCCTCGTGTCTTCCTTTCTCCTCTCGATTCCTCCCACCTCTTTTCGCGGTGCGGCGACAGCACCTGAGGTGCATGTCCTCCTCCGACGTTTTAGACGGCACCTCCCAGGTGTCCGCGGTAGCTCTCCAGCTCCTTCTCCAGGAGACAGTGCCGCTATCAATACGGGTGGCCCATAAGCTTGGGCACCAGCAGAAATCCGCAACCGAGCTTGAGGAAACCACCATCGACAAACCGCTTCTGGACGCGGTGCCCGACGACTTGCCAGGCACCGTTGGCATTTACGACGCACCGGAACTCGGGAGTGATGAGGTGCTGGTACGGCTTGAACTCTACGGGTACCAGGTCGGGTTGCTGTTGGCAGAGGTTCTTTTGTATAAGAACAACCACATCGCCCACACCACCACCAAGATCGACGACATCTTGGACATCATGAAGTTTGTGTGTCGGGACGTGTGGAAAACGGTTTACGGGAAACAGATGGACAACTTACGCACAAACCACCGCGGCACATTTGTGTTGGTCGACACCCTGCACCGGTTGATCCAGGGAATGAACCTGCCCAAGGGAATCCACGACACCACCACGAAGGCTGAGACGTATTTGTGGTTCCCCTGTGGGTTGATCCGTGGTGTTTTGACCAGTTTTAGCATTGAGGCCACGGTGACGGCTGAGATTACCCAGTTCCCCGCGGTGACGTTTAACATTTTGACCCTGATCAACAACTAGGGTTTAGCATAGCATACGAATGAACGAAGGTTAAGATGAAAAGACAGCACTATGTAGATCCTGGTTCACAACGGTGTTTACACTTCTAAATTCTCCACACGTACTCTTTACGATCTCATGTCTATTAATTATCCTCACTAAGTCTTCCTCCTCTACTTAAGCATCTTCAACCTTCACGTCCACCGTGATGAGCCCCCGAAGCGACAAGTCGTACACCACCCCGTTGATCTTCTTCACCTGGTACTTCAACCCATCAAACTTGCGCCGGATAGCGTCGTTCTTGAGGTCCAACATCTGGAACCCCGTCGAGATCTTCAGCACCATCTGCAAATTGAGAGGAGCGATGCAGTACTGGCGCTTGTCGGCCAGACCCATCAGAATGTTGATGATGGCGTCCAGGGTGTAGTCGGCGATTGCCTCCACCATGCTGAGCATACCGATGAGGTACAGCGCGTAGGGAACAGTCCCGTTGGGCCCAGCCAACCCAGCCTCGCTGAACTGAGCAGGAGTGGGCAACACTGCCATAAGAGACACCGAAACTGCACTCAAGTCCCCAGCGAACGTGGCCGCGACGGTGAGGAAGTACCCATTGATGAAGTACAACAGGTAGATGTCCTCGGTGATCTTCGTCGCCAACCGGTCGGCCTTCTCCACGGTGGCCAACCGGTCAAGGTACTTCTTGTACACCTGCACGAGCTCATCGCGGTAGTCGGACACTTGGAGCGACGCCGGCGCCGCCAGGATCTGGAGCCGCAGCTTGTACGGGGCCACCTCAACCGAGTAGTCGTGCTCGATCTCTCTCACCACCTCCTTGTTCTTCAGTTCCTCATCAATCTGACGGTACAACTCAGCGAATACCAGGTCCATCTCCGTAAATCGCGACAGTGACACATTTTTTGCAGGTACGGGTGCAGCACAATCGACCCCTGTCACTAATAGTCGGAAAACTTGCGGTATAACCGAGAAAAGCAAATGAGGCAACACTGGTCGGTCCGAGAGTACCGGGAGGGGCCGTGGGTACCATCGCCTTCCCTGTTAAATCCCGCGCAACGCTTTTTTTGCGCTTTTGTATTTTTAAGCAACCGCCCAACCGAGACGGCAAATTCAGGGTCTGGATCGGGCTCTTCGTATCGCAGACAACCTGATTGGACTGCTGACCGGGTCGGCCTGCGCATCTCAAGTCGCTTCTATTATAATGCGATTGCGATGTATGCTTTCTGTCTGTCCTCTCCTTGCATATGTCGCGGGCAGGCGACCGTACATTGCTGAAGCTTCCGCCACGCAGAAGGTGGACACTCGCTTCGGATTGTAACCTCGTTTGAGGTTATGTCTCTTCCGCTACTGCGCCGCTTTCCAGTTGCCTGAGTCGGTTTAGCAAGGGGTGCAGCTGGAAGGTAGCGATACATAAAAAATGCATTGTCGGTTTACGTCGGAGAATAAATTAATTCTCCGGACAATACTGATTTCTTCGATTAATGTAATAGGATTTGGGCCCAGAAAATACTACAAGCACGAGCTATGGTTAATAATTAGTAGCCGTAACAGGATATACCCCGTGGTCATTCCTAATGGCGGCATAAATAATCTGCTCAAAACTCATTATTAGCAAGAAGCCCACAACTTAAAATGTCCGAAGAAAATCATACGGTACGGAAGAGAATGCTACCCTTCGTCTTGTGCCCATTTTCCTAATGTTACAGGGACATTCTTAATAAAAATTATCCATAATCAACAATACGTCGGGTAAAAAATTATGCCCATTTCTTTCAATTATACTGCTACAGGGTACAGAATACAGAGTACACCACACAGATACTACATTGCCAAGCTTTTGAATATCTCTGAATATCTATATATTTGCTAAGTGTGGCTTTAGGCTCGACAACCAGTGTCGGGGCATTCCGCTAACGATACTTCAACGCCTTGGCGCCCTTTTCAATGAATTCGGTAGGCTTGGCAAACACGCCCTTAATCCACTTCAGCCCCAACACATCGTCCACTGTCAGTCGTTTTCCCGCATCCGGATTTAAGAGGCCCAAAATCTCGGGTCGGGCATCGTAGTGGATGTCCTTGAACAACGCCAACGCCGGGTTGCCCAGGAAGTGCGCCAGCTTGTCGTTGAGCTTCGACACAATCAGCTTGAGCTCGCCGGGCGTCTTGGGATAAGACGCCACGTATTTAGAATAGTCGTAATTGTCGGGGCGCGCCGCCAGCCAAGGAATACTCATCACCATCATTTGGAGATAAATGATACCAAGCAGCCAGTTGTCCACCGCTTGCATGTGGCGTGGGTTGGCTTTGATGTCCTCCAAAAACCTTTGGAGATCGAAGCCAGGCTCACTCACTTGCGGTTCAAGCGCAAAAAGCTCGGGGGCTTTGAACAGCGGTGTGCCAACCACAACGTCGTTGGGGTGGTCGTGGAGATACAGAAATCGGCCCGCAAGATCAACAGCATAGCCAAAGTCCAGGATTTTGACCACTCCCGTTTCGTCAATAAGGAAGTTCTCCGGCTTGAGGTCTCTGTGTGCCAACTTCTGAGCATGGAGGTAGCTGACACCCTTAAGCACCTGCTTGAACACCAGATCCAACACGTTCGTCAGCAACTCGATGTGGAACCGGCGCAAATCGCACATGTACCCAAGAAGATCGCCCTTGGGGTAGTATGGGAGCACAAGCACAAGCTCCTCGTCTTCCAACTCCACCAAGTCAAGCGTTCGGATAATGTTGCGGTGCTTGCACGCACGCATAATGTCGAACTCTCGGTGGACAAGCCGCCGGTACTCCTCTGGGGACTCGTCTGGACGCAACTTCACCTTCTTGAGGGTTACCAGCTCCAGCTTCGCCGCGTTGGTGCCTCGGTAAATCACCCCGTTGGCTCCCTCGTAGATGGGCTTCAGTCCCAGACGGAAATAGTCAACGTTGAGCCGTTTGTAGTCGTAGTCCAGTTGCGGTTGTAACGGCTCTCCCGTCAGGTCTACGGTGTGCACGGTGTCTGTACGTGCCATGGCTGCGTGCACGGGCAGGGTGGGCTCGACGGTGGTGTCCATCGCCACCTCCGCTGGTTTTGCAAGTGGGGGAACAGGGAGAGTGGGATCGTTTGAACACACGGGTTTGACCATGCTCTTCACGGGTCTGAATGCTCCGTCGATCAGGGGCAGCGGGCAGGTCTCACTTTGTGCCATTGTTTGTGGGCTAATCCTGTCACCGTTGTCAGGGTCCCCTGTGCGCCGGTTGGCATTGCCGATGCTCGGCGCATCAGTCGCGGCCGAGCCTGACGAAGGGAAAAGCATCAGCCGAGGCCGACGAGGCAGGTTCGCCATGGCGGGTTGTTGGGGGGCACTCCCTGGGGTGTCTCTGGTAGATAAATTACGCAAGTCGTTAGTGGTGGTTGCCAAATCGGAGGGGTAGATGTCTGGGCAATCCTCGGCGGTATCGGTGCAATCACAGGCTGGGCGCGATAACGGGGCCGAGCGGGCAGCGGGGCACTGGGGCGCCCGTAGCTGGGGCTCGGGGCCAGGCAGTGGCATAGGACAACTCATTTGCAGCGTTAGGGTACAGTATTTTGCGAAGATCCGTAGTGGAAGTTGCTTATATCAGTATGATGCCAAGGTTTTTCGGAACATGCACAAGGCGATGCATCCCCGCCAACTGGCTTTGTAAGCGAGCGTGCTGCTTCGGATGCAGGAACCCATGGGGAGGGTAAGCCCAAGCGGTAAGGGGGTTGTAATAGGGGAGTATGTGACTGGTACGATTAGCTGGTGGGGTGGTTTAGGCGGGGAACTAAAGGAGGGGGTACTCCTGTGGCTTAGCACGGCGCTGGTACGAGCGCGCCTGGGGTGCTGTTTGTGAGGTTGCTCCCCGCATTTAGCCAAGATAAGGCCAAGCACTTCTCAGGGACTAAAAACTCCGGTCCGAGAAGGACAAAGCGCGGAGCGAGCCGAGAGATGCGTGGAGGGATAGCCATTAGTCCGATGGTTTTTGTTCGTAAGTTCTGGTGACACAAACTGGACGGGATTGTCGTCGGGGTTAAGACATTGGCTTATGGTTGCAGTGGCCTGAGATATCAGGGACACGATACACAGGGAAATTAAACAAATAAATGATAGAGGCGACGGCTACGAGGAACAATGTACTCGATCTTTTGTTGGTTTCTATTGTGGCTGTGTTGTCAAGAAGAAACTACACGATTGAATGAAATTGCGGTGGCCATGCGGCTGGTGAGGTAGTCACGCAATGCAGTTGGACCAAATAGGATTTGCAATTGCTCGGATACCCAAGTCGGTGTTGGTGGTTATTGTGTAATTTTTGTCTTGTAAACCCGCCTTAGATCCGTGGGGGCTTACCTCGTGGACCTGCTGACACATCTGGGGCCCACGCGGCTGTATGTCGTGGCAGGAAACCGGGGTCTAGCAAGTCCCCAATGGCCAGATTTTAGGGGCATTTCTCACCTGGGCGGAGACTAGGCAACTGTAGAGTCATCTAGTGCGTGTCCCTTCGTTCATTCGTAGCGCGCGTTGCTAATACCAACCTCGGCTTGATAACGGTTGCCAGGTGAGCTCGCGATGGTTAAAAGCATAATAAATGGACATCAAATAGTATGTCCCTCTTCAAGTTGGTTGTGTTGTTGTTACTATGCTGTGCATTCGTCTTGTTGCTTTTCGTCAACTTGTCTGGAGCCACCTTCGGGTTACCTCTGTTATATTGGCTGCAAGTACATGGCGAAACCAGTATCACACGGTGGTATAGCTACACGATTTGCAAGTTGCCCTTCGCTGGTCCCGTTGTTCTGTGCCTGCCTCGGGAGCTGATGACCCCGTTCCTGCCTGTTGATACCTGGTCCGTTCAGCGGATTCCCCTAGACTTCAGTGTTCACCGTAGCTTTTATTACACCGCCACTCGATACGCGTTTGTTGCCCTTGTGCTCGCCATTACCTTTGACTTTATGGCTATTATCCTTTTAATACTCGATCTTCTTGGTCTGGTGGTTAACCGCTTAATCACAATAGCAATGATGGGTCTCTCACTCGTGTTTGTAGCCTCTGGGGCGGCTTGTAACACTGCTGCACATTATAAAGGTGTTGGGCTCTGGCGCCTGGTTGGTTACGACGCTGAGGTTGGTGTTGCTATGATGGGGCTAATTTGGGCTAGCACTGGTTTCATCGTGCTCGGAATAGCTGTACTGACTAGAGCCTGGACCGCCCCGCCTGCCAAAGCCGAGTAATTTCTTGTAAGCCACTATGCGTAAACTTCACTTCTTTTTAGATAATGGCTGTAGGTACAGTAAGTAGCGAAGCAGGTTCCCCTCAGTGCGCATAATAGAAGTGTCAACCGTACACAGATCTTGTGGAACACTTTCGACATGGTTAGAAAATAGACGTATGTCTCTAAGCTCCGGAAATCAGGCTGAGGCCTCTCTTTCCAAGATATATACGACATGCGACATCCTCACAACCTAGTTGACACAAAAAATAATGTCAAGCTTGCATGAACCGAAAGTTTGTCATCTACGCGGGGGATTGACAAATGTCTTGACTGATAACGTTTCGTATCGGTATCATGTTTAAATGTCATTGATTGTCCCCTTGGCTCCCCGACAGTGCCCCACAATCCCCCACGTCACCGCGATATTTGTCATCGGTCATTTGCGCTTCACTGTACGCAGTCACGGTATGCCGAGTGTTTCCCCGGCCTGATAGCGCTGGCATTGACTCATGGTTGCTTCGGCCTAGTATCCCGAGCCTGCAATGGTTCGCTCGTATCGAAGTACCCAAGTTTCAAGCGTTAAGCCGACTTCCTGATGTATTTTGTCTCGGGAATAAAGCTTAGCAGGTGGACCAGATAAAATTGCGGGACGAAAATCTGCGCGGCATGTGCGCCACGACCCGTCTCTCTACGCCAATTATCTTGTCCTCGTATTCACTCAAAGCCGGGCCACCTTTGCTCTATTGACACACAAAACGGCAAAATGTCGGCATATTCGCGCACCCGTGTCAGTTTCCAGGTCTCGCCATAAGCCGCATCCATCGGCGTTCTCCGCAGGAAACATACGTCTATTTTCTTGGAGCAGGTGGATTCTCGCTGACCTTTGCTCTCGTCTCCTGCTTTGCCTTGGCAAAGCTAAGCCTTCAGGTCCACCCGCCACGAGTGTCACTAAATTCCATTACTAATATTTGGCAAATGATTGTTTGCTGCCGCACGAAAGTGTCAAACCCGAAATAGATGTACAAGACAGGTATTGTTCAATGTCAGGCCCACTTGCCAATCCTGTTGAGACGAAGCAATTTCGATTTGAACAAAGACAATGCCGATCCATCAATAATCGTCTACAATGCATAGTCCAATCAAATGGTTCTGTCAAAATCAACCCATTTTGGGCTGCGATGTCGACTCTTATTTGGCATGAAATGGTATGACAGCATTTTCTCTCCCCCACCTTGAATCCATTTTTGGCGGTTGTCCTACATATATCCCCCACTTTTATGCTGTCAGACAGCGTTTAGTCTATTGTTCTATTATGCGGTATTTGTAATAATAGTGTCCCTCATGCAAGCGTCTGAGAGACATGAAAAGTCGTAGAAACCTGTTGTAATCAGGAAACTGTCACTTTTGGTCCGAGACGACGAATGTCGGATGGGTCACTATATTGGATATTGGATAACCCCCATAATAAACTGTTTCAACATCATACTTGGTACGTATATAGCCATATATCTGTGATGGCCTTTAACGTCTCGGCGTTTAGTACCACATCACCTAATTCCGCTGGTCTGGTCCAGCGGAAACCGCCGCTTGTGTCCGGACACGACACCTCTGACGACTGGATACCGAAAAAATACCCTCATTTAAGCACCCCAGATTGTTATGTGGAACGCAAGTAGTTTGACATGTCGCGACGTCGTAATAGAGCATAAGTTCTAACCGAGGAGCATCGTAGCGAACGACCTCTGTAATGGGGCGAATGACCCTAGCCACCGCCTGGTGGAGCAATGTCCTAGCGGCGACATAAAACGCCACAGCCCCGACAGACATCGTGGGGCCCACGTAAACGTCAAATGGCGCAACAAACGACAAATTTGCCGTTGGTGGGCACAAGGCGGCCAACGGAATCGGACCAATTACATTTGAGAAGGCAATCGGTCTCACTAAGCCCCGAAACTGACTGGCACAATACGAGGCCAGCCCGGGCACGTGAGTAGTCACTTGATGCGTCACATGTACGTCATCACATGATATCACGAAATTTTAGTCACATGTCAAGTGTCACCTGCCAGGCAACACTCAGGCTCTATGACGTCAGTGGCATCTCCCACGTGAGATTCTCGTGACTTCCTGTATCTGGAAAAAGGGAGGTGCCGTGCTACCGTCGCACCACCACCCGCCACCCGCCAATGCTCGCCACCACATTCCGCCGGAACGTAATTGCCCCCTCTACCAGACGGCTTTTTCACTCCACTACTAGAATCATGTCCTCCACCACTCAGATCGACATCATCAAGGAAGGCGACGGTAAGACCTTCCCCAAGAAGGGCGACCTCGTCACCATCCACTACACCGGTACTCTTGACAACGGCAAGAAGTTTGACTCCTCGAGAGACCGTGGCAAGCCCTTCCAGTGCAAGATTGGCGAGGGCCAGGTCATCCAGGGCTGGGACAAGGGTATCCCCCAGTTGTCCAAGGGCACTCAGGCTAAGTTGACCATTCCCGGTCACGAGGCTTACGGCGCTCGCGGGTTCCACCCCATCATTCCCCCTAACGCTACCTTGGTGTTTGACGTGGAATTGATTGACATTAACTAATTAGTATAGCTCAATTGACGTTTTTGTTAGTAAAGTGTAAATCGCCCTTAGGGTGCAACGAACGCGATGCGGGTGTAGTGATATGGCGATGCTACGAAGGTATAGGCGCAATTGCGATGGTGAAGGGGCTATTGTATCGTCAACAGCCAAACCCCTAATGCTTTGCTGGCTACATTGTCGACTGTTGTGGGGCGAGGGTATTTTTCGGTGGCAAACTACCAAATACGAGATGTGATAGAGATCGATGTCGGGAAGTGACCAAGAAGGCAATTGCTACACAATTCGCTTGAGTCACAAGTTTGCGGTTTGCGCCGACTTTGTGTGAGTTCCCCGGGTTTCAGTTGCTCTCAGTGAGACCCTGTCGCTCTGTTCTTGTGTGCGTCCGGCGATTGTCCGGCCGGTGCTTGGCATTAAACAATACACAGGGAATGTGCGACAATTGTCGTGGAGGGAAGTGGAGGCGTGGGGGGTTCAACAATAGCAAGGCGTAGGGGCCCATTCAAGGTGGGGTCATGTGTTTACACGGCTGAGTAGGTCTTTGATCTCGTCCTGTTTAAGTCAAAAACGGGGCTTTGTCTTTTGCCATCGTTCGTAACCGTGGAGCCGACCAGTGAGCTGATGCTAGCCGAACTAAAAGCGAAGCAATTAGGTGGTAGAGAATGTTCAGGAATGTCAGCTGTTTTGCGTAGAAAGCGGGTGCTGAGCACGTGAAGAAGGGGGTGTCAATTTGCAGAAACCATCTCGAGTCGGGTTTAATCCACGTTTAGGCAACTAGCAGCGAACAGTCCAAGCATCGTGTCGTGATTGATGATTGTTTAGTTGCTTCTACACCATCATTTTAAATCCCTTTCTTACCTCATCTGCCCCATTCGTGTGTTACTGTACTACAATAGTTAGCGCTGCCTGCAATCCACTCGGAAGATTAGAGCCTTCAAAGGGATTAGAGATGGTACCTCTCTTACCTCTTTCAAGCAATGCATACTCCTAGATTCTTCACCCTCAACACAGCCCACCCGGTCAGGTGGTCGCTCTCTAAAAATAGCAGATTCAGCAATACGCAGTAGAACTCCGCTGTTTTGTCTACCATCTTTGGTGGACCAATGTAACAGACGCCCCCGCCTTAAACCTCTTGTACTCAACGCTATTTTACTCTTTCGCCCCTTCACTACTCTTGCCTCTCACTAGCCACGATACCGAACTGGGAATCGGCACGTGACCGTCGCTTGCGCCGGGGATGATTTTCCCCACTACCCAGCTTCTCCGAGATCCTCACGCCGCTGGCTGCTGATCCCCTTTCTAACCTACCGTGAGTTCATTTCTTGTCCTCCTCCCTTGTCAACCTCCCCTCCCCTCCCCTCCCTTGGTCTTCAGATCCCTCATTATCCATTATCACAGCAAGAAACATGGGTAGTGGAGGCACGGTAAAGATTGACATCGATCGCAACGCCACTGATGGCACCTTCACCAACCATGATGTGGTCCGTGGTGTGGTGCGTCTTGCAGTAACCGACCTGATCTCCCTCACCCTGATCGAGGTCAAACTTGAGGGCATCTCTCGATCCCAACTCCGAGTACCCGAGCCCAAACGCAAGAAGAATGACAAGGAGCGATTGCGTACCCTCGTCGATGTGCACAAGGTGCTTTTTGAGCTGCAGGTGGTGTTCCCTCCGCAAAATGTGCGCCAGGTGCTGACAGCACGGGAGTACACCTTGACCCCGGGCAATTACACTTATCCGTTTGAGTTTACGATCCCGCTCGACAACGACTGCGTCAAAGTGAGTGGCATTCTGAACAAAGTGAGTTTCAACAAAAAGAACATGGACGTAGTGTTCAACAATGGCAACTTCAACCAGAAGTTTTTGATGAATAAAGCCAAGTCTTATTTGAACCTGGCCATGGACGGGTCTGGCACCCCTGGTGCACCAGCACCGGTGCAAAACTACCACGTGACCACCCAATTGCCTCCGTCCCTCAGTGGCATGGACGACTTTGCCAGTGTCAAGTACTTTGTCAAGGTAACATGCAAGCGGTCGCTGATTTTCAAACAAAACTTACGCAGTTACGACCCGTTTGTGTTCTTGCCACTTGACTTGGAGATAGCACGACAACCGCCTCCCGGAGTAGTTGAGGAGGAGTATCGCGAGGTGTTTGTGCGCAAAGAGATTGTGTTCCGCGATCGGATTCCGGACATTGTTGGGATCAAAGTCGACCAGCCGCGGCGGTCGCTGGCGCTGAGCGGGGCTCTGAGCGGGCTGATAGGTCGTCTGGCTCCTCCCAAGCGGGGTCTTTTCAAGAAAATGTTCGACCCGGTAGGTAGTCCTCAGCCCAATAACCACCATTATAGTGCTCCGAAATCGGACCCTTACCAGATTGACGCGAAAAACGTTCCCTTTGGTTTTGAGGTTCGATTCCGACACCCGGCCTTTTTGATCCCGGACAAGCCACCGCTGTTCCGGTTGTACTTGATCTCAAAGTACAAGCCGAGCCGGTACCAGCTCGAGTACGGCGCCCCAGGCGAGCTGTCAGGGTTGGGCGTGGTTTACTTGCAAAAACTTAAAATGGACCTCGTCTGTACCACCACAGTGCTGGTCCTCGAAGACTTTGTCAACGATCGGGAGATCCACACAGGCAGCCACGAGACCACGATTCCCATTTGCACCAATCTCTACCAAAACCTCACCTTCGACTTGGCAGCTGCGAGACCCCAACCACGGGCACTGGCACTGACTCAGCAGGGAGGCGGGCTGGTGTATGAGATTGAAATACCCCAAAAGTACTTCAAGAACGCTGTGCTTCCGGAGCACTTGTCACCGTCGTTCCGCACCTGCAACATCAGCCGCAAGTACGCATTGGTCATCACCGCGGGGCTTCTGTCGGAACAGGTGACCAACTTTAAGGACCAGCGTGAGTTTGACACGAAGGTGAAAATGGTGGAGCTTGTCTGTCCCAACATCAAGGTGCTCTCTGGCCTCTCGTTGACGCTGACATTGCATCTGAACGCACTGAAACTGTCGCTTCCACGTGATACCCCACCACCCATGCCCGAGCGGCCAATGTCGGAGAAGCAACAGTTGGCCCAGCAGGACGAGAAGCAGCTGCTGGCTCAGTTGCCCACTTACGACGATGTGGTGCGCGAAGCGCTGTATCAGGATGATTCCGAGCACCAGCGGGCACGGCGTCGTTACCGTCAGCACGCGATGTACTACCAGAACCTCGATGATTAGTATATAGTTTAGGAAAGAGGTTAGAATGAATTTTGGCGTTTGAAAATGGATTAATAAGGTCACGAAAGTTAGACAATGTCGTACATACGGGTGCAAATGCCACCACCACGTAGTCGAGAGCCTGTTTGGTTGTACGTTCAAGTGTGTTGCCTAGGAAATTGTCTTGGGAATATGGTCTTACGATTGTCGCTTTTATTATTTCATGTAATTAGCTTTTGCCAACTCATACGATTTAGAAAACACTCCTGTCACGATACGCAAATCCAAAAATGTGTGAATGGCACTTTATGGTTAACAGAATGTGTCCGGGTCGTGATGGTCCTTATCATTTCGGATCAGTTGGTTCCTCGCTTAGTTCCTGCATGCCTCATTCGGCTATTTGCAACCATTAAATCGTAGACATATTTACAGGGGTGGCGTAATAACCCGAAGCATGATATAGGTATCCGTATATTTTATACCCCTTTATTCCCAAATGTTTGTTTGTGCCACCAGGTCTATGAGGACCTCGCTACAGAGGTCAATTGGTGAAGGAGTTGAATCAAAGCGTAACGACATGTGCCACAAAGACTCAAGGTGATTGTGACATTTCCTTGAATATCCACTTATCCTAGCCACAAGCGCCACACCAACTTCCCTACCCTAGTATTTCCGGCATCGATGTCGGCGTTCCTGTGCCGATCATCGGATGGGCGTACTTTGTGCACCACGTTACCCGAACCTGAAAGTTATGCAAGGCCCGCCCAATCAATATTTATTAACACAACCGTAGTAAACGGTGATTTGAGCCCTCAACGGTTTCTACGTGTACGGTCCCGATTCGGTGTGTCCTGTCCCACGACATCATAGTGCGTAATGTCGTATAGAACGGACCCCGAGAAAACGTTGGCGTCCTTCATTACTTGCAACTCCTTCCACGCGCTTTCTCTTGATCATTCATTGGCTCTTCCCCACATCGCTTTCTCACCCCATTTTAGTCTCACCCCATTTTGGCTGGTGCTCGAGACGACGGCCGGGTCAACAAAACACCGGGAGAACCACCACGACCGGCCCGAAATCATACTAAACTTTGTCCTCCTTCACTGTCTACCTCTCCTCTGTGCTACAACACCATCACACTCGTTTCAGGCCCATTCCACGCTGAGTCGCCTCACTTGTGATGGATCACAAGCCATAAACCCGAACAACTAGACTCGTAATCTGGCTAAAGTCAATCGCCAAATCTAAACGAGAATTCTAATTTCAAACGCGGTTCTTGGTATTCTTCTATTCGTTGTGCCTAAATCCCGTTCCTTTCTAGCCCATTTGCCACCATCACACCTTTTGCCACCGGCCTCGGGCCATTGCCCGATCCAGCATACCGCCAAACGCGCCTGTTCCGATCCAACTCAAAATCCACGGCAAAAAACGGAGCAAAACTTTACCAACTCCTACGAATAATCAAAAAAGACTAAACAAAACTGCTCAACAGACAACCCGCTAGCCCCCACGGCCCCCAAAACCCGCTCCCACACCCTCCGCCACCCTCCATTCGTCCCGTTTGTTTCCCGGTTGCTCTCCTGCATAAACCGCGGCACCGATGTCGCGCCTCGCCAGTGAAAAATTGTCCTCAAAAAACCCCTTTGTTGAACGAAGCATGGACAACGCCAGCACTTTCTTCAGCAAGAACAGAACGGCGCTCACCGTGGCCGCCGTGGCCGGTGTGGCGTCCGTTGCCGCGTACCTCGTGTACGCGAACCAGGCGGGCGCCCCGCCCCTGAGCCCTCCCGACGACGGTGCTAAGAAGGCGAAGAAGAAGAAGAAGAAGACCAAGCTGGCGCTGCCTGAGGCTGCCCCCGCGGCTGCGTCTGCCAAGAAGACCCGGGCCTACCCCACCAACTCGCAGGGCCTCCCCGACCTCTCTGATGACGTCATTGCCGGTCTTTCGGCCGACGACAAGGAGGCGTGGGCCCTCGAGCTCAAGGAGGATGGTAACGCCGAGTTCAAGCAGAAGAAGTACGACGAGGCCATTGCCTACTACAGCGCTGCGCTTGCCCTCAAACAGGACCCCATTTTCTACCTGAACCGCCTGGCGTGTTACGCGGCGCTCTCGGACCACGAGAACGTGATCAAGGACACCACCGAGGCGATCAAGTTGAAGCCCGACTACACCAAGTGTGTGTTGCGCCGTGCCACCTCGTACGAGATTTTGGAGCGTTACGAGGACGCCATGTTTGACTTGACTGCCCTCACCATCTACGGTGGGTTCTCCAACAAGCTGATTGAGCAGGTTTTGGAGCGCGTGCTCAAGAAGCACTCGATCAAGATCGTTGAGCTGGCTCCCAAGCAGTTGCAGTTGCCGCTGGCCGCGACCATCGGTCTGTTCTTCGGCGCGTTCGTCGAGGAGACCCTGCCTGCGGGTATCTCCACCGACTCCGAGGGCGGTGCCAAGTTGATGGCCCAGGCGCTTGACAAGATGAACGGCAACACCCCCGAGGGGTACGAAGAGGCCGACAAGTTGATCGCCGACGCCGTCAAGGCGTTTGAGGGCACCAAGCCCGGCGACGCCAACGCCGCCGCCGCCGCCATTGCCTTGGAGTACCTGGCCGCGTACAAGTTCTTGAAGAACGACCTGGCCGCTGCCGCCATTGACATCGAGCTGGCCATCCAGCTCAACCCCCGCCCGAGAGCCTACGTGTTCCGTGCGCTCATCAACGCCGACAAGCTGCTGTACAAGGAGGCGCTTGACGACTTCAAGCGTGCCGAGGAGCTTGACCCCAACTGCCTGGACATTTTCTACCACTTGGGTCAGTTGTACTACTTGACCGGCGACTTGGCCAACGCCGAGAAGCAGTTCACCAAGGCTCGCGAGTTGAACCCCAAGAACGTGTACGCGTACATCCAGTTGGCTTGCATCACCTACAAGAACGGGTCGATTGACGAGGCCAACGAGAAGTTCACCGAGGCCAAGCTCAAGTTTGCCACCCTGCCCGAGGTGCCCAACTACTACGGTGAGATCCTTGCCGACCGCGGCGACATCCAGGGTGCGTGCAACCAGTTTGACATTGCCGCGCGCTTGCAGGAGCTGTTGCCCACCTTCTCCGTGGGTGCGTTGCCTCTCATCAACAAGGCCACCTGCCTTTCGCGTGAGAACTTGGAGAAGATCGACGAGGCCGAGGAGTTGCTTGTTCGCGCGTGCGAGTTGGACCCCAAGCTGGAGTTGGCCCGCATTTCGTTGGCGCAGATCAAGTTGCAAAAGGACCAGGTTGACGACGCCATTACCTTGTTCGAGGAGCTGCTGCGGTTGGCGCGGTCGTTCGAGGAGAAGGTGCAGGCCACGTCGTTTGCCGAGGCCACCAAGATGCAGAAGCGCATCAAGAACGACCCCGTGTTGACCAAGAAGATCGCCGAGGTGATGCGCGAGTCGGGGGTCCAGTACTAGGCCGTGTGTAGGCCATTGTATATACGTAACACAGATGAAAGTGTAAAGAGCAGTGTAGTAAGGTGAGGAGGCTGGAATGTGACTGTGGTGGGTTAGAGTGACACATCCGAAGTGATTTGAGCGTTGTCCATGGCACTTAGTGGCACATAGTAGCGCAGTTCATTTAGAGTTTGAACTGTAGTCAGAGCATCCTGAAACTCACAATGCTTCTATGCTCCGCCTTACGATGGTGTGCCTGGTTCCCCGCGTTTCAATGCACTGGCCCCGCCTAAGTTACGGCTGCAAATGTCACAGCTTGCCTATATTGCCTATTCGGGTCGTAAAAGGTACAACAGCACTCGAGGCATGGGATGGGGAGATCAGTTTGAGAGTGACATGTGTAGAGAGTGACTTGTGTAGAGAGTGACATGTGTAGAGAGGCAACTATGAGTGGGTAGTCTAGAGAGAATTGTGAATGGAGTTATTCATGTTCTAGTACAAGTGTTTCACATTGAAGTGGACTTTGCCTCAGTCTATACAATGGTCTATACCAGTATTTCAAGACTGCTCTCTACGCGGTTACCCGATTAGGTTCGCAAAGGTTCCGCCAGGGCCTACTGGCAAATGTGGTACCACACCTGTCCACCTCCACAGCGATCACTTACTCGATTCGGCCGCCAAAGGACACCACAATTCAACTATAAAACTGCCTCCATTCGTGTTCAAAACACCATCAATGAAGTTCCTTACCATCTCTGCTGCCTTGGCTGCTACCGCTGTCGCCGAAAACGTCGTCAACTCCTATGTCCTCAAGGAGGGCGAGCTCGCCTTCAAGGCCCAGAACGACAAGGGTGAGACGTCGATCGTAATTGTGTCTGCTGCCGAGGCCAACCAGGTCGAAGGAGAGAACGTCAAGCGCTGGCTGTGGTTGGACTGGAGAATGTTTGAACCCATCTGTTAGGTTATGGTTTTGTATGCTAAATCTTATGCTAAACTTCCATGAAAAATGTAAAAAAAGGAAAGAAGTAGCCAGAGTCTGGTTCCACGTCAATGATCATCACACAGACATTAAGTTTCGGGTATCTTGTCTAAAGCTGATCTCATCTCATCTCCCTTTTCGTCCCCACGTTTACGACAAAACACCGAAATCGCAAATCCCCCCGAGTCTACACGCTTTTAAAATTCTTTCCATTCCTTATTCCCGATAACTACGCTATCTTCCTTTGGTATTATGCTTAAAACTTGCAGTCCAAGTCGTACTTCAACTTGTAGTTGGCGTCAAACACACCCCAGTGCTTCTCGACGTCGTTGATGCCCAGGGTGTCAGGCTTCCAGGCCTCGTCGAAGGCCTCGAACACGGCAACGTTGATGCCCCACGCACGCATGGCGCAGATCGACTTCTGCCAGTAGTTCTTGGCGTTCTCCAAACCGGGCTCGGACGACTCAAAGTTGGAGCCGTCAGAGGGCCAGCCGGTCTCACCAACCCAGAAGTCAATGTCGGTGGAACCCTTGACGGTCTGGATGGTCTGCAAGGCCTGCATGATGTCGTCGAAGAACGAGTAGGTGGAGTTCTCCGTGGTCTGGCCCTGCCAGTAGGAGAAGGCGTTGGCGTAGACAACGTCAGCAGCCTCCAAAGCGGGGTGCGACCAGCCGTCAACAATGACGTTCCACGAGTCAACGGTACCGACGGGGACACCCTCGTAAGAGTTACCGTTCTTGTCCTTGATGCCGGCCACCAACTTCTTGACCTCAGCGATGCGGTCAGCCAAGTCAGAGGGCTCCATGTCCTTACGGTAGAGAGCCTCAGAGCCCACCAAGAACACCTTGACGGTCTCCTTGGAGATCTTGGGCAAGTACTCCTTGAGGGCGTTCTTCTCGTCGTTGAAGTGGGCGTCGTCGTTGGGCCAGATACCGAGCATCAACTGGAAGCCAGCCTCCTCGGCGGCAGGAGCCAAGTGGGAGAGGGTGTTGCAGTCAGACACGGCGTAGGTCTTGACGATCTTCGAGTAAGGAGCCAACTGCTTGAAGTCGGCCTCAAACTCCTCCACCAGCTTACAGTTGCCAGCAGAGTCCTTGACACCCAAGTTGAAGGCCAAGTCGCCGATGGCAGCGACCAGGGCAACAGAGGCAGCGAGCGTGGTCAAAATCTTCGTGGGCAACATAGTGATAGTTGTTTGGAGATTTGTTTTTCGCCTTTTATGAAGTCGGCGCAGCAACTATTTTTGGACTGAAAAAGAAGGTGAGAAAGAAACGAGCGGGTGTTGAGAAACGGTGGGTTAAAGCGATAAAGTAGAAACTGTAAAGGGAACAGAGGTACATGAAAAGCGTTCTGTGGCCTCAGGACTGAGTTCCCGCCACTAAGGGTGCTTGTGGAGTTGAGGTCCGTGAGCCCAATATTTTGTGGCGTGACTGGGCGAGAGAAAAAAATGAAGTAAAAATGGGTGGAAAATTGGGAAAAAAACAACGCACGGGTAAACAGGGAATAGAGAAGTCAAAACCTGAAGTTTTTAGCTCAGTTTTCCTCATATTTCGCCCTGCTTCCTCGGCCGGTTTCTCCTTTCGTGCCCAGTTCGCATGCACCAGCTGGTCCCTGTGCAGGCAACACATGTGACCTGCCGAATCGGGCACTGTTTATTGACATGAAATTTAGTGTTGCCAGGCGGTGCCCCCGAGACACGGTTGGTAACAATCACGGTTCGACGAGGCGAAAGAGGCAGCAAGAGGCGTGGTGTCACGTCAGCGATCAGAGTCCGGGCCGGGCCAACTCGGTCCGCTGAGCCACCATGTCTTTAGTAAGGTGGTTGTTCATAAATGTACAATGAGATCATCGGTGCAGCGGCCTGGGTCTAGACCTTAGGTGCAGGAGACGGCCGCCAAAACAGTAAACAGAGTAGCCGGTGACGACGCAGGGATACTAACCGGCTGGGGCGTAGTTTCGGTGCTACTGAGGAGGTTGTGGTTGACTAGGTGAGAGGGTCGAGTGGGTGGCTTGTCCAAGGACTGTGGCTTAGCCAAGGTCCTTGAAGGGGCAAGGTATAGTGTGACGGATAGCCTAGGATGAAATTACATGAAACGGTACAGGTCGGGGCACTTAGCGGGTTTATCTTAGCTTAGTCCACTAAAAGTTTTGGTTCTAGGCGCGACTAGTAACGAGTATTAGGTATCCATAACCGGACTACGGTATTATGCAATTAATTATATGCTCAGCACTGACCATGTCATGCTACCAAAGGCGTGTGACAGTGTTTTGATTTCCAGCAAACATCACGCCACGCCAAGCATTCAACGACACGGTCGAACGCAGTGGACCTTTCGGTGATGTAGTCTTAGTAGATCTTTGCGAGAGCGATCAAGCAGGCGTCCTCAATTCTTACCCCGTTGGGCGCCACCAACTTCGCATCGAACATTTGGCCCACCAGTTCAATCCCAGCCAAGTTTGCCAGATCGTCCTTGAACGACCGAGTCAAGTCGCGGTAGTTACCAAACACAGCTAGAATGTTGCCCTCCAGTGCTGGTTTGTAGATAGGAAGTGCGTTGTAGTCGGCTTCCGAGCTCGCCTTAACAAAGTAGTCATCGCAGTTAACCACAAGGGAACCGGTGTATCCATCAGCCACCGCGGCCTCGGTGAACACCAGCAGGAACTTGGAAGCGACACGGGTGTAGTAGCCAAAACTCAGCTTGTTACCAGTGACGCCATAAGCCTCTTGGGGCGACACGATGGTGTTGTTGCGGATATCCACGGTGACCCGGGCCCCCACAGGTATCTCGCGCTTGATATCGAGCTTGAGTGCCTCGTCAGCACCAATGTTGACCCACTTGGTGACGGCCAACTTGCGTTCAGCCTTCACCTTCTTGCCCTTTTTCACCACGGGGGGCGTTTGCTTGGCAATGGCAACGGCCTCTCTAAAGTGAGCGTGAACATCGTTGTTAGCCATGAAGGGGAGCGTCGAGATCTTGGGAAGTTTCAGCGCGTGCTTGAATTTGTGGACGACCTCGGGGAAGGCCAGATTAGCAAACACGGTTTTGACGAGATGAGGAGGAGTGACAAAGTACTGGAGAAGAGCCGCTACGAGCACGGCATCGGAAAGCGAGGACGCGGACTCTTTGGTTGTTTCCTGGGCCTCCTCGTGAGGCAAGGGCTCGTCGTCAAAGGTCAACTTTGTCTGCTTTGGGAGAGCTGCCAGCTCAACAGCAGGCTCACGAGGCTCCGGCACGTCCAACACAACAATCTCGCCAACATCGTAGGCAGTCGCAGCGCGAGCGATCTGGTAGACAATGGCAGTCTGCTGTTCTAAGTTGTAGGCATTCTTCAGCGAGATGACAGTAGAAGGTACGCAAAGCGAGACACGCAAGGCGGGAGTAGTCTTGGTGGGTTTCTTGACCACCTTTTTCGAATCGTCACTCAGGGACCGTTTCTCACCCATGGTTATCGTGGTTGGTAGTGGGGTTCGTTCGCGATGAGCGATGAGACGCCGCGATAATGCGGCGTACGTCAAGGAAGCGAAAGAGAAGAATTGCCACAATGGCCGTAAAAAGAAATCTACGTGTACAAGGTTTCTCGTTGACTCATATCAGTCCCGAGTTTATTTAAAGTTGATGCATTTTCTATCATTTTGTCCGAAAATCACGATAAACTATTTCGAACTTAAATCAAGTTAACGAACTCAACCTTATTTTTTCACTGTCTTATTTTATAGCACGTCTATATACCCCTAACCTTCTACTCTGCCTTAGTCTCCTTTTCCTTCAAGGGGCTGATCCCCTTGCCCACCTTGTGCTGCGACACGTACCCCAACGCGTTCAACCGCTCCAGCAACAACGGGTGCGAGCGGTGGTAAGCCAGGTACAACCAGTAGGCGTCCACGTAAGACAAGTTCTCCTCGGTGATCTTGATCAACGACAGAGCCAAGTCGTCAGTGTAGCCACACTTGCGAGCGTACCCGTCGGCCTCGTACTCGTGCTTTCTGCTCAACAAGTTCAGGGCAAAAGTCATCACCGCCAGGAGAGGCTGGAACAAGTACGAGAATAACGAGAAGCCCACGATAACCGGCTGGGTGTTAAAGCCAAACGCACGGTAGAGCGACTTGTTGTGGATAAAACCGTTGAACAACGAGAAAGTGAAGAAAAGCTGCGCCTGCGAGTAAGCCAAGAGCTTGGGAAGGTGCGACAACTGCCAGTGACCAATCTCGTGCGCCAAAACGGCAACCACCTCGTCGACAGTCAGCTGGTCAATCAAGGTGTCGTACAACACAATCTGCTTCAGCCAGGGCAAACCAACAAAGTAGGCGTTGGAGTGGGCACTGCGCTTGGAGCCGTCAACCTTGTACAACTTGGTCAAGGGGAAGTTCTGCTTCTTGGCAAGGTCCTCAATCGCGGTCTTGAGCTCACCATCCTCGAGGGGCTCAAACTTGTTGAACAAGGGAGCAATCACCGTGGGGTAGATCGTCTGGAGGAAGAGCGAGAAGAACAAGAACAAACCAGTAGCGTAAAAGATGAAGTTGTCACCGTAACGAGCGATAATCTTGAGGAGGGCCGCAATCAAGGGACCACCGATAACCGAAGAAAGAGCAAACGTCTTGGCAAAGTCAGCAAAGAAGAGGCCAGGAGTCATCTTGTTAAACCCGTAGCGTTCTTCCAACACAAAGTTCTGGTAGTAGTCAAAAGGCAAGTCAATCACAGAGCGCACCACCTGGGAGGCCAAGAGGTAGAAAAGCGAGTGGGTGATGGCACCACCCATGAACAGGGGCAAGATGGGAGCAGCCTTGGCCATCAACCACCCTCCAAGCAGCCAGTACTTCTGGATAACGTCAAAGTGGATCTCCACGAGCTCCACGGCCAAGTTGAAGGTGTGAGCCACCCACCCGAACCGCTGCTTAGCACGCGAGTAGTCCTGCAGTTTGTCAAACGTCTGTTGCGAGATTTCGGCCTTGAGGGAAGCCGGAGGCAGCCGGCGCTTAAGCACCTGGTACTGGCGGTAGTCGAGGAACCGCTGGAAGGCAAAATTGCCGACGGTGAAGCCGACAATGATGGTCTTCCAGTCAATGGCATCGCTGTCCAAGAACAGGAGCGAGGACAGAAGGGAGAACATGGATAATGTGCACTAAGGTGTCGAGGGAGGTGTCGAGGTGCGGTTTTGCTCTACGTGTTTTTCGCACCCCCACACGAGTGTTATGTGGAGGAAACGACGCGGTGGCAAAAAGGGGGGTAGGGGGTAAGACAGGGGATCGGACTGCTGGTGCTTTCTTTGGGTGGGCAGAAGTGTGCTTAGAGTGCGTTTTTGCAGACGATTTAGCCATGGGGGCGGTTATGTATGTCGTCGGCTTTGGGTAATTGGTTAGTAGCGCTGACATGGGGTGTGGAAGTTACCGTCTTCGGCACGGCAGACGAACCCGTTAAGGGGCGAGATAGGGTGAAACGGGATTCGACTGGGAGGCTTTGGAGAAAAGAAGTGCTTGTACTTGCCACAAGACGAAGTAGAGACGGTGAGGTAGCAATTGGATATAATCATAGCTCTACAGAAATATGGCGAATACTGAGGGGTCTCGTAAGATCATTCCCTAGGAGAATACCGGAATCGCGCCATAGCATTGACTAACGGTCTTGTGAACCTTGACTCATTTTGAGTCATGTCACTAGCTGGCACTAAACCGAAGTAAGCCCTGGCTATTTGGCTTATCAGCCCCTTGCTCACTGTGCCGGGATAATTCCACATTCACCCTTGTCACCTAGTCAACTAGCAAAAGGCATTGCCCCTGTGCTATTTTTACATATCGCTCCACAGCACAGTTGAGCTCAATTGACCTCCTAATTGCATACTCTTTGTACACCTTTGTAATCCAAGCACGTAAAACCACCTTCTTTCCACGTTACAAACCGGCTCTGTGACGAAATGGTCTGGTTAGATGTGGCCATATAAACCGGAGCCCTGCCGCCCATTTCACCATTGATCACTCCACCTATCCCAATGCTCAGCCAACTCCAGAAGCTACACTCCGTCGCCGAGGCCACCCAGGTGCCCTGGTGGTTTGTCGAGTCCGTTGCCTGTTGCTCGCTTGCCGTCCACTACCCGCTGGACGCCCTGCCCTTGCTCTGGTGGCTTGTGGACCCCGTAGAGCCTGAAGAAGAGAAGTGAGGAGCAACTGGCAAAAGAAGTAGTTAATGAATACACTAAAATATGGAAGCACTGTAGAGTCTGCCAGTGGCCGCCGTGACACAACCCCCGTTTTCTGGGCCTTGGGCCGTTTTCGGGATTAGTTTCACTTTAAACGGAGGCCATGGCGCTTTGGCTTTGCCAAGGAGTACGACAAACACCCTGATAACGCAAGCACCTGACACCGCCGGTAATTGCGCCCCTCCACCGCGTCTTCCTTCCCCTTGCCCGTTGTGTCTATCATCCCCGTTACGAGCCCATACACCATTTGTCGTTACGAGCCCTTTGCTCTTCCACGCACCTCAACCACAACCAAACCCAAACCAGCCCCATTTTTCACCCTCTCCTTCCCCAAAAATGGCTCCTGACGCGATGGCCGTGGCCGAGAAGGAGATCGTGGACGAGCAGCAGCTCAAGGAGAAGATCGTCAACGAGGAATACAAGATCTGGAAGAAGCTGGTCCCGTTGCTCTACGACACCATCCGTACCACGGCGCTCGACTCGCCGCTGCTTGGCTTCCAGTGGTTGCTGCGTTACGAGTGGTCCGACGATAAGAACACGGTGCGTCTCCGCTATCTCTATGGCACCAACACTTCCGAGAAAAGCCCCAACTATCTTCGTTTGGGCGAGATCGAGGTCCCTCTGACACTCGCTCCCGACTTTGCCGAGAAGAACCCTCGGGCAGAGCTGGTTCCGATCCCGCTCTCGCAGTTGGACGTCAAGCTGCCGTTCTCTGCGGTGTCCCAGTGGAAAGTGGGCCGCGAATTAAACCTGATCGTGGTGGCTCCCGAAGAGAAACATGCCGTGTGCTTTGACGGCGAGGGGATTATCCACTTGTTCAACTTAGACACCTGGGACCAGACCGATTTTAAGTACCACAAGTTGGAGGGGCTGGCGTTGGCGTGGGTTGGCAACGACCGGTTCTTGCTGGGGGCGCTGGATTTCCACGTGGCGCTCTGGGACACTCTGAAGCCGCTGACGCCGATCCAGTTGTTCAAGAGCCACCTGGGCCCTATCAACGGTGTCAGTTCCAACAACCAGAAGCCCGAGCTTTTCTGCTCGGTGCTGGACGACCTGACGGTGCAATGGCACGACTTGAGAGACAAGCTGGGTGCTTCAAACCCTGCCATCCGCATAGAGACCGCCCACGTGCAAAACAGTGTTGCTTGCCACCCCGATATTGCTACGTTGTACGCCACCGGTGGTCGCGACAACCTCGTTTCGTTGTACGACATCCGCAACCCCCTGGTGCCGTTCCGCGAGCTCTACGGGCACACCGACTCGGTGATCGGCGTCAAATGGGATGTGCACCACGACCCCGAACTGGTGGTGTCGTGGTCTCTCGACAAACGGGTTATCCGCTGGCACTTGGACGCGCTCGACCAAGAGTTTGCCCCGCCGTCTGAGGACGCTCCGGGACCTCGTAGAGGCAAGCAGGCACAGAAGGTTGACCCCTGTCTTGGGTTTATCCACGCGGGCCACACCAACCGGGTGAACGCCGTGGATATTCACCCGAAGATTCCGGGCATCTACGCCACGGTCGGGGAGGATTCGTTGTTGGAGGTGTGGAAGCCGAAGACGATTGATCGTAATGAAAGCGACGAAGAGTAATGTAATATATGAATAGAATGAAAGGAAGGAGTAGCACGGAGATTAGGTGACTCCAGGGAATACACCTTGATGGCTTCAGGATGTGACCGGTAGAAAATGGAAGAGAAGCTTCACATTGTTCCCCTTTTTGATCCGCGTATTTTTTGCATCTTTTAGCTTCCATAATTGTGGCTTTAACGACCTTCCGTTTCTCCATGCACCGTCGTAGTATTTTCCGAGACTGGCTGCAAAATTACCACCGCATGGCTTTGAAGATGTCTATACTTGTACTCATCAATCGAAATGTATTACTATAAAATAAATAAACAGGAGACCTGGAAGAAATGAAGTGCTCAAAAGAACAGAAATGCTAAGATAGCGAATTGTTCAAAACAATCCCACCAATGCGAAAACCAACACGGGCAACGAGAAGCTCACCAATGAACCCAGCCCTTCAGAAACTTCAGGAGGCGGGGTAGAAGATTGGTGGCAAGACGTGCACGTTGTAACCGTGGTATGATGGGTCACAGGAGGCGGAGGTGGTGGGGTCGTTGTCAGCTGCGTAGAAACTGGAGGCGGCGGCGGCTGAGTACACGTGGTGCACGTAGTCACCGTAGTCTTGGTTGTCTTTGTAGTGGTCGACGGCGGCGGCGGCGGCGGTGTGGTGGACTCAGGAGGACACGGGGTAGTGGTTGGGGGAGGCGGCGGGGTGCACGTAGTGCAAGTGGTCACCGTGGTGTGGGTGGTCTTGGTGGTGGTTGACGGCGGCGGCGGCGGGGTGCAAGTGGTGCACGTAGTCACCGTGGTGTGGGTGGTTCTGGTCGTAGTCTCAGTACTAATCAGTGGAGTACACGACGTGGTAGTGGACGACGGGACCAGAGAGGTGGTACACGGGGTGGTCAGTACAGAGCTCAGCGTCGTGGATGGAGTCGGCGTTACCGACGTCGTACACGGCGTAGTGCTGCTTGTCGTCGTAGACGGGGTACTGGTGCACGGAGTTGTGCTAGAAGTCGTGGTACACGGGGTGGTGGTGGTGGTTGTGGTGCATGGCGTCGTGGTGGTGGTTGTACAAGGCGTCGTCGTGGTACTGGTCGTCTTCAGAGTCGTCGTGCACGGAATAGTAGTAGTGCTGGTCGTCTTCAGAGTTGTCGTGCACGGCGTCGTCGTGGTACTGGTCGTCTTCAGAGTCGTAGTGCACGGAATAGTCGTGGTGCTAGTCGTCTTCAGCGTCGTAGTACAAGGAGTAGTCGTCGTGCTCGTAGTCTTCAGAGTCGTGGTGCACGGAGTAGTCGTGGTGCTCGTCGTCTTCAGCGTCGTAGTACAAGGGGTGGTGATGGTGGTGGTTGTCGTCCAGGGAGTCGTCGTCGTGGAAGTAGACGGGGTACACGTGGGGCACAGCGTCGTAGGCGTCGGTGTAGTAGTACAGGGCGTCGTCAGCGAGGTTGTGGTCGTGCATGGCGTCGTGGTGGTGCTCGTAGACGGGGTGCAAGTCGGGCACAGCGTTGTAGGCGTAGTGCACGAGGTGGTGGTGGTCGTCGTACAGGGCGTAGTGGTGGTGGTTGTAGTGCAAGGCGTCGTCGTCGTCGTTGTGGTACAAGGTGTAGTGGTGGTGGTTGTGGTACAAGGCGTCGTCGTCGTCGTCGTGGTACAAGGTGTAGTTGTAGTGCTCGTCGTTGTTGAAGTGGACGGGGTGCACGTAGGACACAGAGTGGTGGGGGTTGTGCACGGGGTTGTCGTTGTAGTCGACAGCGTAGTCGTGCACGGGGTAGTAGTCGTCGAAGTCGAAGGAGTGCAAGTAGGGCACAGCGTCGTCGGCGTCGTACAAGGCGTAGTGGTGCTCAGCGTGGTGGTGCACGGCGTAGTAGTACTCAGAGTAGTAGTGGTGCACGGAGTAGTGGTGCTCAGAGTCGTAGTGGTGCACGGAGTCGTTGAGCTAGTGGTCCACAGAGTCGTGGTGCTAGTCAGAGGCGTACATGTAGGACACAGAGTAGTAGGGGTGGTACAAGGAGTCGTCGTACTCAGAGTCGTCGTCGTACAAGGAGTAGTAGTGCTCAGAGTCGTCGTCGTGCAGGGAGTAGTCGTGCTCAGAGTCGTCGTCGTGCAAGGAGTAGTCGTCGTGCTCAGCGTCGTGGTGCAGATGGTGCTGGTGGTCGACGGTGTGCAAGTGGGGCACAGGGTAGTCGGCGTCGTGCAAGGAGTCGTCGTACTCAGAGTCGTCGTCGTGCAAGGAGTCGTAGTGCTCAGAGTCGTCGTCGTGCAAGGAGTAGTAGTGCTCAGCGTCGTCGTCGTGCACGGAGTCAGGGTAGTAGTCGTCGTACAAGGAGTCGAAGTCGTGGTGGTAGTGCACGGAGTCAGCGTAGTGGTCGTGGTACACGGCGTCGACGTAGTGGTTGTAGTACACGGCGTAGTGGTTGTAGTACACGGCGTAGTGGTTGTAGTCGTAGTACACGGCGTGGTAGTAGTAGTCGTAGTACACGGCGTGGTAGTAGTAGTCGTAGTACAGGGGGTAGTAGTTGTAGAAGTGGTGCAAGGAGTCAGCGTCGTGCTACACTTCTCGCACGGAGTTGAAGTCGTAGTACAAGTCGTCTTCTGACACTCGGTGCACGGGTTCCCATTCTCGTCGTACTGAATGTCTCCAACAGTTCCACCAATGTTGTTAACGTTGTTCCCCTTGTTGCCATTGCCATTGTTATTCCCGTTGTTGTCGCCCGAGTTCCCATTCCCGTTCAAGTTGCCATTGCCTGTAACCGGGCCATTGGCAATTGAGCCATAGACATTGCCCTGAATGTTGGTGATGGAGATCTGGTATGTGTCTCTCTGGCTCAACTGAAAAAATCGGCGCGCAATGCTCTTGCTCCCGAGCTTCGTAGTACCGCTGTAGTGAGCACCCGGCTTCACTTTATCGGTTGCAATACACTGCAAGTAGGTCTTGTGGCCCTCACAATCAGCATAAATGCCCAACAGCACCAGCGTACCAGCGGGTTGGCTGATAGCTTTAGGTAAATCCATAGTAAAGATGTCGCCGTCCTTGATCTTTCCGTCCAAGGTCCAATCGACCGAGACCAGAGCGGCTGCAACCGCGGCTGACGTCCAAGCAAGGGAGGAAAACCGCATCGTAGGTTAGGTGTGAAGGAAAAAAATTACCGGCGTGCTTTCAGGTCTTTATACCCTCCTATGCTGGATTATCTCCCCCACGAGATGCCTGGGGTTGGAATTTGCAACCAATGGCTGGTTCGCTATATACAGGACACATCCATGCATCTAAGCGAACGCAGGGACACAGAACCGAAGACGTTAGGTCCTGTGACAAAAATAGAAGCGAGAAAAGTAGGAAGGTAGACGAGAGAATAATGAGTCGTGTTTATGGGGCTGTTAAACAGAATATATTAACTGAGGGGCTTCGTATCCACGTCTATCTTTAGATCAACCCCGAAACTCCACTTACGAAGATGCCAAAAATAAACTTTTTCGACGCAAAACCACAGGGCTGGGTGTCTCCGCGAAAAGGCGCTCGAGCGCGTGGTCGCGTCGTCAACGCTAATAAAAAGACATGCGTGTACAATAGGTGGGCATTCGCCTCATGCCATCAGACCCTGCCGAGAACCTACTTTTCTCCCATGGGTGAGCCCATCCGGAGCCTTCGAGGTGGCCACTAGTATTAATTTGAATTGGACATAATTCACCTCTAATTTCTTTTCTCGCTAACGGTCTTGTGGGTGCCCCTGACATAGTTTCATCCTCCGCTAGGTACATGGCCGGGGCTAGATCTAGGGCTGGCTAGTTTGCCATGCACGACGAGTATCATTTGTGACACCTTACACAAAATCGTGGAAGTGGGGCGAAAGAGCTAACCCTAACGGTTAGTTAAACTGCTTACTAGTATCCTGTTTCGTCCGGGCTATCGAGGGGCAAATTGAACCACTTAATCGCCACCTTTGCACTGGACCAACTCCCTGGCGTACCCCACGCACAGTGATTCATTACACGTGGTTACGGGCGTAACTTTCTCGTTTATCCCCATTTAGACTCGCATAAATGAGTGCGCGGCTACTCCAGACATCAAATCAATGGCGATGGCTGGCTGACGCACCTCAGATCTATACGCTAAACAAAGAGCGGCCACCCGAGAAGCGCGCGAACTATTGATGCGAGGCAAGGCAGAATGCAAACGGTCGCCAGACAATTGGCCGGCGTTACGGCTCTCGACCAATAGGTCGCGTGGGATCAGCGGAACCCCGGTGTGGCTCTGATCAACGCAGACGCAACACTTTGGTCCGCAAAACACATGCTGCCAGCATGCCGACCACAATACCTAATTTTGACTACGGCGCACCTCAGCCACCGTGGCGGGGCAAATAGGGTTGGTACAGGCTGGCTGCTGGGAGTCCACTCGTGCTGCAAAAAATCGCGACCATATGCACACTGGTGCTCAGGCACCAAAGCACCACCTACACCCCTCAAGACAGCACGACGCTCGCACCTCAATCCCAATGGTGTGTTTCGTTTCCCTTATCTCACGTACGGACCAGCCGCTATATATCCAACTGTTTCTCCCCGAGAGCACCGACGCTGCCAATGCCAATGAGTTCCTCAAATTCAATTTCTTGAGTCACATGGCCCTTGACGTGTTCTCGTCGCCCGCACTGGTTACACTCCGTGAACAGCAACAGCTGCACACCAAAACTGGAGTGCCTCCGATTTTCTTATTACTCCTAGTTCAGGATGACGTCTCTGTCTACGGCTACGAAACCAATAACGGGCTCAAGATCATTGTCGGGTTGGCGAAGCCGCCAGCTACGGCCCGGCTCAACGAGTTGTTGTTGACAATCCATAAGTGCTACTTGCGTGCGATTTGCAACCCGTTCAACGCGGTTGGTGATGACGTTGACAAAAGCATCGAAAACTCGCCGACGTTCGATCGAAGATTGAAGGAGGTTGTGAAGGCATGGGAAGATGCAGAGGCTGATTCGACGGAGCCTGCAGGGATATGAATGACGTTCATGATAAAACAAGGTACACCCCGACGGGAATTGTGCATGAGGCTGCCCTGAGGGTGCACTTCGGTGCACCGAGGAACGATGCACATTCCAGAGTAAACAATTCGATCTCAAACCTTAAGTTCGATTCCGTGGTCGAAAGATAAGAGGTGGCTGGCTTGCATAACATAGCCGCTCACGCTTTATTGATCCGATCAATATTTTCCCTTGGCATTTTATTCCATATATAATAAACCTGTTAATTGAGCATGAATCATTAACCACAGACAGCGTAGAATGATTGAAAAGGTTGATACTTTATCGTGTTAGTTCCTCTCCCGCACGTGTCCCCTCTTAAAGTTTTCGATTAAAGTTGACCAGCCACCTTCAAAATAGTCCAAAAATTCAGGGTCCAGATCATTTTGAAAAAGCAAAGATAAGGGGTTCGAAACGGAGTTATCAACAGTGCAATGTGAATAAGGTTCGAATATCTTTGACGAAGCTGGCTCCCCGCTCAAAAAGTCTTGTAGTAGATAGGTCAATAATTTACTCCATGAATCATTAACATTACTCTATTTAAGCACCACGTTGGCACCACGCAATTCCAAGTACTCCTGGTCAACACTGGTACTCATGTTTTTCACCACTTCAGTGTAGATTTCCACGTTGTGGTAGCGCAAGCGGTTTGTCGGCAGTGTGTAGACCCCAGCCAACCCGGTGATGTCACAGTATCTCTTTTGCGGCTTCAACGACGGAGGGGCTGCGATGCTCATGTAGGTCGGAGTGTCGAAGTGGAGCTGTTTCTTCGAGAGGTACTTTTGCTCGTCGGAGAGGAGCTGGCGACACGCCTTGAACCGCCGGATCAAGGGTGGCCGGTCGGGGTTCTTGAAGCTATGATGCTTCGTAGTGATCTCGCTCTTGTCAGCAAGGTCCATTGGGTGAGGGTGTGTGGTGAGGGTGTAGTGAGGGAGTGGTGAGGAAGTGTTGAGGTGCGTCTGGTGAGCGCGCACCAGAGTGCTGGATGCGCACAGACTAAAGTCCACCGAATACCGTCGAACGTAGACGACTGAAATAACAGCTACAGTGTAGACGAGATAGCAGCTACAGTTGATACCTAACGGACACATTAGCAGTAGCTTCACTTTCTATCTACCGGTTCCTCACCTTCTCGTACTCGTGTCTATTATTACCTATTTAATCACCTTGACAATGCGCTCAAACAACGTCTCCAACCCAACGCCGTGAGCATGCTCAAAGATTGGCTGGATGGTGGCAAGCTCCACCGGTTTCGGCGCCTGCAAGCCGCCGTCAGCGGGCTCGGGAGCCGCGTCGCCACCGCGGGTCACCGCAGGACCCGTCACCCTCAGGGCAATGATGTCCGCCGTCACCTGCGCCAGGAGCACCATCTGGGCCATGTCGTCCGCCAACAGCTTCGCGTGCGAGCCCTGGTCGGCATCACGCGTCAACACCCCGATGCGGGAGTCGATATCGATGTAAATGAACTGGCCCTGGGAGTACCGCACCGCGGCGATGCCCACAGGCACTTCGCGGACACACACGGGCTCCAATCGCGTCGGGTCAAACACCACCAACTTCGAGTGCACGGCGAACTCGGGCTCGGTGACGTAGTAGTTGAGGGCAATACACACAAGCCCGTTTACCGGGTCGACGGCCATCATGTTGCGACCGCCCACCTGGGTGTTGACCCGGGCCACGAGCTCGGTGGTGGCCCCGGTAAGCATGTCAAACAGCGAGATGCGGGTCTTACTGAGCACCACCACACACGACCCGGCGAAAGCCACGGCGCGTATGTGCAGCCCGGTGAGTGCCGGGATGCAAAACTGCAGCTGGGGGATCTCGGCAAAGGTGTGGGCGTTGAACACCTGGAGCTGCAGCTCGAGCGCCCGCACAATGACGGAGCCGTCGTCGGACCACGCGGCGTCCACCAGCTCCAGCGCCACCGCGCCCAGGGGGAACGCCTTGCGCATCGTCCACGCGGTTTGCAGCCCACGGGCCTCCGTCAGCTTGACGGCAACAGGGTCGCGGGGGCGCCATAACCGGAGACCACCCTTGTTGTCTGCGGTTAGGAACGCGCGCCCGTCGTGGTAGGACACGGGAGCGGGCACGACAGCGACAACGGGGTGAGCGCCGTGGGGCTCCATGATTTTCGTCGTGAGCTCCCACAGGCCTGAGCTCAAGGGAGCCCCTTGCTTCGGGGGCACGTATTTCCAGAACTTGAGCGCGAACTGCTTGTCGTGCTTCAGCAACAAGTTGTCGATTTCCGAGGTTTCCACCAGGTCAAACGTAGCCATCCACTGGCCGTCGGGGGTGAACAGGAGCGCGGTAAGCGTCGGGTCAACCAACTTGTGCTCGCTGCGCACCTTACCCGTTGAGAGCACCGGGGCCGCGTGCTGGACAAACACCTGTTCGTTTTTGACGACGTCGTAGGCCTGGAACGCCAGCTGGTTGGGAATGTAGACGTGGTGGGTGCCTGGGTGCACCGCGAAGGGGGCCAGGTAGTCGTGGCGCATCACCGTGGGGTCGAAGTTGTCCATCTTGGCCACCTTCTTGGCCATCTTCTTGACGGTGTGGGGCCGCGAGTAGAAGTGGGGCCGGATCAGCGACACCGCCAACCGCGACACAAGGTCGACCGCCAGGAGCACCACCACCTCGTGGTGGTCGCCGTGCTGCAACACCATCAGGTAGTACTCGGGCCGTGCCAGGTCGACCCCGATATGGGCAATGGTGCCGTTCAACCGCGGCAAGAACTGGTTTTTATTCAGGTCCAAGTGCCAGAACACAAGCACCTTTTCCTGGCCACCCGACAAAAGGTACTGGTTGTCGGGGCTGAACGCGAGCGCGGTGACGGTGTCCACGTGCCACTTGAGCACCTTGGGTGCCTGGGGCTCGTCGAGACCGCCGTAGAGCACCTGGATGGGCCCCGACTCCGACCCCATGGCCACCATCTTCAGGTTCAGCACCGCCACCGCGGTGATATGCGATTTGTAGGTGAACTTGAGCACCTCGGGGCCGTCGTTCCACTGGCCAACGTCGTAGACCAACGCCTCGGTCAGGGTGGTGACAAACACCGCCACCTTGCGGTCCAGCAGCACCGCGTACAAAATGCAGTTCTCGATCTCCGCCACTGTTTGGGCGTGGTTGGCCAGCACCACCACCACCGAGCGTGGGTGCGGGGTCCACAGCCGCAGCCGCTTGCCGCAAACCACGGTGTAGGTGTCATTGTCAGCGCTGACCACGCTGAGAAGCGGCTCATCGAGCCCGAGGTCGGTTTTGGTGACGTCGTGCGAGCGGTCCTTCCATGAGAGGGTCAAGATCTCGCCCTGGTAGGTGAACAAAAGCACGTGGGTGTCACGTACCACCGTGTCACACACCTGCGAGCAGTCGAGCTCCACCGTCTTGACACATTGGCGGGTCTGGATAAAGTACACCCGTACCTGGTGGGTCATCACCACCACGCAGTAGCGACCGTCGGGCAGGTAGAGCAGCGAGCCCAACAACGCGTGCGGCATGTGGTGCGGCCCGCCATGCGAGGCCATCGAAGCACTCCAACTCATCAATCACGTAGTGGTGGTGCAGCTAACCTAGCTTCGTTCTTAGGCACCAGGTTCGCGATGAGGTCACGTGCGCGCACTGGCCTAAAGCGTTTTTTCAACACCAACAAAACCACCACAATGATCATCCCCATCAGATGCTTTTCGTGCGGTAAGGTGGTCGGCGACAAGTGGGAGACGTACTTGGAGTACTTGCAGGACGAGCTGATGACCGAGGGCGATGCTCTTGACAAGCTCAAGTTGAAACGGTACTGCTGCCGGCGCATGGTGTTGACCCACGTCGACTTGATCGAGAAGTTCTTGCGGTACAACCCGCTTGAGAAGAAGGAGATTAACTAACGATTTGTACATTAATGGGATATAATTAAGGGTTTTTGTAGGGGGAGTGACGGGAGAGGTGATTGAATCGGGAATGGGGACCTTGGGAGACCTAGGGAGACATTGGGAGATCCTGGGAGACCTTGGGAGATCATGGTGTGTACCGCACTCATTCGATGGGACGCTGTGATTGTCCAAAGAAGATACTGCTGTTTAGCGGAGCAACGACAGTCCAATCACTGCTTAGGTCAGTGCCCTCTAGTCATTACGGCGTGGCTTAGATCAGGTGGGCCGGGTTTGGTGCTACCAATCGACAGGATAGGGCCTGGCAACGTAAACTCGCAACTAAACCAATTGCTAGTAGGCTCCACTGACTCATCTCGTATTTGTGCCACACCGAAACCAGCCGTTTCGAGCCTAGCGCTAGTTAGCGGCTATTACTTTATAGATGTCAATCCCATCATATGAATGGCAAATGACCAAGCAAAGTCTCACACTTTTCTTACAAACACATGCCAATTGACCAAACTCACTTACCCATCCCTCTCGCCATCTTCTTCCATCCTTCTTCCATCTTTCCCCTGGCTTCTCCGCTTACGTCATCACTGCTCGCAAGGTGAAAAATTCCCTCCGTAACCATTTCCACCACCATGTCCCTCAAACTCACACTTGCGGCCAAATCGCAGCAGGTGGCGTATCCCGCCTACCTCACTGCCAACTACGTGAACCTCTCCAAGGACCAGCCCGCGTCCATCGAGATCGACATTGTTGACGACGCCAAGGTCGGCCTGGACCTGGCCCAGCTCGTCGACGGCTCCGAGACCATTTCGGGCCAGGCCGCCATCGTGGCCCACTTGGCCAAGAAGTTTGGCATCCCCGAGGGCGACGCCAAGTTGCTGCAGCTTGCCCTTGACAAGCTCTATTCCAAGAACTTCAAGGAGTTGCAACCCGAGCTTGAGAAGTTGGACGCCCACTTCAACTTGCGGTCGTACACTCTGGGCTTTTCGTTGCTGATCTCGGACCTCGTGCTCTGGGGTGTGTTGCGTGCTAACCCCGTGATGGGTGGCTCGTTGAAGTCCGAGATGTTCATCAACTTGTCTCGTTGGTACTACTTCTTGGCCCAGGACCACCGGTTCGACGCTGCTGTGGACTCGTACCTCAAGAACGTCAAGGACCTCCGGGCCAGCGCCAAGTTGGCTGCTGCCGGTGGCAAGAAGGAGACCCACAAGGCCAACTTCGACATTGACCTCCCCGGTGCCGAGATTGGCAAGGTGGTGACTCGTTTCCCTCCTGAGCCTTCTGGGTACTTGCACATTGGGCACGCCAAGGCGGCCATTCTCAACGAGTACTTTGCCCACGCCTACAAGGGTAAGTTGATCATCCGGTTCGACGACACCAACCCCTCCAAGGAGAAGATGGAGTTCCAGGACCTGATCATCGAGGACTTGGCCCTTCTCGGGGTCAAGGGCGACCAGGTGACCTACTCGCTGGACTACTTCAACGAGATGTACGACTTGGCGATTAAGATGATCAAGGACGGCCACGCGTACGCTGACGACACCCCCGTGGACAAGATGAGAGAGGAGCGGATGGATGGCATTGCCCTGGCTCGCCGCGACCGCCCCGTGGAGGAGACTCTCCGCATCTTCGAGGAGGAGATGAAGCAGGGTACCGAGCTGGGCCTCACCCACTGCTTGCGGGCGAAGCTTGACTACGCCAACCCCAACAAGGCGTTGCGTGACCCCGTGATCTACCGGTGCAACTTGACCCCCCACCACCGCACTGGTGAGAAGTGGAAGATGTACCCCACCTACGACTTCTGTGCTCCCGTGGTTGACCTGATTGAGGGTGTCACCCACGCTTTGCGTACCAACGAGTACCGTGACCGGAACCCCCAGTACGAGTGGATGATCAAGACTCTCGGGTTGCGTCCTGTGGCCATCTGGGACTTTGCCAGAGTCAACTTTGTCCGCACGTTGCTTTCCAAGCGTAAGTTGCAGTGGTTTGTGGACAAGAACTACGTGTCCAACTGGGACGACCCGCGTTTCCCCACCGTGCGTGGTGTGCGTCGCCGTGGTATGACTGTGGAGGGTCTCAGAAACTTCGTCATTGCCCAGGGTCCCTCGCGTAACGTCATCAACCTCGAGTGGTCGCTGATCTGGGCGCTCAACAAGAAGGTGATTGACCCCGTTGCCCCTCGTTTCGTGGCGATCGACTCCAAGGACGCCGTGGTGGTTGCCCTTGAGGGTGCCTCCGAGGCCACCGAGGAGAGACCCAAGCACAAGAAGAACCCCGAGGTGGGCACCAAGAAGCTTCTCTTGGGTCCTCGCGTGCTCATCGAGCAGGCTGACGCCGCCACCCTCTCTGAGGGCGAGGAGGTCACCTTCATGGACTGGGGTAACGTCATCATTGGCAAGATCACCAAGTCTGGCGACAAGGTCACCAACATTGACGCCAAGTTGCACCTCGAGGGTGACTTCCGCAAGACTTCGAAGAAGCTCACCTGGTTGGCCGACACTCCTGACAAGACCACTGTCGAGCTTGTGGACTTTGACCACTTGATCACCAAGGACAAGTTGGAGGAGGGCGACAACTTCGAGGACTTCATCACCAAGGACACCATGTTTGCCACCCCTGCGTTGGCGGACTTGAACGTCAAGCAGTTGAAGGAGGGCGACGTGATTCAGTTCGAGCGTAAGGGCTACTACAGAGTCGACCAGCAGGGCGACAAGACTGTGTTGTTCTCGATCCCTGACGGGAAGAACGCCCCCAAGAAGTAGGTAGTTTAGTAGAGAAGAAGCACAGAAAAGACGATGTGGTGTAGATTTCGGGTGGGTGGCACAGACTGGTAGTTTTTTGACAACCGTCCTTGGTTGTGTTTGGTTTGGCTAGGCTTTGGTTGATCGACCACTTTCCTTATGGGTCACAGATTACCCAATCGGGACAACTCGGTTTGACTTAAGCTTTCACGGATCGAGTGTGCCTTCCGTGGACCCTTGCGAGGGGTAGCTGCATTGTTCCAGACCGTTGATGAGTCCAACGGTCGCATCGCACCAAGGCGGTGGAACCATCGAAGGTAGGTGGGAAATACGTACAGCGTAGGAGGCACCACACAATAGTCACACTTGGACACTTGGTAGGGTGATAAACACTGTCGCGTAAGCTTAACCAAAAACTGAGAACCCCCTACAGTCACCACTGCTCAGGCCCAGTCACCACTGCTCGGGCCCTACAATCTCGACTGCTCAGGGTCCACGCGGCACACCATACGAGTTAAGCTCTTCCAATCACACCCTATCCACCACTTCTTCCTAACGTTTATATTATAGTAGTACACCCAATAAACCTAACTCTTTTGCGTATAACCGTCGGCCTCCGCCGAATATGTAAAACCAGATAAAAAATGCAACTGTCCCAAGTGTCACCACATCGACCCTGACCCCCAGATCGACGTAGTCTTCAGCGTCGGTGTCGCCACCGGTGCCCCCCATGCCGTGGGCGACCCTGCCAGGGTGTTGCATCCCAGAGAGGCAAAAATCAGCGGGGATTGCAAAAACGCCGGAGCGGCGGGAAGCAGCGCCAGCTCCTGTTTGAGGGGGCTCTGTGACAAAAAGAGGTTGGGAGGGGACGGGCCCTTTAGCGGCGGCGGCAACGAGATCGGCAGCCCCACGTCGTACACCGCGAGCGGCTGCGGCTGCAGAAGCCCGGGGTAGGTCTTGCCGTTTTGGGGCTGGGTGGTCTGACCCATGCTCGCGGCACTGGTGCCGTTTTGAGACGCTCCGTTTTGGGCAGGGGTGGGATGACTCGAGCCGTACGCGGGCTGGTCGGGCAGGTAGTACCCCTTCTTCTTGTAGTAGGGCTGCCCCTGTTGCACCGCCGCTGCGGCCGCCACCGCCGCCACCGCGTACTGCTGCTGGGACTGCGAGCCCCCCTGCTGGCGGTACCGCTGGTTGGCGTAGTTGAAGCTGCCGCTCTTCAGGGCGTTGGCGACGGCCCGGTCAATCACCTCCAACTGGTCGCAAAACGGGGCTGTTTCCAACTCGCGTTTTGGATAGCTCATTGGATGGTCGTGGGTCGTCGTCAGAAACGAGTAAGCGAAGGACGGTTCGTAAAAGACGCGGGAGGATGCTCGTCCAATGTGGGAGGCCGGAGGAACTATGCAAACTTTTTCGCGTCCCGTAGTGTGACGATCGCGAAAAACATGCGGGACCGTCACGAGGTGGGGCGAATGGGTGGCGTGGAAAATGGATGAAGTGGGGCGGAACGGGGTGACAGGGGTGGGTTGAGGGTCCCTAGCGGGCCGGTGTCTTTGTGGCCCCTACACCGTGGTGGGCTGCGATATCCCCGAAATCATCGCTACGGTCACGTGGCCGCCCGTTTGGGCAGCAGGGTTCCTAAACGGCAAGCGCCGTTCCCTACTCCGACTCGATGCGGGGCGCGGGGTAGACGAGTGTCAACCGTACAGATGGGACGAGAAGGATGGAAGGGGTGGTGGAAGGGGCTGATTCGGAGGGATCGGGTAAACTTACGTTGATTACGAGCTACAGGCCTGGTTTAGGGGGTTCTTCTTGTTTGTTTGTGTACCAAGACGCGTGGTTTATGCGTAGATGGCATGTGTTCTGTACAGACTGGCAGGCACTACTGGGCTCTAGTCCAGGTTGGGGTACGTGGCACTAGCCTATTTATCTCGCGTCTAGTTTCATGTGACACGTACGTGGGACACGTAGTAATTGTAATCAGTGCGAAGGGTCAGGGTGGGATCAGGGTGGGTCTCTGGTGGGTTCATTGTGTGCTGAAACGAATGAACCTGAACACAGTCGAAACAAACACTGTTACAGAACAGAACGAGTTAGAAACTCAGGTACAAAACGCGTCTGGATATCAGTAACCACTAGTCGTGTCTCCACGACACATGACACTAAATGTCTCCCATACCCACCCGTCGTACCCAACTCGCAGTACACACCTCGCAGTCTCCCCCTGGTTCGATTTCAACTTCGCAACGCACCAACCCCTTAGCTTCACCAACTACACGTCCTAATCCTGGGCTATGCCCCCCTGTATGAATAAATAAATAGTCTAGTGCTTGCGCGGGTTCTCCACCCACTCCGTCAGCGACATCTGCGACAACCGCAGCAACGCCCGGGCAAAGGCAAACTTTTCCTCGTCGTTGGCAAACATCGCCGCCTTTTTCGCCACGTCCTTCGAGAACCCGTGCTTGGTGACCAACTCGTCGTCGTCAAACGTCGCCTCCTCGCCCGTCTCCTTGTGGTGTTTGTACAACTGGTAGTTGCCCTTGGCGATGTCCTCGGGCTCCACAAACAAGTCCTTGAACGGGGCGGCGGTGGTGCATGCCATGCGCCCGTGGGCGTCGTACACGGCGTCTAGAAACGTGATGAACCGCCGCACCCACTCGCGTGAGTCAATCAGAAGGTAGGGGATATCCGTGATCACGAACAGCTGGTAGGCGTTGGCGAGGGTCAAGTAGTCGCCCGCCAGCTTCGGCAGCCCACAGAGCTCCAAGAACGTGAACTGGGCAACAAACGGCGGGCTCAGCTTGGGCACCACGAGCTTGCGGCCCCACACCTCGAGCTCGTGGTTGAGCTTGGGCTCGGGATGGGGGTTTTCCTTGTTGAAGTAGTCGTACCACTGCTGGGCGTGGGCCTTGCACTTGGCCTGGTTCACCTTCAGCATCCACCGCACACCAGGAGCAGGGAAGTAGTACACGTGCGAGAGCGGGCGCTCGATCTTGCGGTAGTCGGTGGGCGAGTTGAGGAAGATCACCCGGCACTGCTGCTTGATCTGCTGGATACAGGGGATGAACAGCACTCTCTGGACCCCGTTGAGGTACAAGTCATCCGGTGCTCGGTTCAGGGTCGCGAAAAGCACCACCCCATGTGACGGAGTGAGCAAATAGCCAAACAACCGTCGGAGCAACATCGCGTCGGCAACATCGGTCACCTGGAACTCGTCAAAGCAAAGCACCGATGCCTCCTGGGCGATCTCGGCCGCGAGCAACGGGATCACGTCGTAGTCGGCGTGGTATTGCATTTTGAGCTGGTGACACCGTTTGTGGGTCAATTGCATGAACTGGTGGAAATGGAGCCGTTTCTTCTGGATGTGCGAGGGCACGGTGTCGTAGAACAAGTCCATGAGCATGGTTTTGCCACAGCCCACGTCACCGTAGAGATAGATGCCCTTGACCGGGTTCTCTTCAAAAGAAGTGGGCATGGCGGGGGGCCCGGTTTGGCTGCCAAAGAACAGTTTGAACGCCAGCAACACCCCGGTTTTCGGTCTGAGCTCGTCCTCGGTGGGGGTGTGGACCTTGGGGGGCTGGTAGGTGGCCAACTTGTCGTGCAAAAACGAGAGCAGGGCCACGATCTTGCGCTGGTAGGCGTCGTCGCGGAGGATTCCCCGCTCCACCTTGGCGTTGTACTCCTGGAGGGGGGTGTTGAGGAGGCGTGGGGCCAGCCTCAGCAACATCCGTGTGTGTAGAAGGCGCCAGGGCGCCCTGGCAGGCCTGAGAGGCAGCATGGTGTGGTGTAGAGATTAAAGATGTAAGCGCGCAGAACTGCTTCTGGTTGGCGGAGCCGACACGGATGGGTTTGTGTGGGAAAACCGCGAGGGGAGCAATGGTTTTGGGGTGATTGGGGGGTGTGGAAGCGGTGGTCGCGGTCGCTTGCGCTTGGGTTGGTTGTAGCGTGAGTGGTGGTTGGCTGTTGCTACTGGAGTCGTCACCTTTTTTACGAGCCGTCGAAAAAGTATATATTTAGTCCGGGGTAGCGATGGCGGCGAGATACCGCGGGATTGGCGGGTGGAGGGGCGCTCGGGGTGCTCGGTTAAGCTTTGGCGGGGTGGGTAGGGGGCTTTTGGCTGGTGTCGGGCCGGTTGGGTGGTTTCACATGAGCCTGGTGTGGGAGCTGGCAAAAGAGGGGAGATAGCGTGGGGGGGCCGGTAGAGGTGGGGATTGGTGGGATAGCAGTAGAGAAAGGAGCGCAAAAACAAGCGGGATGGGGTTTTTGCGTGTGTCTTTTATTGCTGGTTGTGTTGTGATCGTGTGGTCTCCACGCTGGGCCGCGATGGGTGGCTTTGTCGGCTAGTCTGGGGTAGTCGGACGAGCGGAAACGGTGGATCAAATGGCTAGCACGGCAAAGGTAATGGGGAAGATAAAGAGGATAAGAGATAGAGTGCGTCTGATTTTAAGTAATCTATAGGGGGTCTAGTGGCCGTGACTAGTGGGCCATGACTAGCGGACGCACTATATAGACGGCGCCCATGGTGAAACGCCAAGTCAACACGTTTCCTACCCAACAAAAGAAACTCTTGGTGAAACGTAGTGGTGGATTTGGACAGGCTCATGAAATATACTACTTCGTTTCACGCCTGGAAGCCTGTTTCGTTTCAGGAGTGCATTATCTCTGGTGGGCCTCGTTGACTGGCTGACAGACTGTCACTTCTCGGCTTGGCAATAAACCGTAAATGTCTCACTGTCGCGACACCCGACCGAAGCGAGCTTCGATGGGGCCTTGGCTCCGATTAAATCCTTGGCTACGAAGGGAGCCTTGGCTCCGATGGAATCCTTGTTGGAGATCGACATCGATCGTGCCAAGCGCTTGGCAGGAACCGTCTTGGTGTCACCGCCTCTGTACTATGGCTCCGCTTACACTTGTCTATCTAACTCTTATCTTTAGACGGGCTCGCACTGTGGCTCAATGACGACCCGCCAACTAATTATAGCCGGTCACGCTAGGCCCAGCACAAGCACAATACGTCCTTGGCAGGCACAATACGGTACGGGGCTCACGGATACGCGCATAGCTAGACGATACGACGGGACAACTATTCCCGGATTGTGTCACTTCCTGACCCCACATTGGCTGAGACCCGCTGCGCCTCGCTAGATCGCACCACTAACCGGTTTGTGCTGAGACAATGCGTAGACACATACCGCGTCTGAGGCGACCAATCGCCGTAAATGGTGGGGTCTCGCCCCTAGCCGGGAATGTGCCCTACTCGTAGAAATGCTTCGTTGACGACGGTTAGTGCCACTAGTCCATTGCTGGCCCGGCGACACCACGTTGGACAATCAGCCAGCAACCAATGGCACGTGTCAGCCTATTGTTCGCACGCAGCCGAAGCGTCACCCCTGAGCCGGTTCGTAACAACCACAAACTACCCCACCCGTAGATTGCTCCACCTACGAGACGCCAAACGGCCCCGGTAAGCGACCACTTCCGAGGTTACGAGCATCTGATGCCCCGACTATTGTTGACGGCAGCGATTGCTTCTCCCCCTTCGCCTGTGTGCACGTCAGATCGGTGCGTCCCGCTGCCTTGACACGCACACCGCTGCAGGCCCCTCACGTGACACGGGTTCTCCAGGTTGGCAGCAACGGCCAGTGATCGCCGGCAAGCCCCCGATGCTCAGGGGCGCGCAGCAACCGTTTCCTTTGCTGGGGTTTTCCAGGTGGAACCTAAAACTTCGGTCTTCACATGTCGCATAAGCCTCAGTTACCGCTTCCGGCGCATTCCAGCCACCTCCCGATCCACCCGGTGGCCACCGTCGCCGCCAGCGCGACCGCGAGACCCGCAGCAACACCCAAACAAACAACGGGCCGTCGCCACGTAGTGTGGGCTGCCTCAGGCCCACGCTTGAGGGCCACGTCTTTTTTTCTTTTTCTTAGGTAAGCAGGCGTCGTGGTTAATGCCGATGAAACCTTAACTGGTGGTGTTGCCGGAGACGACGCGATCCGCGGCCGGGTGCTGCGGGGTGACCGGCGCCCCAGCCACGTCGGGTTCGGTCTACACCTTCTCTGTCTCCAACAACGCACCACCAGCCACCGTCGTATTCTCCCATTTACGCAGTCTAGCCCGCCCTCCGAATCACCCTCCTTTGTATTGCTGCAGGTTTTGTTGGTGAAATTCCTGCACAGACCCATGCAGGCGCGGTTGCTCGAGCGCGACCTGCCACCATCGGCGAAAAACTACAAACAAAAGCGATAGCATCTGCTTGCTGTCAGCACCAAATGGCGTCGGTTGACAACTACTACGACATATGTGTCAACTCCAAGACCCGCAGCCACAAGCCGGCGACGATGAAGCGCGCGCAAACCGTGACCAACTCGCGTCCGCTGGACTACTACATCAAAAAGTTGCTGAACTGCCTGCTATCGGACGAGCTGGAGCAGCTGCTGACCACGGGGACGCGGTTCCTGTTGATGAGCCATGACGACGACGAGTACGACGACGAGTACGACGACGCAAAGCACAGCCCCGACCTCATGTTCAAAGTGGCGCCACCGGAGCCCTCCCTGGCCGAGCAGGCCAACCCGCTACAAATCCACCCTAGGCTCCAACGTCACGCGCTGATGCCGGCGCTCCGCCACACCCTGACGCTGTCGCTGCTGTCGCTGGGCCCTCCCACGCTCACCCGCACCAAGACCCGCTACGTGCTGATGCGCGAGCTGAAGGAGCGCAAGGAGGCGCGCAAAAAGAAGTACGACGAGGACGACGGCGACGACGTGATCCTCGAGGACCACCAGCTCTTCAACGTGCCGATGTTGCGCAACTTTGGCGACCTCTACAAGAACGCCCACGACTTTGTCGACACCATCACCCTGGACAACAAATACCCCGCTCCCATGCGCCCGTGCCCGTTGCCGGGCAAGCTCGACCTGGGCGAGCTGCTGCCCAACCTGCTGATGATGCTGATGCTGCTGTTTACCGGCACCCCGTTGCACAACATCGAGGAGGACCTGGACGTGTTTTTCGACGACGACACCACCATTGTCCGCAACATCTCGCAGTTCTACACCGAGCGGCTGTTGCTGCTGCTGAAGCTCTTCAAGAGCCAGCGCGACACCCACGCCATGTACAAGTTGCCGCAGTACGTGCGGCTGCAGCTGCTGGTGGAGGAGCTCCACACGATCTCGCCGGAAAAGCTCGAGCTCTTGGACCAGAGCCGCCCCATCAACCTCCCGCCGAAGCTGCTGGGAGAGCGTCTGAAGCACCAGCGCCAGTTCAACCGCGTGCTCACCACGTTTGAGGGGCTGGCCGCCAAGTCGCACGACTGGCGTCTCGGGTACCAGCAGTCGCAGCAGCAGTGGCAGAAGCTCGTGGCCACCATGGCCGGGCCCGACTTCCACCGCAAGTTCGACGCCAACAAGAACGAGTTGCGCAAGCTCTCGTGGGACTCCAACACCCCGCCGCTGATGCGCTACCTGTTCTGGAGCCGGGTGCTCGCGCTGGACGAGCTCCTGCACCAGGTGCTGGCGGACTACCGCCAGGCGGCGGCGGCGCTCGCCACGATGGAGCCGCTGGCCCGGGCGCAGCGCGACGCCGAGTACGACATCATGGTGGAGATGGCGCTCCAGCGGCCGCTCTGGCGGCTGATCTGCCGCGAGCGTGCACCGCCCGCGGACTTTAAGAGCAACTACCGCCACATGCTCCACCTCGTGGCCCTCCTGGAGCTGGGGCTTGCCAAGCGCGACGAGATCTGGACGATTCCGCTTTTGTTGGTGCTTTTCCAGCAGCACCACCTGATCGAGGAGATCTACACGCTTTTGGGGCTTGTCAACGCGCAGGTGTTCACCCGCGACCTTGTCACCTTGCTCAACCGCGATCTTGGGCAGTGGCTGGACGCGCAGACGCTTCCGCACTCGTACACCAAGCTGTTGGCGCTGTTTGCCGATCTCCTGGAGTTTGACGGGTTCAACGCCACCCACTACTTTGAGGTGCTCTGCCAGATCAACGACCTGCTTCCGTTGCCGCTGAGTGCGCCGCTGACGCCCGTGGTGGGTGGGGCGCCCTTCAACTTTAGCGCGGAGCACTTGGCACACCCCGAGCTGGGCGACGACATCGATCTGGCGCTGTTGCAGTTGATGGTCAAGTTGATGCAAAACCTCATTGTGTATGCCCACTCGCCGAAAACCCGCACCAAAAACAACCTCAAGGTGGTGCAAACGTTTATGGTGGTGCTCGTGCTGTACTACCACATCAACTGGAACCTGTACACCGACTTGGTGCGCCACAACCGCTCGATCAAATTGAACAACACCCTGGACAAGACCCAGGTGTTGGAGCTGTTTGCGGAAAAATGGCGCCAGTTGTTCAAAAAGTAACCTGCATTTCATTTCATTTAATATTCATTTGGGTCTATAGAGTAATCTATGGTTAGGACGGTTGATAGGAGAGGGAAGGGAAGGAGAAGGTAGAGGGTAGTTGTTGAGGAGAAAATCAGAAAGTGACAGAGTGTAGAAGGGTGAGATATGTGTAAAGGAGAACTAAGGTGGTAGAGGCACGGGTTGAAAAGGGACTGGTGAGGTGTAGAAGGTAATGGTGAAGTGTGTAGAGGGGACTGGTGAAACAAAGGTGTAGAAAGAATTGGTGAGGCATAGCGTAGAAAGAATTGGCTACCGTTTGGGCGTGTAGAAGGACTGGTGAAGGCACAGGTGTGTGCTTTGCACAATCACTACGATTGTGATACTTCACCAATTCACGCGCTGTTCCAATCGCTATTGCACGGTCCAAAGGGTATTTCTCTGGTTCCCTGGCCCTGCTCAATCGCCCGAACACCTTTCTTTCGCACTAGAACCCCGTTTCACCCACTACGTTGGGACCTTGTTTCCCCGATATTCGTGTCCTGCATACAATCTGGCTGCAAATTGTATAATACATCTATAACTAGTCCATATCGATCTCTATCTGGTTCGGGTTGATTTTGGTCGGCTGGGCCGTCGCCTTGACAAACCCCATCGCCTTGTTCTCCTCCAACAACTGCTGCTTGTCGGCAAAGTCCTCCTCCATCCGCCGCTTCCACCGCATCATCTCCTTGAACAGCGCCTCGTCGCCGTGGTCCACCTCGTATGCCTCCCACTCGGTCCACACCGGGGCCATCACCGGTGCCAGCGGGGCGTTCTGCTGGGTCAAGTGGCGGTAGAGCGCCCGCACCCGCTGCGCCTGGCCCTGGCCGTGCTCAAACCCGATGTAGCTGCGGGTGATGTCCACCAACTCCGCGGGCGCCAACTCCAGGTCGGCCACGATCCAGTCGTAGGTCTCGCGGAGCTCGTCGGCGTCGCCAATGCGCGTCACGAGAAGCTGGTAGAGCGCAAACTTGTCGTTGAGCGCGTCCAAACTGGTCTGCTTCTTGAGCACGCCAATCGCCCGACGGAGCATCTGGGGCGTGGGCCGCAACTGGACAAACTCCCGGATGTACGGGAGAGCCAGTTCTGCGCCAAACACCGCGCGGTCCACGAGATCGGCAAACCGGTGGTCGCTGACACGCCCGTAGGCGCTCTCCAAGTACGCCCGCCACACCTGGCGCCGGATCTGCGGGTGGGGGAACCCGGTGATCGCGTGCTCGTACACGCTGTCAGCCTGCTCGGGCCGTTTCCACTCGCGGAGGAACGCGGCGTGGTCGAGGCACTGGCGGGCCGTCACGAGTTTCGCGGTCCGGGCCCGGGCAAACCCGGTGGCCACCCGGTCCACGTCGCTGGCGGAGTCCACCAACAGCTCGAGCACGTCCAAGTAGTGCGACACGAGCGGGCCCACGTGCTTGGGCGCCACCACCGCCATCCCCTCCTCCAACACCTTCAACGCGCGCTTGTCGTCGCCCTGGTCGAGCCACATGTTGCTCCAGGCGACGTAGATCTCGCTGAGCTCGCCGTGCGCGAACTTGGACTGGCTGGCCTTGGAGTACACCACGTTGGCGGTCTTGGTGTCGCCCGCGTCGGCGTAGATGGTGGCGTAGCGCTGCCAGAAACCGGCCAAGTTGACGGACGAGAACCGCACTTTCAACGGGTTGATGCGGGTGAGCGCGTCTGCGTAGCCGCGGAGACGGGTCTTGTCGTCTGTAGCGAGTGCTATCCGCTCGATCCACCCGTCCAAGTCGTAGGGATGTGCCCGGAGGCGCGTGTCGACGGCCCAGCTCGCTCGCTGGGCCACCAAGTGGCGGATAAAGTGGGCGCGCACTGGGGTGGGCTCCTGCTTGTACCGCCGCCACTCGTCGCTGACGTAGGCGTTGTAGATCTCGCAGAACAGCTCGAGCGTGGTGGTGCGCTCGAGGCCCCACGCGAACCAGTGGCGGGCCCGGGCGGGCTCGGCGTCGGCTAGCGTGACCACGAGCGGGCCTATCTGGTCAGGGTAGCGCCCAATGGCCGCCAACACCGCTGCCTCGAACCCCGGACGCCCGAACTGGAGCTGGATAAGCCGCTTACTGAGCGCTAGCCCCAGGTGGCTGGTGATGTAGTCGCTGGGCCGCCGCAACATGTCCTCCACCATCTGCTGCTGGAGGTGGTCGTCTAGCAGGTCGAGCACGTCGTCCACCGTCATCCTGCCCGTGCCCCCAGCGGCTACGAACTGGAGATACTGCCTCAACACCAACTGGTGGGTCGCACCCCCCACCTGCTCGGCAAAGTCCAAAAACCAGGTGAAAACCTGGTGGTGGTGCACAAAAGCGAGTCCCTGGAGGGCCCGGTTGAACAACCGGCGGGTGTATGTGACGTTGCAGAGCAAATTGGCCGCGGCAAACGGCAAAACCTCCTGCCAGAGGGCCATCTCGTGGGGAAACTGGCCGGTGGACTCGTCAATCACAGTGTAGGTGATCTGCTCGGGGTGGCCCCGGCTCTTTTCAAGCACGAGCTTTACGTACTCGGTCCAGAGCTCCACGTCTTGCGGAGCCAGCTCGCATCCGCGTTGGTAGAGCCAGACCCGGAACAGAAGGGGCTTGTCGTGGCTGCGGATGATGTATTCGCGCCAGAGCTCGGCATTGGCGGGGTCCCGAGCAAGCTGGGTCTCGACTGCCACGTCCACCTGCTCCAATAGGCTGGTGTGTGTAGCCATGGCCGTGGGAATAGCCGTGGTGGTGATCTCGTGATGTTCGATGCAGGCGCCGCGCAGTGATGGAGGTGGAAGGAAACTGGAAGGGAGAGACTAGAGAGGCGAAAGTGAGTAGTGATGGGTGTATGGGGTGATATTATGAAGTGGGTGGTTTGGTGGGGCAACAACTTTTGTAAGGGTGGTTGTTGTGGACAAATACTTTGTAGTGACACATACCGTGTGTGTGTATTCTGGAAGGAGGAACGAGAAGTGAGACACTTAGTGATGAGAGAATCGCCCTTACTGAATATTGACAGACTGAAAAACTTCAGAAAACCAAATCTTTCAAAAGACACGGGAACGACAGTACGAGATCGCCCACCGCAAGCCCACGGAGATCCGGTGTTGCTTTCGTAATTGTCTTCGTAATCTGAGACTGTCTCACAGGGGGACCCAAAGCAACTCACCTCCTATACGCTTTGGGGCCAGTTTACGACTCGGAGGCAGGCGAGCTCGGCCGAGCAACTAAAGGGGAAAAAGGAGACGGCCTCGTCATCGTTCCCGTCTAGCTTGCAGCCACGGCTATAGTTGCGGGGGATAAGGGGTGCGACCGTATGGCGGAGACAAATCTCGGGATTGTTCGGCTGTGAGGGGAAGCCGAGCTCACGAAGTGTTTTGGGGTTATGATTTAGGAGAGTCGGGTCTCAACGAGAACCGAGTCTCAACGGGAACCCAACAAGCAGCGAACAAAGCCGACCAGACCTTCCACCACGTGTATCTTCCAACCCTTGATCGCCACAGCTGTCTCAATTATTTTGTAGCTATCCTCGAGTGGGAGCCCTTATCCAGCGTGTTGCTTGCAACCGGCCGCGATTACCACATCCCGCATTGTTGGATCCCACTAGACGATGCATCCGGGGGTTATTTTTAACTCGGGGGTCATCTGCTGTCGGTACCCCTCCAGTGGATCATTGAGCGTTCGCGAGTTGCTTTTCGGGTTTAACTCGCAAGTAATGTCCGGACGCACGGACCCCTGGCTCCTATTATCGTCAGGCATAAGCTTTCTGATAGCCACAATTGTCGATCGTGCACCACTGCAGCTTTTACCGGAGAGGTGCGGCCAGACAATGGCCGATGTCACAGCAACCTAAAGTCGTGCACCCATTGATTATCTCTACTCCCGATTGGGAACAAAAATAAAATAGAGTTTCACCCCGGCCGCCAGAGATCAGAATATAAATAACCGTCGGGTGCCTACAACGCGGCGACCATCCCTATGAAGTTGACGCCCCTCATGGCGTTGGCGACTTACTCGACCTACACCGCTGAACCGCCTGCTGCACCCGTCCCCGCCCCCAAACTGCCGTTGACGCGGTTCGTGGGGTGGCTGAAGAAGACAATCAAGAAATAGGCCTGGAGCCTCAGGGGTACCCGATTCATTAATACCACTTGCACCCTTCCATTAATTAGCACAATACACACCCCTCGTTTAGAAGTAATGCAGCCGCATTGTTAACGCAGTCAAGGATATCAACAAATTAGTAGACATCAATTGACTTTGATCGACAACAGCGGGCAGATATGTGAAACGATGGTCTCCCTAATGGGACACAGATCATCACAAAGTACGGCGGGTTTCATCGTCCTGTTTGTGACGAAACCGAATTTTAGGTGTTTCGCTTATTTTTCGGAAATTTTGCGAAGATCATATAGGAAACGAGATGTTTACAAACACTAAGAAAAATAGGCAGGGGGGAGTGAAAAACAGTTGTGTGGGTGGTTCAAGCGATCGAGCGCCGGTGGAAAACCTCGGAAACCGGTTAACCACTTCTAGGCTCACTTCTTTTTGGTCAGCTACGCTCGTTGTTCTCACAATAGCCATTATCTTGGGCTACCCCTTACTCTCACGTCACAGTTGCATTAGCCTGCAACAAACCAAAACATCCCAATCAGACCAATGCGAGCCCGGATGCAAGTAAACACGCCGTTGTATGTGGCCTGTTACGGTTGACGAGCGGTCAATCCCGCTTCCTGCCGAGAGATGAAATACGATGGGAAGGTGATCTGAGGCGCTCACCCACGGGACAAAGCGACCCCGCGAAATAAAATTACAAAAACGCTAAGAGTCGTGTGGCAGGTGGACTTACAGGGCGACGAGTTGAACCAAAATGCCATACCTATGACCTATGGGTATCGTTGATAGTAACGTTGATGAGTATAAAATGGTCTCTATAGGTCTATTGGTGGTCTACTGGTGGTCTAAAAGTTGTCTATGAATACCAACCAGCTTCGCAGTCGTCAACCATCTCATCTTCCAAAACATCACATCCCCTCATTCCCCATTCTCTCTCCCCTTCACTCTCCTTCCTTCACTTTCCTTCCTTCCTTGCCAACCTCCTCAAGCCGCACGCTCCCTGCAGGTTGCTCGCGTTTCAACCAATAGATTTTCAACCGAAAAACTCGTAAGCAGACCCGAACCATGTTGTCCAGAGTCGTTGGTAGACAAGCGCGCACGTTCACCACCACTGCGGCGCGGTTCAACGCCCCCGAGTACCTCATTGACCAGACCAAGCAGAAACTCGTGATCAACGACAAGCCCAACGAGATTGTGTCCGGGGCCCCCAAGGAGTTGGTCACCGCGAGAACGGTGAGAATCTACAAAGAGTGCAAGCCTGCCACCCAGCTGGGCACCCGCAACGCCGACTTTTGGAAGTTGGACTGGGACGTGTTGGGTTCTGGCAACCGGTGGGAGAACGACTTGATCGGCTACCAAGCGTCGGCCGACTACATGCAGGGGACGGTGATGAAGTTTGACACCCAGGAGCTGGCGGTGGCGTTTGCCCAGGGCCAGGGGTGGGAGTACTACGTGCAGGAGCCCAACAAGAAGAGATTCCGCAAGAAGGAGTACGCCGCCAACTTCTACCACATTCCTGGTAAGTTGAAGCACATTAGAACGAAGTAGGGACACAGCATCATAGATAATAAAGGAAGGAAAAGGATGGTAGAGGAGAAGTAGGTGGTGAAGGTGTGAAGGTTAGGTGAAGGTGTAATGACGGTTTGTCAGTGATTTAGAGGTTGAATCTGTGGGCGTGATTGAGCCTTACGCTCCAACAAGCTGGTTTCGAGCCCACGGCTTGAGAACAGATGATGTAGATCTAGGTGGGGCGGGTGGAGGTGAGGATTGCACGTGTGTGGTGGTCACTCTGTCGCTTGCGTAATGGAATTGAGTACGTGAAGTCACCAAGCCACCGATAGGGGTACGCGTAGTGTCTTGTTTCGTATGCCACTGCTACATCTAGGCATCGACTCGTCGTTTCCGGCTGGAGAGCCTAGAACCGCGTCACAACGTGTGATTCGATCCATTTCGTAACTGAGCTTTCAGTACTGTGCGTAAAAATAGCCGTACCATCCAGGTATGTATACATACCACCTTTATCTACCCATTGAGAATGTCTATAAACAAACACATCTCCCTTCACCAATTCTCTCCCCTATCCTACTCCCCTGTCCAATTCTCTCTCTATCCCATTCATCCCTTCTCTCCCTATCCTTCCTTTCCTCACCTTTTCCCCTCCTTCCCTCTCCTTCCTTCGCTCTTCCGTCGCGGTCAAAAAAAAAAAACCATATTATATTATCTACACAAATCCTTTGCCATTTTTCACCCACAAGCAAGATAAAACCAATGCAGATAAATGAGGTACACGCTGGAAGCACGCTCCGGCTTGATACCATGACTGACCAGCACGTCGAGTGTATAAGCCCCTTTCGCTCCTACGCGAAATCCGACACGTCACA